>JAWWES010000081.1:46157673-46244021 GCA_035583135.1 Lophotriccus pileatus | reverse complement strand
GTTATTCTGACTTATAATCTCTCTTTTGAGTTGAGCTCATTTCCCCTGCTGGGTAACTTTTAAACCAGCACACAGTTGAACCTTCAAAGCTCCAGTTGTTGTATGAACAAGTTATGGCTGGTTCTTTCAGCATGTGTCCTCCATCCCAAGTAGCTTGAAATTGAGAGTTCAAACAAGGACTTTGATAGAGTAAGGCTTTACTTAGTCACTGCGGTTTCCTACCAGCATTTATATACACACATACACACAAATATATATATAGGGAGAAGAGGAGCAAAACAAGCCATTCTAAAATCAGAACATTTCTAGGTTAATGTATTCTTGTGTGGTTTTGCTGTGGCTGCTAACACAGTGAATGGCAAGAGCTGGGAATATTTTCCTTGTGTTGAGAAGAGCATGTTTATTAATGGTTAACACCCTAGCAACCATGCTTACTGCAGCAATCCTGTGTACACCACTGACAGTGACCCTCCTGAAGGCCAGTGTGCCTCATTCACAAAGACTCCCTGAGATCATCCTGCATTTTTGTCATTGCAACTGTGTGGACTTCAGAAACACATCTAGGCACAGGTAACATGCTGCTTTCCTTAAGAAAAAAAACAAAGTTGTCCTCTGCCTTCCTGACCTCAACCTGTCCTCTCTCTTTTTTTTTTTTTTTTTTTTTTTCCCTTTTCTTAACATGTGCCAATTATTTGTCTCCTATCTGCAGGTACTGGCAAGTATCAGCGCTCTGGTCCCACTGTCTACAGCCTTATCCATTTGGCGCCTGCTCCAGCCCTCTCACATTACCAGCAGTGGGGTCTGTTTTCAGCTGTGAAAAGCTGTAAGCATAACTCCATTCTTCCCCTCCTCCCACTGCAGACTCTCTCTCCGCCTTTCCTTCTTTCCCTCTCATCCTTCTGCACCCAGGGCTCTTTTCAGGAGCTGTGAAGAAAAAAAAATCTTGGTAGCCTGCTAGACAGTGGCACTGGGGATTTACAACCTCCTTTCCCAGTCTGGTGTTTGTGGCTGCCCTGCATGGGAGCATCCAGAGCAGCTAAAAGTCCACTGAGGCAGATTACAAGGGGAATTGCCTTCTGAGTGGGCTGGACTGGGATGTGGAGGCAGGAGCTCTAAGCAAGCAGATGGGAGAGCTGTGGGGATAAAACTCAGAGGTATTAGCATAGCTTGTCTGTAGTTCAGGAGTCTCAACCTTCCCTGACCTGTTCCTCTCCTTCCTAAAACATCTTTTTGTCCTGTTTTATGCAGTCATTTCATGTTCTTCCTGCTCATGCATTTAGGATTTTTCTCCATCATTTCTCCGGGAAGTGAGGATGGAGAGATTGTGCTGTGTCTGCTCCTTCTCACCCTCACAGTAACTCCAGGCCATGGTGGTTTGGGTGGCAACCCAGCTAGAAAAAGCTGGATTTCAGATGTAGGTTGTTCCTGCAAGTTTGATGAGACCAGGAAATCCCAGAGAGGGGAGAGACATCACCAGGGAGAAGATGACCAGCCCTCGCTGTAGAGAAGAGATATGAAGGTCCCAGCCCTGCAAAAGCATTGTCCAGGCACCCACTGAATGAGGCATCCAGGAACCTGACTATGAGACATGCATTTGTAACAAAACAGGTGATTTTTGCTCTACTGATGCTCTCTTTTAAGCTAAATATTACAGCTAAAAAAATTTTGAGCCAAATTGGGAAAACTTTCAAAGGTGCCCAGGACATGGTGTGGAAAATTACTGTCCTTTAGGGGCCACATAGTACTGGGTCCCTGCTGCTCAAGTACCTTCTCTTTGGCAAACTTGCTCAGAAGAAAAATACGATGGATTAATCAAGAAAAATACTATCTAGCTATCTTCTTGACAGTGAAATGTTGGTATCAGGGGTAGGAATACAATGTAACCTTCAAAGAATCTTGTAACATAGTTGGGTCCTTTCTGTATCATTATTTTTCCCATGCGAAAAAATATATTTTTAAATTTTCTTTTCCAGCCGTGGCAGTGTGGTGCCTGAAAGGATTGCTGAACTTTTTATACACAGGTGAAACTGGCATAAAGATTTGCATATACTGCTAGGTGGCATTTTGGATTAGGGGATGTTTCATGCAAGAAATAGACCAGCATCAAGTTTTTTAAAATTTTTTTTGTTCTTTACAGACTATCTCTCTCCCTCATGGTAGTACTGACAGTTAGCTACAGGACATAAAATGACCCTAGATCTTTATTTACCCACTTTTTCTCATTTCCTCTTTGTGACCATCTCTGAGAGAGTGTTGTGATGGAAAATGACTGATCCAGAGTAGCATGTATAATTTGTACGTTCCTCATTCCTAGGCCTCTTGCATTACTGTTTTTGGTTTTGAAAAAGAAAAAAACAGCTTCCAAAATTAATTAATCAGGTATGGCTTCTTTTTCTGTTCCTTTTTTTTTTTTTTTTTTAATGGAATGCACTGAATTATAAGAAAAATTACACTTGACCAACATTTTTCACTTCCAAAGAAAGTCCACATGTGAAGTTCAGTGCTGTAGACAGGTTGAGTTCCTCGTGCACGCACGCTTGCACTGACTACTGCTCAGCAACTGGGCATGCAAGTGCACAAAGCATCTCCAGCAGGCGGGAAGTTACTTTTGGAAGAGTCTGCCATAGCATGAGTTTGCTGCACTGCTGAGCAACCAGCATGGGATGTCTGCAGTACCTGAGGAAAAACCCACTGCTAACGCTGAGCACGTGGTCGTGTAATTGCAGGGTGAGCCTACGGAAAGACATGCTCTCAGATCTAGCTAAGCCTATCGGAGAATATATTTGCCCAACACTGGCTGTCATTCTCAGCTGATCGGAGGACACTGACCCAACATTTTGTGACCTCATTCATTAAATTCCAGCAAAATGAGAGAGTTAGCTAGGTGCAGGAAGCCTGGGATTAGAGAAGTCCCTGGTGAAGGTCAATTGGTAGAGGAGGGGTGGCAGAAATCTCCAGGAAGGGTTACCCTTGCAGTGCACAGATAGGCACCAGCCAAGCCCATCTGGATCTCGAAGATCCACTGTCTCTCTGGTACCAATTGGCTTTTTTTCATTCTTTCATCCATCCCATCACTGTTTGGACAAAGACTTTTTGTCATAACAACTGTAGGCTGTGGTGGTTTGCCTGCATGAGTCCCTGTTCTCTTGGGAGAGCCCAATTTCAGTTGCTTTGAAGAGGCTTAGGCAAATTTTCAAGCCACCTTGTTCATGCCGGGGACGAGGCCAAATCTTTTGCTTGCTCTTTCTTTCCTAAAGCAGCTCAGACACTCCTGCTGGTACCCAGCACCTCCATGGGTTAATTGGTCTCCAACCTATCACTTCCTCCTTCAGCTAACAGTGAGGAAGAGATTTGCAATTCCTCCGTGCCAAAGTAAGTTTTGGGCACCCTGAGGTCTCTGTTAAAATACTTGCTTTGATGTAGCTTTCTTGGCTGCTTCTGGTCTGTTTGGATCTTGCTATTAATCCCCTTGCTTGCTATCTCTATTACACCTTTTGCCTCAAGTGGTTAGCATGTTTGTCAGCTATTTTGTTTGGAGAGGGGAAGCCTCATGCAATTTAATTTGTTGGCCAAGTTCTACTGTGCTGAGGGAAAGAGGGATCAATTGCTATGAGAGGCTTGTTCACGGTCTGAAGCCCTTACATGAATGATAGTGATCGAACCAAATTCTTTCTTGTGGTATCATCTGAGCCTGACTAATCATACTTTTCTTGCCTTTTAGTATTCCATTGCTTTTTTTTTGTTTGTTTGTTTCTCTGATATTTATTGCTTCTAACAAAACTCGAGCTCTAGCGCTGAATCTCTGCTGTTGTCCGTTGCCCATGGAGGTCATTACTTGTCTCCCAGCAATCCAGCACAATGAGCACCTAATTTCTGCCACTTTTCTGAATGGAGGCTGAGGTTTATCTACCACAGCTATGCTGAGATCTGTGCTCCAAAGGTGTTATGCGGGAGGATAAGCCAGCACAAGTGGTCTGGCTAGTTATGACACCCTGCACCATTGGTGTTGGCAGTGCTTTTCCAGTTCTGCAGTAGAGGTCTAGCAGGGACATGTGAGACAAGAAATTCACATCCTATTTGCAGCTCATGTTAAAGGACCTCACATTAAAGAATAAGTAAACGAAAATCCTGCCTATCCCCGTTCCTCTAATCTGGTAAAATCATAAAGAAACCTACTTGGAAGGAAGCGTATTAAGCTGCCTTTATGGGCTGTGACACAGAGCGCAGTAAACCCCATGGCTGGGCCCCTGCACGGACAGCTCTTTATTGGGAGGGACACCACAGAAGTACCATCGTCTGTGTCTATACACAATACTATAATAGGGTTAGCTCACAGTAAAAGTGTAATTAATGTCATGTAATATAAAGATTTACCATTTTGTCTGAGGTCTTCTCTCCCAGGCAGTTTTCTTGCGTCATTCAGTAATCTAAATTAAAATGACTCCATCCATTCTCCATTTTTTACCCCTTTTCTGCCTCTATGCTTGTTCCCAAAGATGTTTGTTGTGGGATGCCACTTCACCAGAGGGGGATTACGAAGACATTGTGCAACAATAGTGGCACTGCCTTCTTTGCCTATTGGATGAGAAAGGAAACAGTATGTAACTTGCCTGGAGCTTTTCTTTCTCTCTCTTTAAATCTTCTGCTGTTCATTTTCACACCAGACTGCCATGTCTCCAACATTCCTTATCACTGTGAGATTGTTGCAACTTGCTCTTGGAGTTTACTGAGGAAACAAATATCTGTTTCCTTTGTTTTTTTCACAAACAGGACTTCTACTTGAAGGAGGAATGTCAAGATGGTTTTATTGACCAGTTTGCACATGCACCTTCTAAAGGGTCTGTACTGGGGCTGTGTCTAATTCTTGTCTAATTCTTGTAGAAACCCTGGTGTTTGTAGTTGGGGAAAAGCAGAGAGCACAACAGTGCCCAGGTCACCACCTGGCACTTCCATCCCTCTTTGCTTTCTCACCTTGGGCACATGAGTGCATTGGTAGATCATTTGTGCCCCATTAATGAGCACCCTCTGCAAAGCTTGCTGCAGTCAGCAAGAGACTTTTCAGTGGTTTTCTTTTGGGACCAGTCCTGCTGTGACCTGAGGTTTGGCCTAACTCAGCTAACTTAACTGAAGATAAGGGTCTGCTTTTCCCAGAAGGTTACTGGGGCCACTCTTGCTTTATGTCAAAGGTGGAAATGTTCCTTGTGATGTTCATGTGCTGAAATCCCAAACTCCTGTGCATTTCAGGCTGAGCCATGCAGGTCTTTTCTTTCACAGTCTTAACTCAGGCAAAAGCCATCCACATCACCAGGCACAGAAATTGGTGTGTGCTTCCTTCCACTCTCAGTACCACAGTCCTTGATATCAGGCTTTGCTGGGGGTAGCTCCTCTTTATAGCTGTTTCCCCCTGTTTCCTCAATTGCCCTGACATTTACCAATCAGTAAAAGTTCTTCTAGAACAGGAATACTCCTCTCCCTTTGATTATCATACTGGCCAGGGTACAGTGCTGCAGAGGACATGCCTTTCTGTAGTGTAACTGGAGAACAAGGGAAGGCTTGCACCATCAGCCTTGTACAAGGCACTCAAGCTCAGATGATAACTAATTAAAATGTGACAAGGCTTTTTTTTTTTTAGCTTTGTTTCCCCATGTCTCCCATCTCAGTCCTGAGCAGTCAAGGTGCTCAGCTCAGCCACTTGGAGGGGTTTTAGTTCTGACCCTTCGATTGCAGTTATATGAAGTCATTGTCCAGGTGATTTAATGGAGTGTGTGATCCTCTTGTTATCACGTACTATAAAATCCAGAAGTGGCAGATCACCTGGGTACATGGCAGGGCTCAGAAATATTAGCTGGCAATGCTGTCTGTTGCAGGCTCTCAATTAATATACAGTTTGATTTTTTCCATCTCACAGTATATTGCCTAACTGACCTGGTGAGAGGCAGGGAGAGGCAGCTGCAAATGGTCATTTGCATCAAAAGCTCCCCAGTCACTGCAGATTAGAGCGACCACATCTTTTCCCAGCTAATGAATTGCTCCCATCTGTGAAATTACAGCTACTCACTTTTGTTTTGTTTAAATCAAAACTGCAGGGCTCATATGGCAGGCCGTCTGCTGCCTCCAGGTATCCATCTCTCACACCGTGATGCTGAGTCGAAGCCGAGTGTGATCGCTGTGGCTGTTGTTTTGTCACGGGCTGTTTGTCTGGGCTTTGACAAGGAGCATACACAGAGCAACCCTGGCCTTGCATGAACCGTCTGGGCACAGAGAGGAATGGCTTTAGGAACCTGCTGAAGACCTGGGCCCTGCCAGCCCGTGATGAGTCAGTGGAGATGCTTTCTGTGTAATGCTTCTCTGTGAGTCTGACCTATTGATTGTCAAGAGTCTCAATAAATTTAGATTGCTGGTTTGTGTCTGCGCTCCCTAAGCAGAGGTAGGACAATGATTAGCTGCAGAGATCAATAGGGAGGAGTCTTTTAATCGACCATGTAAAATGTGTCCCTCGTCACTGATAGAGTGTTAATTGGGATTTAATTCTTGAGGGGGCATTCACCTGTCCCTCCCAGTTTTCTCTCTTCTCCTGAAGCCCTCGTTGAGAAATCCAGGGGAGCTTGAAAGTTAGAAAGATGGAGAGTCAAGGTTTTATTATTTTGGAAATGTTATTTATACTGTATCCTGTCAGTCTCCACCCTGAAGTATCCACCTGCAACTTTCTAAAAAAAGTCCTCTTTCAGTGGCATTCACCAACAGGAGTATATTTAGCATCTTGGCGTACTTGATGCATTTCTGGGCCAAGGGCCTGGCAGGAGGGGAGACTTGGTGCCTGACTGCTTGCTGGCAGCCACCAGAGACACACAGGTCTCTGAGATGTTGCCAGATGCCCAGAGAGAAAACAACCAGTTGTCCAGCAACCTGGGACATGGAGGAGAGGTGCAAAGAGGCTTCCAGCCATCCCCACAGCTAATCTTGTCACTCTTGCAGATGCAGCTCTCCTTCATACCCTTAGCTTTCACCTGTGGCTCGGATCTGGGACAAGGAAAGGGCTGCAGACTCTTAGCCTGCCCATGTGGCTTGACCTCAGAGAGGTTTAGGGACAAGCTGCCTTCATCAGAAGCACAGCCTAGAGAAGTAGTGTCTTCCCTTATACCCACAAGAGTTGCAATGCTCTCCTCAAATCAGAGAGACCTAACTTTTGTTTTCATAAGCATGTAAGATATATGGTTTCCTAGTATTTCTTTTTGTGTAGTTTTTTGTTGGTTTTTTTTTTTTTGGATTTTTTTTTTTTGTGTGGTGAGATTTGACCTCTCTTGTTGTTAGAGGGTGAGACCCAGTTTCTCCAAGGTCTGCATCTCTCAACCTCTACCTTTTCCCTGTGATGGACCCTGTGCCAGCATCACAGCTCTCACTGGAAGCAGTTAGTGACAGGGTCAGGCTGTGGGGAAGACCTCAGAGGCTCGCTTTTCAGAGCAGTGGCTTATCCCAGCAATCAAACATCTTTTCCAGAGTAACTCTTGTTGAGTCTGCTCAATAGGAACAAAGACAAATGTGAGAAGAGAGGGATGTGATGTGAACTTTACCCTAGGTCCCACCATGCCATAATAGCTAAGTTTTACTATTTTGACCCCTCCAGCAAAGTCTATCTCTGTGTCAGTCTATCTCTGCTCCTCATGAACAAATTAAGGATTATTGCCTGTCCTCACAGTTCCTCGTCCCCATAGCGAAAATACTTCTTTAGTTTCCTTTGGGACTTTCCAGTTCTAGCCTTCGTGAAACAAATCCTGTCACTGGCTGGAAGATGAAAGCTAAAAGCTCTGGCATTTTTTCTTATTGTAAATTCTTTAATAACTTTTAACAGATGACCTCTCTAGGGCTATTGTATTACCTTCCTGCTAGACTTCTGACAGGTCTTCTATTTAACTAAACCAATAAATATGTATATTTGCACTATATATTTCAATTATCCAGAATAACTGTACAGGGTATTTGCTACTCAGTAACCAGCTTACAATTAGTATTGGAAAGTATTGCAAGCCATGTGATTGAATGCACATATAAAATTTTTGGATAGAGTATCCATGAAATTTCCTTGTAATTTAGCTGTAATTAGTCAATATTCATACACAGAATTTCTTCATGCTGCAAAGGATTTTGGGGAATGGACTACTAAAGCAAAGCAGCAAAAGGAGTCCCTGTCACCCCAAAGACATTTACATCTTCCACAACTTCAAGGAGGGCCTGTGGTGGGAACCAAACTCAGATTTGTGCCTCACCTGCACGGTTAAGCTGTCTTTCTTAGCACCACATCTCTACCCTTCCCTCTCCTAAGGCTTGTGAAGGCTGTGAAACAGCTGGTTGCAATTGGCCAGTGCAGTGGACAATGGGAGGAGAGACTGTACCAGTGACCCCGCTAGCAGTGCCATCTCCATGCAAGGGACCAGAAGCTTAACTGGAAAGCTAAGCCTCTTCTGATTTCTGGCACACAGGAGCTCTGTGTGAAGGCTTCTTGATGTTGCCATTCTGTCCTCTCACTTGAGGGAAAACCATCTATTGAGCTGTTCAGATCTGTCTTTTCGCTGCATGTCATCCACCAGAGGGAAGTTTCACTTCAATATCCTTTCCCTAAGGGAAAGGCCTGGGAGGGTGCAGTTGAGTTTTTTCTATTGCTTTCTTCTGTGATGGGATTAAGCAGGACCTGCTCCTTTAAAAAGTGTCCCCTTCCCCATCATCCTCCCTCCTTCCAATTACAGCACTAATTTCAGTAATGGAGCATTAATGGAGTAATGGACTGCTGAAGCTGGCCTGAAGGAACTGTAGTGCTCAGCACAAATTGAGTAAATAAACTATATATTAGATTTCTAAACAATACTTTTAGTCTAGTCCCCAGGGAAAGAGAGTTGTCAAGACTTACTTAAGTCAACCCAGCAAAACATATGCAAAAGATCCACCCATTCATACCCTGGAAAATGGCACCGGTGGCCTGAAGCATCACTGAATCTCTCACATAAATATCTGCTATCCTGACAGAGAGAGCTTTGTGTTGTTTCCTTCTCCTAATTCCTCTTCTTTGACTTATTCACCAATAAGCAGCTTTGTGCCTGTTTCTATTTGTGTCTTGCTAGAGAGCTGTCCTTGTACGTTGATAGAGAATGACTTGCAATTTTAAGGAGTTATCACAGAGCCATAAGTGATGGATGAGAGTAGTGCCCTAAACAGTTTTCAGTCTGGGAAAATCCTGATTATTTCTTTATTCCAAAAGCAGCAGCCGTCTGTCAACATTTTTATTACTTTATGTTAAAAATAGGCTTTGCTCTACCTCAGCCAAATAAATAGGAATGAGTAATGAAGTACTGACTATCCAGATTTACCCCACTGGCATCAGGGTGACTAATTTTAATTTAGTTACCCTTGAATGCATAGGCTGCAGTCGAGGTTTTCCTAGGCAGCATGCAAGCAGGGTGAGAGCCAAAGTCAGAAGAAGTGGACTTTGAAGCAAAAGAAAGGCACAGAATAGTAAAATGACCTTTGCACACCACTCTCCAGGTCAGTGGGAGAACCAGGGTAAAATACAGGACTCAGACCAATGCCATGTCTTCAGCAAACTTTTTGCATCTTGAAGGAGCAATCATGAAAAGCCATAATTCCTACAGAGCAGCAACTTGTGGGTGTTCAACATCCCACAAGATGATTATTTACTTTCTATGAGCTTCAGTGTGATCTGAGAGCAATCTTTTGAGCCTTTGTGGCAGAAATAAGCAGGGTTTTTTTCTGCCTTTATTTCCTCTTAACCCTGAGGCAGTCAAGAAAGAGTAAAGAGGGCTCTACTCTACCTCTAGTTTGTAAGTTTTATTCAGCTTTACCTTTGCTAAGAATAAGATAAACAATAGCAGCTTAAGCTTGCATTGAAAGAGAGAAGATTACTTGAGTCCTGTAATCAGACTGGAGGTGGGGTCTGAACCGTAGGATTTTATCAGGGGTAGTTTTACGCAGACATCATTAATCTGCTTTGGATGTCTGACACTTAGAACTTGGGTATGTTAAAATCACTCCCTCACTTAACCTCCGGATACAACATGTGAAAGAATAAAAATCCACTGATATATACCAGACCAAGATGAGGTAGTGTCTCTTGGGGTATAACACAGTGTCACTTGTGTTCTTTATTTTTTATTGGGGGTAATTTTGAATGATAGGTATAAGAAGAAGCATGCATAATGTGCTGGTAGTAATAATCTAGCAAACTTAGCCATAAAATCCTGAAATATGCTTTTACAACTGACTGGGATAGGTATGCTCTGGGTATAGAAAGGAACTGCAACACCTTTTTTGTCTGTGTGAGAGGATTAGCATAGCACTCTACGAATAATTTTTTAGGCACAAAACCAAATAGGTTTCCAAGAGTGATGAGTTTATCACTGAACACTCATAGCCAGGAGTATGGATTGAAGAATTTGGAAGCTGTCTGTTCGCCCTTCGACGCAGTATGTAAGTTTCACGTTTTGTGAAACTTTATAATGTTTCCATTGAACTTGCGAACTTACTGTTTTCACAACATTAATGTTCTTGAATCCAATCAAACTCCTGAGCTTAGTACCCTCAGTACCATCCTCTTTCAGGAGGAACAGCTCTAGCTTATCCAGCTTGATGAAATACTGCACCTGCAAACTTCAGATCCTCCTGTGTTTCTCCCCATCCTTGGCATGTCTTCCTGGAGAATGCTGGTAGTACATAGCTCTTCACCCTCCTCAATACATTTGCTACTCCACCCCTGCAATTCCTTCCAGTCTTTTTCCTCCAAACTTTTTTCAAACTCTAAAATTTGAAAAATCTATTTCCTTCTCCTAACTCTCTCATTTCCACAATTAAATTCAGCTACTTCTCTGCTGCTCTTCATCACATCCCATCACTTTCTTCCCTAACCTGCAAGCTTTACCTCTATGAGTTCCTGCACTGGATGGGACTTGATCCTGCCTTGTTTTTCTCCATTTCAACTCTGATCTCACTTAAAGCGCTGTTTACAAACACTGTCTGGAGTTTTCTTCTATCAAAATGTCAAGCTACTTCTTCAAAGTAGCTTGCAGATCTTAAAGCTGCACTGTACAAGCAGAGGTATAACATATACAACACACAGCTTCTCTGCTAATATTCTCAGGAGGAACAAGGATCATCTTGATGGGAATTTTCAGCAAACACCATGTGCTTAGCCTCAGACAGCTGCCATGGAAACTTCATCCTGAAGCTTTGCAAAGCAGATGAAAATGAAATTTGGTGATGAAAAAAAGTCAGGGAGCTTAAATAGCAGACTGTTGCTTGGTGGTTAGTTCTTTGGCAATTGAAAAGTGCAGAGCTGCCAGCTCTTCAGGCTTGTGCACAGAAATCAGAGTATGTAAGGATAACAACCTGATTAAAGTAATATGAATGAACTTTTTCAATGAAAGGGATTCCAGAAAAACTATCCTACTTACATCTTTAAATCCTGAGCTATTAAATTATCCTTCTGTTTTCAAAGCCTTTGTGATGTGGCTACACACACTGGTGGGATGACAAAACGATGATTGGAGATCCCAGCTTTCCCACTCAGTTTTCCTATGCTCAGGAGGCAAAGGCAGCCTGGGTTGTTAAGAAGAGCCTGTTGTGAAGGATTGCTTTTCTGACATGGCAATTTGTTTGGTGGATCTGATTTAGAGCTGTCTGACATAACTGGGATCTGAGAAAAGACAGTCTTCTGTCCCTTCCCTGTCAAGAAGTGTTTGCATTCAGATGGTGATTCGGGATGTTATTCTATTATTGTTTCCTTTTGTTTTGTGATACAGGACATTTAGCAATTGCCAGGATAAATACAGTTGTATCTTAAGGGTGGTTTCGGGTTTTTTGGGGGGAGGAAGGGGGCCTTTTTCTTTTTTTTTTTTTTTCCTCTGAGAATTCCTAGGTATTTTGTAAAATTCCGTGAGTTCTGTGGGAGTCTCTCCTTTCCACCAGTCTATTGCTTAATATTGTTACAGACTTTTTACATGTTTTTAGTCTATCTAAATTCTGCTTCATATAATCCTTGTTTTCCTGTCCAAACTCATCTTGTCATGTCATCTGCACTGAAATATTTCTATTGTCAAAGACAAAACCAACTGCATATCAGAGAATTTTTTCTTCCTTCAGCTGAGAGTTTCTCTCCAGTGGAGGATATGGAAAATATCTGAAAGATTTTTATGCAAAGTGAGTGCTTTTTTTATTGTGCTGTAGCATGTCTGGAAGAGGAGACCAGGAGTAAGATATCTAATATGCCTGATCTGGGGCAAACATATTCTTGCATTAATGGAATAATCTTTCAGACACCTTGTGGGAGCTGTTTAACTTGATCTCTTGCATGCTTTTTATTATTCCTGTGGGTGAATTTTGAATGGAAAGAAAAGTTGTCGTCAACAGATGTGTGTTCATCTTCACCCTTCTCCTATCCCTAAAACTGAAAATTTGGTTAGAAATAAATACTTCCACAAAAGAAATCCACTGGAACACAAGAAGCCCCCTACAAAAATGTGCAGTAAAACTTTAACACTTTTGCAGCAATCCTAGCTTTACCAGTGTGACTGGGTCAGCCCCTGGGGTTGTCTGCCTCTGAGCCTTACTCTGGCCTTAGATTTGGGTTGGTTTTTTTTGCTTGTCCTAGCAGCATTTTGGGGTGCACAGGATATTTGTTTCTCCAAGACTAGATGGCCCATATAAAAGGAGGAGGAAGCAAAGAGAGGGGGCATGGTTCCTAATCTGGGCCAGTATCTTCTCTGCCACTCTGGTCTGAGTGGTGCTCCCTATCAGGGGAACACCTCCTGAAGAGACACCCAGCATTAGTGCTGGCTGCCAACCTGAGAAAAACCATGGTGCTGGCCAGCTCTGCCTGCTGCTACCTCCTGCCAACCAGGCTGTTAAGACCAGGAAAAGCCATTGGGTAGGTGACAAGAGCCAAAGAATTTGCTGAATGTGTTGGGCTTGATAGCAGCCTCCCCTTGCCAATCGCATTCCTCTGCTGCAGGACGGATGCACAGAATACATCCCAGACCTTCCTCCTAGCGGGAGATAAGCTCTAGAGTCCTCCACAGAGTGGAGATGCCTGTGTTCTTTTCCCCATATGGTGTGAAGTTGACTCTTCTGGCCTAGTGGGTTTGGGCAGCTGGTAGAATTTTTATTTTTGTTTTTTATTATTGAAAACATTTCAATAAGCTTGCATTTAGGCTTGGTTACCCTCCAGGTAGCGGAGACCTGTGGGTTTGTTATTCCTGGATCTGGCTCCACCACTGAGGTATGGAACAGAAAACTGGGTTGTGGCAAAGGGAAAGGAGGGCATTAAGGCACACAAACCCACAGAAGGTGCAGTGCCCCACCCCAGATGTCTGCGTGGCACTGGGCCATGGTAGGTGCAAGCCTCGGAGGGGAAAGACGATGCTGAAGAATGTGCCGTTACGTATTTCCTCGGGTTTTCCCTCCTTGGCAGAGGTGTGCGAGGACCGCAGACTTGGCAGGCAGAATGGAAAGCTGTCTTCCTCTGCAGCCCTCCAGGGACCTTACCTGGCACTTTGCCTAGCTCTGGGCACCAGGAGCTGTGGTGTGGAGATGAGCTCTCCCAAAAAGACTTTGGATGTATCTGTGCAGCCCCGTGGAGCACAATGCAAAGGTCCCCAGATGATCCTCTCCACTCTGGAAAGCAAGACAAAGATAGTTCATCCTCCTCTCACAGGCACTGATTAGTCAGACATGACATTGCACCTGCAGAAGTATCACTGCTTCCAGGACTGGCGTGAGGGTCCCTGCACTATGGGGTGCCTCCAAATAGGTAGGACACTTCAGCCTTGTGCTGCAGAGACTCTCCAGCTATGCACTATGAGTTGGGCAGGCATGAAACACAAAGTAAAGGCACAGCAGGAGCTTGCCATCGAAACAACGTTGTTTCTGGACTTAAGATTCTGGAATTTCCCAGAGATTTTGGGCATTGTTTTTGAATTTATAGGGAAAATTCCCCTAAATATCTGCGTGGGATAAGTTTCCAAAATACAGCAAACTGGAAGAAACTTGAAAATCTCTCTCAGCTGCTCCTGTGCTTCCTTATGCAATATGCATTTAAGCCCAAATCCCAAAGGAGAAGTGATAGATGGAGTTTCATGGTGCACACTGTATGTTGTGTGTGTTTATGGCTACCTTTGCCTCAAAAATAATTTTCAAAATCATTGGACAGCAGTAAATAAACAGTTCAGAGATGTTTAATCCTCACAGGTTTCATGGTAGCAAATATCTGATTTGAAGATAGATAGACAAAGTACGTATGGTTCAGCTGAGGCAAGTGGTGAAGTCAACCTATTATAAACATCAAAGATTTCAAAAGTGCACACATCCCTGGCATTAAGAACCTTTTCAGTCAAAATTTTCATTATATTAAACACCCAAAAACTCGACTGCAAGATGCAGACTGTAGAAAAATAGTTCTCTTTGGTCACAGTGTTTGCAGAGCTATAACTTCCTAAGAGACTGGCTCCCAGAAACCCCTGCGCACTTTGATCCCTCAGTAATGCCTATAAATTTCCATCTCCTTTTTGGAATTTGTAATTAATGAGTCTGTGGCCATCTATTGAAAAGGGACAGGAAGGTCCCTCTTCCATTACATTGCCTTTTCTTGTCCCTCCTGGATAAAATGTAAGCCACCAATGAAGTGTGCTCTTCAGTCGTAAGCGCTTGTTTGCCTGAAATCCCTTCTGAAAATCATGCCTTTCATTCACTACTGTTATTGAGTTACTGCTGTGCTATATAAAGTACCTTCCACTCAGGCAGTGGGGAGAAATTAACGTTTGGTAGAAGTTTTTTATTGTCAATGCTGATTTCTATGGCTTAGGATAGGAGAAGGAGCCAACAACCCCAGAAATCTCAGAAGTAATGCTACAGAGGGACAGTAGAAGCTCTAGTTTTCCTGATCTTTCTCGCTTTCTTTCGCCATTTCTTCTCCAGCTGCTCCATCGAGCATGTGTAGTCTGTGTCAGGGGCTGGGAAAAAAGCCGTATGTCTCCTTCTCCCATGAGAATTGCATCTGCCTCTGATCCTGCTTTTGAAAGTCCTTGGGGATTCAAACCTCTGTTTCGGCCTGTATGTCTGTTGTGCTCTAATTTTACACAGTGCTCTTGAATTGCTAATACCCTCGTGCACTGGCACAAAAGCAGGGAGTCCTCACATCTTTGAGAACAGGACCATGTTCCCACCACACTGCTAATCAGAAGAGCCAGGTGGGTTGGGTACTTTTAAATCTTATTTCAGAAGATTTTTCTTTCCCTGTTGAGGATCCAGCCCAGAGTGGATTTTGAAGGAATTATGCTGTTTCATGAAGTTGCATTTTGTGGGTATCTGTGAACCATGATGGTGGACATAAAGTGTTTTCTTGATTTATCACCCTTCTGCACTGCACAAGTAGAAATGTCTGTGATTTTTTTTTTTAATACATATATATCTTTTTATAGAGATCCATGTGTTGGTCACATGTTGAATATAATTTAGACATTTGGGTTCTTGCAGTCTGGAAAAAAAAAGGCCAATGTTTATCTGGAAAAGTCAGGCGCTTGGGAAGCAGAAATGGAAAGGCTAGTATAGAGGAGAGAGGAGGTAACTGAGGCAGGAGGGAGCCCTTAGAGTGGTCCTCAAACCACGACGTGTATTTGTCTTTGATGCTGGCAAAGCTGTACAGGCCCTACAGGAAGCTCTGCACTGCTGGAGGGCTGCTTTCAGCTGAGACACTGGACCCAAGTCCTATTTTTCCTGGCTCTGGTGTCTCTCCAGGAGGAAGTGAGAGATCCTATGACACATTTTGGAAGAGAAGGACATGATCCCAGTGCTGTGGGTAAAGTTTCCTCTCTGTCAATAAAATGTATTCATCTCTGTGGATGGTATTAACAGGTGCCAACATCAGGGTCTACAGGCTGTTTGTTAAAGCTGCAATAGTCCTCAGCTGGTCTAAGTCAGGAGAGCTGCTCAGACAGTGGAGCTGCAGGAATTTTTCCTTCTTCCTTTGCTTTGGAATTATTTCTCTACTCTTTGGTTCGAACATAAATTTGGCTAAGTGTAGAAAATTAATTACATAATCCAAACCTGCTTTTTAAGATCCACAATATTAATCTAATTTGGTACAAAAAAAAAAGTTATGTGCAAGCAATTGAACATAGGCTGTCTAGTGAGTTACATTTCTAGGAAGGTAATGTAGAACACATAAAGCTAAGAAATATTTTAGTGCACCAACAGAAAAAGTCCTCTAAACTGACAGAAATAAATACCTTGAGAATCCAGTTACCAATGGCTATCCTTGAAAGGGGCATCATGATAAAGGGGGAGGTCTGTGTCTGTGTAAATTGATTGGTTGATTATAATTTAAAGCATTTTGATATCTGAAGTGAAGGTCAGTCCATTGTTGTGCTTTTTCCTCTTTGTAATTAGCTATAGGCAATTTGTATGGAATACAAAATATGAATAGCATCTCCTGAAATTAGTACTGAGGTGGGTGGAAAGGAGGAACAAGAGAAACAAGCAGAAACTTATTTAACAGGCTGGTTGCTGAACGGTAGCAACGTGGCGTGACTCAAAGCATTACTGCTTTTAGCATATGATTTATTGCTAATGCTCCTTCCCATGACTGGCCTTCAGCCTTTGATGTCAGTCAGCTCTGAATTAATTAGTTCGTAATGCAAAGTGAAAGTGCAGTAGGCTTGGTTTATTTCCCCTTCCTCCCTGAAGATGTTGTGCTAACTTGCCTCGTGGGTGTTTGCCCGCTCTCTCGCCCTCCCTGCAAAGCACCTCCTCATTTGCAAATTCAAAAAGCTGGCAGGGGTGTATGCACCCGTTGTGTTGCCGTATAATAAATGGAGCCTTTCAGCCAGGGCAAGTGAGACTGATGTAGGAATGTAGGAGATCATATCTGGGGGGAAAAAAAATCAATATTAAGATGTACAATTGCTCCCATGGTATTGAAAGAATTAGTTGATCTACATGCCAAATGACAGCCCCCTTGATAACAGGGATTATGTGTCCTGTCTTTCCAGGCTGTGCTCCGTTGGGGCTGCTCTCTGAGTCCCTCGGGCAGAGATAATCTAATTAGTACAACAAAGACCAGGTCGATTTAAAAAAATAAAGGGAGGGGGGTGGGGAATTGAAGAGAGGGGTTGTGGGGAGGTGGATGTCGGAGAGAAGCAGTCTCTGGAAAAAGTTGTAGAGGAGGAATGGAAAACTGAGAATACAAGTTAACCGTCAGTTTGGCTCCACAGACGCTGGAAATTCAGACCCACTGGACTATTACCAGACAAACCCCAAATTAGCAAGTGCTTATAGCCTTCACAAGCACTTATTTAATCATGTCCTTGGAAAGGAGGGAGCTGAGGAAACGAGGTGGTGTTGGGCTGAGCGGAAAGGAGGTGCCTTGGGCCTGGAGCTGCTTGTCCACTGCAGAATCACAGGTACCTGCTGCAAAAGTGGCTTGTGAAAAAATGCTTTACCACAAAAAAACCAACAACCCAGGAACAGACAAACAACCTGACACTTTTCCCTTTACTAAATTATGTGCATGTGAAAAGAACTTTTTTTGCTTTTTGGCTGAGGTTTGGGCAATGAAGCTGTACTGCCCGTGCTAGGCATGAGGTGAATAATTTTCTGGGGGACAAGGTGAGGTTTCAGCAGGCTTCTCTGAGTAGAGACATAGTCTCTCTGTCAGCCACAGTCACACCATGGCAGATGCCCCTCACTGGAAACTGTGTACAGAGGAGTGATTCAGAGACTCTGCAAGTTACAGAGTTGTTTTAAACTTCATGACTAAGTGTCAGCAGTCCACTCTGAACCCCGTATCTAGCAAGCCTAGTTGGAAAAAGAGCTGTTTTTTCCCTCCTGGATGCAACCATGATATTGGCTTTTGCAGGCACTGTATCTGTTCTGTCTGTGCATCCTGTCAGCCCCATCAGCACAAAGATCCCCTGGTAGCTGTGATTGCTGCTGGTGAGACCCAGATGGATGGATGTGGGAGTGGGCACGTCCTCAGTGGTGTAAGCTGACATGGATTCAGAAGAAATTCCCTCCTAAATGGTGATGGTGTAGAACAGAGTTACTCAAGCCTGACAAGTTTTTTGTGACTTTCTGACAACAGGTGTTAGTACCTGAATATTTTAAGTCTTGTTTTTGGTTTTAGACAGAGAGAGGCTTGATCTCTGCCTAGAGTTCATGCAAGACAGACACTAAAGCCTTGAGCTTTTGCAGTTCATTCCCAACCTTATCTTAAGGGTGGATCTTGGATTTATCTTGTTCTTTATGACCATGTTCCTGAAGCTCAACTTGAATTTAATTCACTACCAACGCACCTGAAGTGCTTTGGTGGTTGGATCTAGGATTTTGGTGCAGTTCTCCCTCCAAGGCAAATGTTGCAATTGCTCAGCCATGCAAATGGGTGCAGGCGTCTTCAGGCTGTACAATCTTGCATGCTTAGGGATAGATGGATAAGGGAAGGCTTGCTCACATCTGGAAGTTTCTTTTTTTTCCTAAGGATCATGAGCACAAGGAGTTCAGGCATTTTTGCACAGCTCCCCACTGACCCTTGAGTTCATGTCATCAGACCCAATCTTGTTGTCTTGGCAAATATTCACACAAATAAGAGCACTCTAACAATGGGATCTTTCTTTTCGTAGCTTCCCTCTCCCTCTGCTCTTGTCCCTTGCTGCCTCCCTCTCCTACACTGGAGATAGAAAATTTGGAGACAGCAAGGATGAGATCACCGCTTAGCAAGGAGTGACAAAAAAACTGGCCTCACAGTTTGGGGCTCTGCATAGCCTTTTCCCAGGGAGCAGATCTGATATTATTTCCCTATCCACAACTGCACAGAGACATCAGCACTTTGGAGACGGTGCTTGCCAGCCGCTCGGGTAAGGCTGTAGATAAGGCCCAGAGATGAGGAGCCATCAAAACATGAATGTCTAGCACAGACTTTGCATTCCTGGCTTTGCTCTATGTGCTTGCTTAAATCACATGAGCTTATAAAACATAGCAAGTCATAGAGTCATACAGTTACCCATTCCAGGGAAAGGAGCAGTCTGAGTTATGCTGGGGATGCCGTATGGGTCCACACTGAACTTTTCTTCAGCTGTGAATGTAGATATGTGAATTTACAAACACCTCTTAGATTTGTACGATTCTTCAGTAACAAGTGAAAACAAGTTATACTGAAGCACTGGAACTGGGGACTGCTATGGATTCCTATGGATTCCTGCACCAGTACTGCTTCAAAGCCTAATTTCAGCTTACTACCCACATATATTTGCTAGGGTGTTTCCCTTCCCAACACAGTCCTTTTGTGTTAACCTGGACCATCAGGTGAAAGTTCCACATCACCACACCTGAGCTCTTGCCAGCTGGCAGGCTGACCTGTCTGTGTGCTCATGGATGGCAGGGCAGATCCAAAAGAGGCCAGGTGTCTCTTGGATTCATGCTATAGCTCGTCCTTCAGCAGAGGTGCTGAGTATGTGCCCCCCTCCCTCCTCCAGTCACAGTTTTCACCAGAACTGCAGGAATTTCCTGCACTGACCGTCTGGACTCAGACATGTTTTTCCAAGTGTGTGCTCTTTGTTTTCACTGAAATAGAAGAAAAACAAACCAGAAGAAGGAAATTCAATAAAAATTACGTTTGATGGACCCAGAAAAAAATTGATTTTTTTTGAAGAAAGACTACCGTTTAAAAGCCCAGATGCAGACATTCCTTACTATCCCACTCCCACTGAAACTTAAAACTGAAATCAGCCAGGACTCAGTTTCTCATATCTGTGTGGTTTGTTTTCCTCTACTAAAATCAACAACAAATGAGTCTGTCAGGGATTTTCTCAATCATCCTGCTAATGTACAAACCTTTTTCACAGTGTACTTTCTAATACTCTGTATTACGTCTTGGTTTCTAAGGTACTGGAAGGTGTTGGGACCACTTTTTATTTGCTATTTTGCCTGTCACGCACACTACATGTTCAGCTGGAAATTCAGTGTATCACTGCTAAATAACAAGAACTCATGCCCTGTTATGGGGTGCTATGGCATTTATATCTGTTGGAGAGGCACCATCTTTTGCACAATCATCAGAGCAAAATGTGGGCTGCTGTGTATTCTAGTAAGCACCTGTATCAGCCGAGGCAAAACATTTTATTTTACCTATTTCTCTTTCTGTAGAACCTTGCACTCTGATGTGTGATGCTTTTTTTCTGAAAATTTTACATCAAGTAATATATTGTACAACTGCTCCTTTGCATGTTCAAAGTTTAGTTCCTTGGTCTGGCAAACAGCATAACTCTTGATACAAACTGTAGCAAATGACCATGTTATTTAACAATTACATACAGTGCATTCTCTGATCATTTGGTGCCTTGGGATGTTGTGCCTAATTGCAGGTTTAACAAAAATATATTGCGGTCGTTATGCCATTATGGTATGAGAGTATAAGGAGCAAAATAGAGCAGATCAGATAAAGCTGAGTGAGACTTAGTTGTCTGAATGGGAATGTTGGAAGCAGTGTCTCTCACCCTTGCAGGCCACAAAGATAATTTCCTGACTCCTAAGTAGTAGTTAGTTTTAAAAAAATCTATTAGGCTGCGTCTCTGCACTCAGGGGAAATGTCTATCAGCAAAACTGATTAGAGATAAGGGTAAGCAGATGTCAAAACAGAAGACCACCAAAGAACTGAGGTCCTAAAGTGAATGGGGAGACATCCAGCAAGTATTAAATTTTTAGGGTGGATTGCTGTGCTGTGAGTGGGGGACAATCCTACCCTCCTTTCAGATCCAGGGAGAGTTTTGCTGGGAAAAAAAAAAAAAAAGGACTCCGTATCTTATATTGGAGAAGTCTGTTTTCTGCAATCATTTCTCTATGTGAATTTGTATGTGTGCATGTGTATGGTTTTTAATTTTCTTTTTCTTCCCACAAACTCCTTTTTTAACCTTATGATTGAATGAAAATTAGAAACATTAGGATAGCAAAGAAATGTGAGAGGATTTTCTGCAGAATTTCTTGCTTTTCCTGTAAACATAGAGGATCCGAATTTAAATGATCTCTTTCTGTAGAAAGTGCTTCTCCATAATACTCAGTTTTGTCACAGCCTTTACTTGAATTAACTCTCCAGTTATGAGGCTACCCAAGGTTTATAAAAGGGCCAGTAAAAAAGTTTTGATGAAACTTCCATTGCGGGAGAACATCTGTGAATTTCAGTTGTCACTGAAAGAAAGATGTAAGAAAATATAGGCTTTTAGGGGGGAATTAATGAGAACAAATAACTTTATATGTAAAAATAATTTTATATGTCAAACTATTTCTATGTATTGACATGAAATTTTTAATAGCATTTCACATTCACCCTGCTCATCCTTAACTTCATACCAACATGTGTTTAAAATGCCATGATCTGCACTCACTTTTCTTCTCTTGCCTTTCTCTGCCAGCCGGAGAGAACACACAACACTGCTCTGACACTCTTTTTTCAGACAGATGCCCCTATGCATTGGAAAGGGGCTTCAGACAACTTTTGCCAGCTTCAGCATCCCCAGGCAAGGCCTGTGTGAGAGTTTTTCCCAGAATCACAGAGTGGTTTGGATTGGAAGGAACCTTGCAGATCACTTAGATCAAACTCCCTCTGCCATGGGCAGGGACACCTTCCACTAGACCAGTTTGTTCAAAACCCATTTAACCTGGCCTTTTACCACTCAGTTTTGCTTCACCAAGGAGTTGGGACTTTTATGACAGTCTTCCCATTTCTTCAGGGCTCAGGAAAGCTCCTCTAGGCAAGGGTCCCTGGAAGACAGCACCGCAGCAAAAAGATGGCACTGCTTAGGGCTGGGTCCAGCCTCATTTGTGCACATTTGAACACACAGAGCTTCCTTTTCCCTAGTATTAGAGGTGCTCATCTTCCACTTGGGTTTCCCAGCTGCCTACAGTGTATTGTACCTGGCATCTCCTACCTCTCCTGTGCAGGGGACAGAGAGGCAGGGCCAGGGCTGGTGGAGAGCCTGTCAGATGCCAGGTTGCCTTTGATGCTGACACTGAACTGACTGCACGCTCTTGCCATGATGGGACAAGTGCTGTGCATGCATCTGGATCTGCTGGGAGGCAAGAAGGGAGAAGGATGCATCCAGGGAAAACTGAAGGCAGGGGAGCCCTAGATTAAAAAGATGCTGTGTGATAAGTTTGTTGTGGGACTGATCTGTCCCCATAACATTTGCAAATGAATTTGTAGCTGCGTCATTAGAGAGAGTGCTCTCCCCAGGCAGCAGAGATTTTGCAGGGTTGGGGGGGATTTTGGAGGAACTGAGACGTGTTTTGCAGTCCTGCTCCACGCCCATGGGAGCCTCTGCCTGCTTCCCCACCATCCATACACCCCTGCCTGCAGAGGGTGTGGTATCCTCTTACCCACCTGACCTGGCAAGTGCCTGCCATCCTGTTACTCCCGGGGAGCACCAGGCAGATGCTGAGGAAGCAGATCAGTGCTAGCAAGTCCTCACCAATGAAGATAACTGTATATGTGCAGCCTTTTCTCTTTAGCCTGGACATGAAAGGAGCTGGAAAAGGCCAGACAAATCCCAGGCAGATGATCTCTGCACTTTGACAGCGGCTTCAAAATTCCCACAAGAATATCAGCCTTTTTTTGCTGAGAGAAAGGGTAAATCAAACCAGTACATTATTTATCCTGAAGCACATTTTGTCTGCTCTACCAGTACTTGCACCAAGTTAAGGCAGGGTGAATTACAGTGGCTGCCTTTCTCAGGTCAGCCCATACCTAACTTCTTCAGCAGCTGTGCCTGCATGGCACATGTTTGATACTCTGAGCTGTTTCAGGTCTTTTTTGGAAACTGATAACTCTGGGTTTGTTCACTTTAGTTGTTCAAGAGCTGGACCTGGCTTTCAGCATGCCTGTACCAGCCAAATTTCTCCATCTCTTCCGGTCTCCATGCTTCTGAAGAGCCACGTTGCTACAAGGAAAGCTATCACTACCCCTGCATGTCTAATGCAAAGATGGGGAGAATCTGTCCTGTTCCCAAGGCACAACCTTGACCCTTGGTTACTTCTGGCCCTTTGGAGGAAAAATGGGAATGCCAACAAAAAATAGCAGGGGAAAAAATTGTGCAAGCTATTTTTTTTTCTCATTTTTTGATGCATTTTCTTCACAAAGATTCAGACTTTCCTCCTTGCTGCTGTTCATACTAAAAGAGCAACTGATGAAAGCCACAGTAGATTTGCTTAACTGGATAACATAATACATCATTCAAATGGTAAGTTGCAAACAGTGGTCCTAATCTTATAACATTAACAATAACCTCTGCTACTCCTCCCCCCAAAATCCCAGCCACTCTGAGAAAAAAATCTATCTTCTTGTCAAATAAGTGATTTTTTTATTGATGTTATATATCCAGCAGTGAAATGGATTTCCCTTTTTACAAGATATGACAATTTTTTCTATGAAATATTTCCATTACAGAAGGGTTTGATTGATTTGAGAAGTGTCCTAGGTAATAGCAGGCTGATCAAGAATAAATTCGCTTGCACATTTATGTAGAGTGCTGTTTCTAAGTGGGTTAATGCCATTCCTAATATGGATGTATACTGTTTGGAAAAGGTGCTTCTTGTAAAACACCTGCAGTATTATATCATTTTTATATCCCTCAATTTGGCAAATACTCATGCTTTTCACTTTTTCTTCTAGGAGGAGTTGTCTATATTACCTGAAAAACTTTGGTCTTTCTTTATGACTCGAGTTGAAAGCAAACAGCAGTGGCCTGTGCCAAATATTGATCTGATTCTGGAAAGGGCTGGCCAGCTGTGGACTGCTCTGTGTGGAAGCTGTACAGGGTTCAGTTTGTCCTTCGATCAGGCTGCATCACTTGCTGTCGTATTTGTGAGTCAAAAAGCGGAGATCTGCCACAAAAGTTGAACTGTGCTGCTCTGCTCCTCTTTCCTGTGCTTTGTCCTGAACTCTTCCCCACGTACCTGCTCCTTCAGCAGTTGCCAGAGAATGAATGCGTTGCTTAATCTGACTTTTTTTGTACAAGCAGAGAAAAATATGCTTTTCTGAAAAGTGAGTTTTTCTGACTCATGCTATACAGGGTACTTCACCCACAGATATTACCACTGTGCTGAGCTGGGAGGGATCCTTTCTTTTGCGCAATGCCTGCTCAGGCAGAGGGCAGGCTTGGTGCAGAGGGGCTGCCGGACAAGTCACCACAAAGACACGCTCACAAAGACCCTCTGTGGAGAGTGCTCCTCATTTGTGAAGAGTGAGTGGGTTTTCTTCTGTCTAGTGCTAGCACTAGAGAGCCGTGCATCTCTGTCCCACCTTTCTTTCTGTGGTTTGGCCCAGAATGAGTGACTACAGCCCCTCCATCACCTGCGCAGTTGCATTCTCAACTTGTCTCCAGAGGCAAGTCCCATGCAGAGCTGTTGCAGATCTTCAGGTCCAGCCTAAACTGTGGAGTGGCAGTGGCATTTCTCGACACTTTTCATACCTCTGGGACACCCCATGGTGAAAAACAGTTATCCCCTGTTATGCCGAGGAACACAGACCCGCCATGAGCTGTATCAATGCCTGGTCCCCAGGCCATACTCCCCCTTCCCTGCTTGTTTGGCTCTGTTCGGGTGCATGAGACCCCAAAGCAATCACCTCTTCATGCCACCAGGCCTACTCATGACCACCTCCGTGTTTTGGAGGAGCAGCCCCGTGCATGTGTAACTCATCGGCGATGGGTGTGTGCGTGTGGCGCAGCTGTGCACCGCTCTGCCTCCGGCTCCTTGCTGCCATATGTCCGTGCCATGACCACAGGCTGGGACCAGCACCAGCACAGAATCACTGTTCTTAATTACAGCTATTTTAGTGGGGGCTACATCTTCCATCGGAATAAATTGTCAGGATTTGGGAAATGCCAGACGGAATAAAATGGAAAGGCAGATTGTTTTGTTGGCAGTCCTACACCATGATTTTAATTTTTAAGAAGTTTCTTTTCCCCCCTCACTCACATACAAAGACAGTTGGTGCAACAAAAGCACAGCTTTAGCCCAAAACGGTCCATTCTGGATTTGTGTAGTTCTGTATTATTTTTAAAAGAAATTGGCTTACTTCCAAATTTATACGCCAGAGGCTGAATGAGCTAAATTTAAATACCAAAGTATTTCAAATGGATATTTTACATTAATAACAATCTCATTTATTTTAGTTTAGTGTTTTCACATAGTTTTTCAAAGTTAAGCTAAACCCACTGTATAAGAATGAGTGTTTCATTAATTTTTATAAGAATTATAAGAAGCATATGTTTTAAAGCTTCATGTTGTAACAGAGCAAAGTATATTGTAGACATATTTATTTACATAGTGGCCACAGTAGAAAAAATCTTCATATGGAAAAATGCAGCAATACCAAGTACCAGTTACCACAAGTTTTTAAAAAAATAAATTAATGATATAGGGTGAAAAGAAGCAGAAAAAAATTAAAAAATGAAATAAGAGGATGTGATTTTTTATTTAAGTGCTCAAAGTGAGCACATTTCCACTCCTATCACAAAGTCAGTGGAAGCACAGCATTCTACAGGAAACTTTCATGAGGATTCACAAAAAAAAAATGTCTTGTGAAAGAACTGAAATATTTCACTTGAAAAAACGGATCTTCATCTTAAAAAGGTGAGAATGTTGGCTTTAACTTTGCTGTTCTGATTCTTCTTCCTGTTCTTTTGTGTTCAGTTTTGGTTCAGGTTACGTTTTGTTAAATATAGTATGCAGTGTGTATATATCAGATGTAATTCAAATGCTTTACTATAATATAGCAAGAAATGAAAAATACACAAATGTAAATGTTTTGACAATATCAAAACAAGAGTTGACACAAAATAATCAGATCTCTTCTGCTGAGAAAATATGTGAAATATCTCAGGTGTTGGCAAAAAATGTATTTTCATGTAAGGAGAAAACCTTGCCAGCATTTGATCACCTTAAAGTTACTGCAAAAATTACTGAAAATTTTTATAGCCCATAAACTACATCAGCACATCATCCTACTAGAATCAATTCAACAGCTCCTGTAACCTCCTTTTGTCTAAGGAAAATTTTGAAGAAAGTCTCAAAATGCAACTCGTTTTTACAGGCTTTCAGAGTTTAGAAACTGAAAGCCTGACCTTAGCAGGAACTTGAATTACCAGCTAAAATAATTTATAGAGGATGCACTAAAGAGGTTTCATGTATATAAAAGACACATTTTTTTTTCTCTGCTTTGACTGGAGAGCTGTTTTTGGTGGCATGTGTACTTACATTTTTTGGGTAGTTTCATAATCCAAGGTTTTCAGCAACAGGGCAGGTTTTTACATCAGGTATATATTTTGAGGAAAGCACAAGCGTTTCACTTTTTTCTCTGAATGCTGAGAGAACATCACAAAGGTTTTGCTTTCAAAAAGCCTCTAGGATTGGACCTGTTGTGTCCAAGACCTATTGGACCTACTACAGAACCTGAACCTGTTGTAAACCATTTTCCCCAAATTGGAGCCAAAACACAAATAAACCAGTGAGTATATAAGGAAAGCAACAAAATCAACATTCCCCCACTATTCCAGGGATTGATTTTGTCGTTAAGTAATAATGCCCTTGACTTCTCCCTGCAGAAAGTTGTGTAATGTCCTGCTCTGTGAAGGCATGCATTCCTGGAAGAGAGGAGGTCCTGAGAATGTCAAAAGCTCTTGAAAACAGGTCCAGTTTCCACTTTGCCAGACGCTATGGCAAAGACTGCTCTGAGAGCTAATTTTGGATAATGAGCAATCAGCAGGGGCAGAACATCCTGTAAGTATCTACAGCTGAACACTCTTAAACAAGATTGGGATCACCCAAAGCTTTTCTCATGGGTGTTAATATGGTGATTAAAGTTTACAAGAGGCCCATGGTTTTATTTTTGTCTTGTCACATGCAAGGGCAGCTAGGCAGGAAATCTGCCTTAATGCATCCATGTTTTAGGCCATCTATGTGCAGAATGCATGACATGCTTATGTAGCAATAACTGCTACATAAATTTAGTCATGGTTGTTGTATAAATGGTGCTGGGCAAAGATGTGGCAGGATACTCAAAAATATTACTTGAATAAACACACTTTCACTGGAATATCTGCTTTAGTCTGACAGAGTGTCTTGAAGTGCAAGTCTTCTGTTGTATGTGAAATAGATATGCTCAGAGATGTTTGTAATGTGTAAATGTGTGCTCTGTCACTGTGAGATATACCTCTTCAGAGCTGGCAATGTCTGCTGACAGTATTGTGTACTATCAGGTCCTGTCATCTATTGTTATGTACGCTTTTCCCCACAAAAGTCAACATGAAACCTCCTACTTACATTTTCGTGTATAAAAAAAATTTTTTTTTGAGTGGACAGAGTGGAACTGCAAACTTTTGGAAGGTGATCTACTCAACAAAATATGTAGGGTTGTTTCTTCCAGTTTCTGCTTCTGTTCTTTCTCACCTTTGTATTTAAAAGACTGTCTTGAACAGATAGGATCCTAAGAGAGTCTTATCAAGGTCAGAGCTTGTTGCTCTGACACAGATTTGAAGACAAAACTTTGTAGATATCTGATTCCTAAACATCTTTGGAAGCCATGTTTATCACCAATAGCTTGCCCATAATTGTGGTCAAATTTCTGCTTCCTTTCCATTTTTAGAAGATGCATCCAATTCAGTTAAATCAAAAGTTAATTTAATTTGCTCTAAATTTAAAAGGGTTCTGTGAACAATTTTCTTTGCTTTTCTTTGGATTATGGCTTTTGACTATTGAGCAAAAAGCTGAGAACAACTATAGTTTCATGAAGATGAATGTATATATTTTCATTTTTCTCTCTTAAAAATGCTTGAAACTTATTTATTCCTGATGAAAGTATCCTTTTCTTTTACCTTTTCTTTTTCAGCCAGAAGAAAATGCAATCTCATGGAAATGTTAGTTTTTTATCTCAGAGTGGTTAGAATGGCCACTGTAACCAGAAGGGATGCAGGCACGCAGAGCAGTTGCCCCAGCTGCCCAGCTAGGACATACCTGGGGAAAGTTTTCTCTAGTTTGGTCTCTTGGCCATGTTCCACTCTGTATAAAGCACATAGATTTTTTGGGAACTGGCACTCACCTACATGTGGAATAGTTTGTGAGAGGTATTTGCTTGGTACCTATCTCATTCACTATTTAACTCTTTCATACAGAGTGGAAAGCAACTTTAGAAACTACTGAAATATAATCTCCACCTATATCATCCTAAAATTTCAAGGTTTGAATTTAAATCATTTAATGTGCTTAAGTAATGGCATAGATGCCAAAGAGTGTTTTCTTTAAGACCACTTGTGAAACCCGAGGGGATGAACTCCTTGCTCACATTGCCTGGCTACAGGCAGTTGTGGGATGGCCAGCCTTGATTTAGTTTTTCACGGGTAGATGTGTGCACATTGTTTGATATATTCCCAGGGAACCGCTTCTGAGTTTTGTCTGCTTGTTGCTTGGCCTGGGTGTCCCACACTTTCATATCTGCCAGCCTTGTGCCAAAGTTCCCAGGTGTCAGGGGACATGTCAGTTGATTGCCCATACAGGGGCAGTGGAGTTGAGCCACATCTAGAGATCTGTGGTGCCAAACTGGAACCTAGCCAGCTAGCCACAGAATCACAGAATATTCTGAGTTGGAAGGGACCCACAAGGATCATTGAGTCCAACACTTAAGTGATGGCCTATACAGGGATGGAACGCACGACCTTGGCACTAAACAACTCCAAACAATTTAGCTAATCTGTCCCTAGAGTTTTGAAATGTTGATGTTTAAATGTTGATGATTGTTAAGGCTTGATAACCTCTTTTTCTTTCTCACTCTGTTTTATCTTGAGCAGTGCAATAATAAAACATCTGCCTAAATTATTTTTACTAACATTTGTATGCATGCATAATATAAGCAAAGGAATGACACTACAACTTTGCAGGATGGATTTTGTGGGCAGAACTGCAAATAAGTAATTTGTCTGGAAAGAATTTGTTACGCCATTTGTCCCAAATTGGTTTAGAGTTGTAAATATGTAGATTTTCTATATTAACTGCTGAAATTCTTTGTGTAAACATAGATTGATGTGAGGAAGAAGAATAACAATCAAGAGACTCAGCTTGGTAAATAGTTTCAACATATGTTCTAGAAGAACTGCTGAGACAGGCTTCACACTCAGATCTGGGCTGAATCACCAGGATGTGAACATGTTCACCTGGGATGTGCTGTTAAAATCAGATAGAGCAGAAACCAAAGGAGAAAAAGGTTATTTGTTTATCACAGAAAAAGAAGCAAGCATTTATGAGATGTTGGCTCAAAAGCTGAATTAGCTTGATGATTTGGTAGTAAGAATTCAGGTAGCGACTGAGTCCCTACAATTTTGTGCCTGCAGTGCCAACCCACATCTTGGTTCATAGGTGATCTCAGCCATAGAGGCTATGTCCATTTTAAGAATATTGCATTTGTCCCTTTGCTGCTCTACATCAAAGATCAAACAATGACAAGAGTCTGGTTTCCATAATGGATTTACTTTTGATTACCTTCTGGTGTCCTTGAGCAGGATCTTGTCCACTGTGTTCAGTGTGGGCAGTGTCAACTCTCCATGTGGTACCTCTCTCTACATCGTCCTCATTGATGAGTCAGCTTGAGGATTCCCATAGATGTGTTTAAATACCTGGCAGGAAGGAATGAAGAAGACAGAGAAAGGCTCTATTCAGTGGTGGCCAGTGGCAGGACCAGAGGGAATGAACACACATTGAAACACAGGCTCCGTCTGAACATCAGGAAACACGTTTTCACAGTGAGAGTGACCTATACTGGCATAGGTTGACCAGGGAGGTAGTAGAGTCTCCATTCTTGGAGATATTCAAGCCCAACTGGACACAATCCTGGGCAACTTGCTCTAGGTGACCCTGCTTCAGCTGCAGGGGCAGACCTGAGTGGTTCTGATTGTGTGATGTGTCCATGTTTTGTACTCTGTAGCTCTGAAGTGGAATACTTGCTTAGTGTTTTCTCATTACTTTGAACTCAAAAAAATTTCTTGCTTTCCTCTTTAGGGATGTAGTTGTTTAAAAATAGTGCTTGATACTTGAATCTGAAGTGAATGGGTTCAGTGACCATGCATCAGTTTGAATAGTGGGCGACATTATTCCTTACTACAAAATCTTCCTCTTCTAGAGAGAATCATCTTTCAACACCATTCCCAGTGATCTTCAAATTCTTCACTACCCACTTTCTTCTTTAACCTTGAAGTCTGCCTGGCTTGCAGCAAAGAAAGAGATGTAACTGGTGAGTGCTGCCTCATTGCCAGCTCGGGTGTGTGCGTCCAGTTGAGTGCAGTAGTTCTTCACAGAGAAGGTCCCTCATCTCCCATAAGTTTAACTCCAGAGCTTAAATGCCAAAGAGGTTATTCTTACCTGAAAGGGCTTGATTATCGGAGATTCTGGATGTATTCATCTGTAATGTCCAGAAACATCCAGATATCCCCAGCAATTCTTGAAAAAGGTTTGTTGCATCTTCCAAACCTGAGAGTGGTTTTGTAATATAAAAAGCTTTGCTCTGAAGCACTCACTTAGCTCTTTATTATGAACACACTTGTGATCTGCAACTCTGAACCGTGAAGAATGGTATGTTTCTGAGTCCCTGTAGGATAGCCACAAACACCGATAGTTATTAATGGTCTAGAATGCCATATAGTAAAAACATGAAAAGTGAACCCAGGGGGAAGTCAACTGTTAACTTCAGAAGCAGAAAAGCTTTTGAAGTCAGAAATTTGCTAGCTATGGAAGCTTCATCAACTCCTTATTATTTACAGTTTGCTTTCCAAATGTGATGCTGGTACAAGGACAGAACAGCTGGAAAGAGAGTGATTTTCTGGCCGGCTCCATGGACCTCTGATTACAAACACATGACTGCATGGTATACATAAGTGACAAGGTTAGCAAGTATGCTATGCTGAAGGTGTATCACCAGCTATACAGTTCTGTGAGATGACAACAGTTGCAAGTAACTAGCACTACAGCAAAATTTAAAAATACCCAACCTTTTTGTAGCTTATTTTCCACAGAAGGAAGTAGTACATTACATTCTTCCTCTGTTTCCTAAATTGTTTTAATATTGCAAATTAAAACAGATGATGCACGGGAATCTGTATGTATGTGCTCACTGTATGTGTGTACACAAGTACATATATATGTGTGCACACACCTGCATGTATTTCTATGGTAGCAGCACATACCAAAGGCTATAGTCATATATAGTGTACAGGACTTGGCCCAAACTGTCCTGCCTGTGTTAAAGAAATACTCTAGAACATATAAAATCATAAACAAACAAACAAATAAATAAGAAGCAGCTCATCAAGTGAAATCCCATGAACTGTGGCAGGATTTATGCCCTTCATTGCTAGATAACCTGCACGGGTTTTCAGAATGTTCAGAGTTTGGTACTAGCCAAAATCTTTTAAATACATAAACAGTCAAATCCTATAAAATTCAGATTACATTTTTCTCATATACACCTTTCAAAAAGCAAGCAAATATTAACAACAAGATAATCGTTTGCTGTGTGACACAATAAGAAGTACTGTGTTACTGGTTTGTGTTGCATCGAGGTGTGCAGTGAGGTGCACAGTGCTTGCGGTCCAGCTCCCACACTGCCATACCAGCAAAAACCACACAGAAGTTTGTGGTTGTAAAGACTGGACTGAAATATTTTTGCAACTGATCTCGTGGACAGAATGATATGCATTTTTCTGTAATTTTATACGTCGTAAGAAATAACAGCCGTTACAGATCTACACACACTCCATTAATTATAAAATCCGGATTTTGAAGGCAGACAAGTTACTGCTTGATTTTCACTCCAAACCTTTTGCCATTCAGATACAGCCTTCTTAAACCTTAACATCGTTATGTCATTTTCACTTTACAGGTCGATTTTTGTAAATTCAACTGCACTGGAGTTAGCATTGGAATTGAATTTGCCTAAAACTAAATTGGTATCATCTATGCCCAAAGTTATCTTCAAAAACGTAACACAGTTAATAAAGCCATTTTAATGAATTGGTGCTTAATTCAACAGTAACTTTAATGACAGCACCAAGTTCCTTTTTAGGTGCTGTTTGGTCAGAGAACAAATGGCAGCAGTAAGTTGCCTCTTTGGAGTATAAATAAATGTAGCAAAATCACTGACAGGCCAATGGGAAAAAAAAAAAGCCATCAAGAGTCTGTGAAATCAGATATGGAAAATCCTACTTTTATCTCCCCCCGTTGTTAGTCACTGCTCTCCATCTTTCTACCTTCCCTGAATATTAAGCAAATGCCAGATCAACATTAGCTGAAGGATTTTTCCACTTACATCTATTCTAGCCGACAGAGATGACGACAGCCTGTTATCTCTGTTACCACAGCTCCAAGGAGCCCCTCTCAGAGATCCTGCAGCACTTGGGTTGATACGAAATATGGAGACGGTCTCTTGGTCTGCCTCAGAGCAGCTGCAGCCTAAATAGGTGTCATGTACCTTGCCCCACAGACAGCTGCAGAAAATACAGCGCTCACATACTCAGCACCCATCGTTGGCATTGGAAGTGCCCTAGGTGCAGTGGGGTGCAGTGGGGCATCTGCCTGAACAGACATTGATTTCTCAATCCTAAAGCAGCACTGGTGATACTCTACTTCTGGTGTTACCTTTAAGCTAGTGTTTGAGTTAAACTATCAATAAACTAGTGGGCTGATTTTAGCATCAGAGTCATCTGAGAAGAGTTGAGGTAAAATTACCCATACCATTACATGAAGCTCAGGTAATCCTAGACGCCTGTTGTTAATGGATACCTCTATTTCCTTATTGGTATCTGTGTTGATATTTCAAGAAAAATAAACTGCCCATACCCACAGGCTATGCAATTTTTGGGGTGTTTTTTTGAGTTCTGGTGGTGCTTTCTGAGTTGTTCTCATTTTTGATTTTGTGGTTTATATTGCCTCATCCTCAAAAAAAGCGTACAATAAACAAAACACCCTCCCCTTGGAAGCCATTTATTTTCCTTGCATATGCACATCCCCATGCTTACTCATGCATATATTTAATGTAAATAGAGTAGGTAGAGAGATAGCTGTGAGGGAGAATGTTGTGTTTTAAAATCATTGGAGACAGCAAAGTTATGCTCCCTCTCTTTAATAATAACAAACCAGTGCTTATAACTCTTATCGAGCAGTCTGCGCAGCGTCTGCATCCTTTCACTAATTTCAACAAACCGTCCCAAGGAGTGGGAAGATTAGCTGTGGGCTTGTTTATTCTTGGTGGAGTTATGGGCATGTTCTCCATGAGTGAGAGAGAGAGGAGGAAAATAAAACTTTGTTTGTATCTATCTGATTTGTTCTGAGTTCTTGCAGTGGAAGAGAAAGCCAAGGGATTTAGGATGCAAGCAGATGTGGTGCTCTTCCTTTTGGTGCTTCCATATTAGGGGGCTTCACAGCCTTTTGGGGTGGACCCCAGTGGGCATGGCTGAGGGTGAACAGGTCGTGCTTCAGAACAACCCACACCACATAAACATTTTCCTCTGGTTAGAAAGGATTTATTAAGGAGGAAATCGTTGCTCATGTGCATGTTCTCAGCTACTGCCTGCAGCAGCTCAGCCTTGAGCTCTGGCTCCATTTCTTGTTCTTGTAAGGAGGCAAGAGAAGTACTGGCAACCTAGTCCTGGATGGAAAACTGCTTCAATCCCTGCAGACAGAGAAATGGCAAGATGAGGGATGTTATGGCACTGAACAGCCCCTTTAAACATTCCACAAAATCCCACTGCGTCCTGTATTATATGTGTAGCAATTAATGCCTACAGTTAATGCATGGGCATTAATTACGTGACAGGTATTAACAGAAGAGAACCTCTGTTACTCTTCTTCTTCTTTTTTTTTTTTTTTTTGTTTTTTTAAACTTTAATTTCCTGTGTTTCATGGATACCAATTCAGCCCTCAGAGACTGTATGGTCATTGTGGGGTTTTCACCATGGCAGGAGGTAAAGGATATTGTGTCTAAGCATCAGGAGTTAATAGTTAATCTCTATATTTTTTGGTTTGATATCTTAACTAAGAAACCAAAAGGAAAAATTGTTCAGGATTAGCTTTAACTTAGAGTAAATGGAGATAATGTTCTTTGTGGTTTTCATTTTCTCTGTGTCTCTCTCAGCATGCTTATATTGTGTGTGTGTGGGGGGGGCGCACATGCACAAATACATGTTCTTTGGGTTATATTGCTAGATTTTGGGGAGCATTCTTTTATAATTGAAAAAGTGATTTTGAAATAATATTTTTATTTTGAATTGAAACAAATTTGTTTTATATAATTTAGAAAAAAAACCTTTTCAGATATTTGGATCCATTTTATTCTGATCTTATTTGTTAAGTTGCACAGGATTTTATAGATAATTTTGGTCAATATATAATTGTAAGTTTCAGAAATTATATTTGTGTGAAATCTTTGCTAAGACCCACTGTGGATGAGAATGTTAAGGATGATAGGGAATTCAGAGCTATCTTCTTCATGACAGATCTATAGACTAGGCAGTGAAGGATAACTGAATTCACCTTTCAGATCATAGGTAATATCACACTACAAAAAGACATTGTTGATTATATATTGAGGGGGGCAATGCTAGGAGGCAATCTCAAAAGCTACCAACAAAAAAAGAAAATGCCTCTTTTGCTGCTAAACCTTCTTGCACAGATGTTCCCCTGTGTACAACCTGTTTTCCAGTTCTGCATTAGGTGCAGTATACAGTAAACCAAACTTAGTGCAAACTTAGCTGCAGCACTGATAACCAAGTTATGCCAAGTTTTTGTCAGTTTGAGACTGATTTTCTCATTTGGTCTTGTACTTGACCCCATGGAAACTCCGCCTATGCGTGCACACTTGTATAAATGAGAGTAACTTTGATATTTGTGTCTGGAGGTTATAGCAGAAACCCTTGCTTTTCTGAGTCTTTTCCCTCTCTGGATTTTGCCAGTGAGAGGCCACTGTCAATACACATTGAAGCCCCCAGCCAGCAGCTCTCACCACAACCCAGGAGCAAGGGCCCTGGGGCAAGAGCTTCAGAAAGTTTAGGAAGTTTTTTAATTAATTTTTTTTTTTTCCTTGTATTGCTGAGGGAGTTTGTCTCAGCCGTGTTTATCTGGGGTGGAAGAGGAAGCTTGCAGGCAGCATGACGCATGGGCGGCGAGTGCTGGCATGATGTCATGGCGAGAGGGAACAGAGCCCGGCTGTGTCGCACGAGCTGGGGAGGGAGCTGCTGTGGCGCGGGGCAGCCACTTTATCAATTAGGTAATGTCTGGGGGAGATTGGGAGGGAATTTCATTACATTGTGTTGGGCCGTGCTGTTGATGTGTTACCAAACATCTGCGAGGGACCCTGAAGTTTCTTGGGGAGTGCGGGCTCAAGTCGGATCATGCTGCCATGACCAAGCAGAGGGAAGGTGCAGGGAAGGGTAAGAGTGATAACTTACCTCCAAAATAAACCTCCAGGAGGGCTTTGCCCTTGATGGACTTCCCATTGAAGTCTGGGGGAGATGCTGTGAGTTGTGCACTGGAGATGGTGGGATGAAGGGTTTATGTGTGCTCAGCTGGCGGTGAAGGACCTCCTGGCCCTGTTGAGCAGGCATCTATCTTTGGAAAGCCCACTAAGACATTTTTGTAAAGTCTAGGGGATTTTTTCCCCCAACTTTTTTATCTTTAGGGAAAGACCAAAAAGCCAAGAGACGTGTGAGAATCAACATGGAAACAGCATTCCCTTTTTAAGTGGAAAGTTAAAAGCAAACCTATTGCTAAAGGCGACCTCGACATTCTGATATCTCAGAGCAGCCATAAATAAATGACCTAGTTTTCCCAATGCTCCCATCAGGAGGCAGGTAAGCAGACCTCCTCTTGCTTTTCAAGACAGCGTGCACCTCAGGGACGGTGCAGCCACCACAAGCCACCCCACTGACAGAAGGTGCCAGGTGTCTGCTCACTGAGGCCTGGGGGCTACTCAGGGCTGGTCCTGTTCCAGCCAAAGCTAACTCAGCATAAATCAGGATTAGTGCTGCGGCATCTGGGGAGCTGCGCCAGCAGTGAGCTGACGCGAGAGGGAAATCAGGCCCCGCAGAGCAGGCTCCCCGAGTGACATGTTTATTCCTGCCAAGCTCCCATCTTTTATCCCCTAAACAGAGCAGCCTGGTAAGCCCCTCTAAGTCTCTGGTATGCTAAACTGATATGGGAGCCCCGCTCTCACTCTGCTGGAAGGCAATGCAGTGAAAAGGGACAAGGACTACATGTTTTGGCATTGCCAGCCAAAGCCCTCACTGCCCATTCAGACACCCTGGGGTGCCCTGTCATGGAGTCTGCTTCTTTTCTTGACCACAAGTGCTGCCTGCAACCTGCTGATGGAGAGGGAAGGAGGGAGGGAAGGGCAATGGAAAACTGCTGATCAGGAAAAATGCAGCCCTCCTCGTCCTCCCTCCTCCCCTTCTCGCCTGGGAGCAATTGATTTAGGAGCATTTCTTAAGTAAAAATTTCATCACGGAAGAGCTTTCTTCTGAGAGCTGATGAGAAATTGTCTTGCCCTCTCTTTTATATATATATATATATGTATATATATGTGTGTGTGTGTTTGTATATAGGAGGAAGCGCCTTTCCTGACCCAGGTGGCAAGTATTCTGACTAAGGGGTTTATTGGCTGTCCTTGCCTGGAATGCAGTTGTAGGGCTTGAGGTGCCACAAAAAATGACCAAAGTGTCATTGTTGATATCTGAAAATTTCTCCTGATGGATTACAAGGGATAATAACCTTGACCTTTCCTCCAAGGCTGAGAGGATTGTTTAGGAGACAGCAAGTGGGCTTCTTAATGTTTTTGGCCTTAGAATTTCAATAAAAATCAAGTAAATCCACAGGCTAAGGGCTACCTTTAAAATCCATGGTATTATTGAGATGGGTTTTGGGTTGCTTCTGAATCCATACTCATCTTTTCAGAATTTTAGCTTTAAGGATATAAGATCTGTGTCCTGATTCTTTCTCTTATGTATGGATGCCTGAGCAGGGCCCTTCTGAAGGACCCAGATGTCCCACCAAGGTATTGGGGGACTCTACATCCTCTCCCACGGAGCGCTTTGTAGGGTCAAGGCCTTAATGCTCTGTGTTACACCATGAGATTTAAAATGTATTTCTAAAAATTCCTTAGAAAAAAAATGAATTCTATTTGAGAAGAACAGGTCAAACCTTTAAGTGAATACAGGTCTACAGAATGTGAAGACATTCAAACTTTCTTCAGTGATTAGGGAGGTCTTGCCACACATAGAAAGCTACACAATGGGTCACTTTGGAGATATTTAATATTCAAAATAATCATAATGAGATATAGAGACCCTAGCCTGAACTAGACCTAGTAGAGCTTACTGTAAAAACAGGAGTTTTCATTAGGAAAATCACAATATAGAACATTTGAAAAATGGGTGGCTTTCTCTTTGGCCCCATAGGAAAATGAAGACAATTTAAATTGTGGTAAGTTCTTCTTTCCCTTATCTTGTGGTTTTCCAGCAGTAGTCTAGGAGACAAGAGTAAAAAGTATCAAAACATTTTTTTCCCTATTTCATTTTATTCGTTTCTCTTTTTTTCCTTTGAAAGAGGTCTCAGAGTATTAATTCTGATTCCCTTAAGGGAAAACATTTTAACTGTTCAAAAGATTTAAAACTGGAAATGTTAGTTTCTTTGTTGAAACCTTATGTTAAAAATGTATGTAATTATCTGCTTTTCTAGATAAAAAAAAAAATAATCAAAGGAAAAACCTACAGACAGGCAAGTGTGCTTTAAATTAATACCATGGAATGAACATCATCCGAAATATCAAGTAATTTCAGAGCTTTTGGAAGATGAACTGTTTAACTGACAAAGAATGTTTCCTGAAAGTATTCATTAAGCCAGGTTTGTAAGGAAAGCATGCCATTGAAAATGGCTTACCTCCAATATCTGTGTACAAAACACAGAAATAAAACCTACCACTTTGTCAGTAATTGCTGTTTTAAGAAAAACAGGTAGTACCTAATTTATACAAATAATTCTGCTTTTGTAGATAATCATGAAAATGGATTCTGCTTTTTGTGAGCATTTTAAGGAGGATGAGATTTAAATGTACTCGAGTAATATCTAGTTCATTCCTGGGAATGAACTGTTAACAGCTCTTTACAAATGCCTGGATATTAATGCCAGAAGATACCTGTGACTGTAGCAGAGCACCCCCAAATAGCAACCAGGGATTTCCCAAAGCTCAGAGCCCTCCTTTCTCTTGTGTAGTACAGAAATAGTGGCAGCAACTATAGTCATACCCCTGCACAGCTCTTTGGCTGTAGCCTGATGGGGTGAGCACATGCAGGTTTTGAGTGCACTTAGTGACTACTTACTTAGTGAGTATTTATTTAAAATGATATTTCTTTGTAAACTTTTCTGGCACTAAATTAATTATTTTAACTAATTGAGGAGATTAAACTTAAAAGGACCATGATACAGCAATTCACTAATGAAGACTCATGTTGGGGAAGAAGTCTGATCTTCTTTCATGATGAAGTATCAACTCTGCAGGATATCAGCTCCTACAAAACAAACCGAAAGCAAAGGCAGAGCAGCTCATCCAGACAGATGTTGACTGAGACCCCGGGGCCCAGGAGGACCAGAAAGAGACATGTTAGAGGGAAGTAATAGCATTTGGAACTGGCAGTTCAGGAGATATCTCAGAAGAGATGGATGATGGTTGAAAGACTGCCTAAAAGACACCCAGGAATAGATACATATAGCCCTGGCATGGGTAAAGGGGCAGGGAAAGGAATGGGTCAAGGTGAAAATTGTAGTGATTTTTTTTTCCCAAAGAATTGTCCTCTTTCCTATCAAATCAAAAGTCAGTATTAATACCTGGATTCAAATTTGGAATGAATGTAAGTGATGAAGTTTTCTAAAGTTGTAGAAAGAAAGGAAATCATTTAGCAGGGACATTCAGGGATTTTTCCAAGTGATGGACCAAGAGTCCCTGTGTTTCACAGTAAATTTTGTTCTGTTTGAAATTTTCCGTTCTAAAAATCTCTGACAGTAATCAGTGATATTTCCCCTATCTCTACCCTCCTGGAACCTGGGTTTCTTGATGAACATCTTTCACTTGCAGTACTCTCATGTTCCACTGCAAACTCACATATTTATCTTTCCTTGAAGACTACAGGAGCCATGTGGGCTTCAGAGATACTGCTTACAATGATAAAGCTGAGCTACATAAAGGTTTCCAGAGCCGGGATCACAATTAGCTGTGTTCTTGGCTTAAGGACAGTTAATATAGACATCTCAGAATAAATATTTCTTCGTACTATTGCACAACATTCAATATACAAACAGTTTGCACACACAGAAAGAAAGAAAGAAAGAGATATAAAAGCAGCTGCTAAACAATCCCTTGCTATTGGCTACAAGGAAAGATCTTGCACAAGCCCAAAGACCTTTCCATTATTGCTTTTTTGACATGATTGCCCCTTCTCCCAACCTGGTGCTGCTTATTAGGAAGCAAATAGAGATCCCTCTGTGTTTAAGGACAAGAACTATGAAAATGCTGTGAGGAATCCCTGTCCCACCTGAACCTAGGAGAAGTATCTGCTCCAGGTGCTACTCATCACCTGTAGGAAAAACTCCGACCCAAAGAGGAGGGAAGGGGCCTCTTTGCACAAGAGCTGGCCAGGAAGAAAACAAGGCTGTGAGAAGCTTGTGGTGACCAGCCTTTGTTGTGGCCTTTGCTGAGAGCAGCTTTTGGGACTCTGGAGCTGGATACTGAGGTGGAAAGCTATCATCTGTCATGAGCAGGAACCTGGTGTGGTGGTTCATTTGCCACTTTTGGGTAAGAGTGCAATGAGTGACAACAGTGTGTTTGTTGGGGTCCTGCTTGCCTGGTGTATGTTATTCTACTGTGCTGTTACCATAGCTGAACATAAATGGCAATACCAGTGTGTTAATCTCATTGGCCCTGACTTAGTGCAAGTACCACCTAAGGCTTAGAAAAGCAATAAATGGTCCATGAAATTCTACTTGCCTGCTGCCCTTGGGAGTGCAAAGCTGTCTTGCCTACAGCCCTTTAATCATTCTGCTGTTGAATACTTGGGTTAAGTTGGTCCTTTGTCAACCTTACTTCAGTCAGAATTGAGTCTTCTTCATTTAAGTTGTATTTTATACAGTGGAGGCCTGAAACTGTTGGTGGCCCCTTGCATTCTGTGTGAAGCTTGCTGTTAGTAGGTAGGACAACTGTAAAGTTACATATTTTCTAAGGTGGCTTTTTTTCTTTTTTAATCCTTAAAAAAAGCTAAATTTCAAAAAGAGGATAAAAATTTCCCCTTATTTTCTGCCTGTTCCCAGAATTTCCAGAAGTCCTTTGCCTTCCTGACCATATCTGCCCCATGCCTGGAAATGCTTTTGCCTATTGGCTTGTGTGTGTGCGTGCACATATGCCTGCTGCAAATTTTTGTGTGTGCATATTTATATCTTGGTGGCTGTGTTGCCAAGGAGTTCTGAAAGAAAGCAGAGCTGAGATAACTTCTAATCCACCTTTCTGTGATAATGTGGCGCAAGTGAAAAAAGCCAGGGGTCTTTCTCTACTCTAGCTATGCTCTAGGTTTGGTAGACTGGGGCCTTTAACAGTCACTTGGGACTTTGCTCTTTCTGTCTCAGGGTTAGTGCTTGGCAGGGGAGAAAGCAAATACCTGGGCAGATAGAAACTGTAGGTCTTTTCTTGAGGAAGACTTGGAAACAGAATGAATATTTCTGGTGCAGCCTGGACAGACAGCCACCGTTTTGTCATCTGTGCCTTCTGTCAAAGTGTTCTGTCTAGTTTTCCTTGTCCATCCTTTTGGAAAAGGGGTCAAAATAGTGTTGGAGGTGTGCGAGTCCTATTTGAGCTGCTGTTGCTTTCCTAGTTAAGAAAACGACTGGACATAAAATGATTGTACCATCCCTCGGTAATTTTTCAGATGTGGAAGTCCCTGTCCTTGGTTTCTATTCCCCTGGAGTGTCTCTGGACTGTTTTGCAATAAAAGTGTTCCTCATAGCAGAATTCCTGACTTGATTCCTTCTCCATTTGTTATTTGTACATAACATAATATACTTGCTGGTAGCACGGACTTGCAGAGTTGTTTTGCTGATATTACCCTTGTGTAGCAAATAGAGAGAGACAGTTTGACAGAGAATCTTTGGGGGATAATTAATTTTTCATTTTGACAAGGGTTTCAATTAAGTGTGTTACTCTTCTTCGTCTTCTGGATATTATGAATAATGGGCCAAATGTTCCCATGGTGTAACTACATTAATGACCTCAAAGAAGATGTAAACATATGCAGCATCTTCTGAAGTTTTTTCGTCCATAGGCTTTTTAGGATGTTCAGTGTTTTTGCATTTTCCATCTGCATCCATTATCTGGTGGAATTGGCTTGGCTTTTTGGAGTCTTATTAAACTACAAGGTTAGACTTAGAATATGGAATGGACACTTGGCATCTGACTTGTAGCATTACTGATAGGTTGATAGTGTTCTGTAGTTTAGTGTTTTTGAATGGGTGGATGCCTGTACAAAGGCAAGGCATCCATACCAGTCAGTTTATCCTCAACAAAGATGTAAAGCAAAGAACGAGCACAGGTGACAGTTTCATTGTACAGGCTATCATGAGACTCAGAGTAGAAGATACCAGCAAACTAAGAAAGGGATTACCAATTTTGTCCTGATATAGTACTATGCTCAACATAAAGAATATTGTTTTCTTGAAAACATTATGATTTTTCAGATTGAGAGAGCAAGGGTTATTAATCATAAACGTGAGTGACTAATTCTGGCACTTTCTGACATTGGGGCATTTGGTTTTGCAGCCTTTCCTTTCCACTACCAGGACATTTGCATTGTAATTTGCTATTCATGTAACATTTACAGCATATTGAGACTAGTTAAATGGGATCATGGTTCTTGTACAAGATGAACTCAAGATGTAGCTTATAAGAGGTCAGAGTTCTGTTATTGCTGTTAGACTGCTAAGGGCATCCCCTGTGCTGACTCCAGGTCCCAGAAAGCCTGTGTGGCTTCTCTTTACACCCCCTGTTCCAAAATTGTTCTTCTAAGCTGCTGCTCTTCCTGCCTATGTATCCATATTTGCTCCTGTGTCTCCTTTCCTATGTGCTTTCCTCATTCATCTGAGCTTCGTCTTCCCGTCTCCTTTTTCCTCTCTGCTTATTCACCCCACTGCAGGCTGCTCTCATTCTTCTCTGCCAGAACATTATCAAGGGAAGCAGAGGGCACAACACAGGCAGCTGCTGTCAGCTCTCCTGTCTGGCTCCACGGAGACCCCAGATAGACAGGAAAAAAGAATAATTGCAAGAAGCATTTCACTTGGCCCTTTAGCCCTGGGATGTTCTGTGGAGACAGCCTAATCCGGTTGAATGCAAGAACTGAGGGAGGTTAGAGCAAGGGACCATCAGGGATCTTTGCAGACAAGCTAATAGGTTCCAGCTGAACATTTGTGAGCATTAATTTCTTTTTGCAGAGGCTTTGAATATGGACAGAGGCAGAAAGCACATCCTTGATGAGATGACAAGCTACTTCCCAAATGCTAAGCCTCCACTCTTGAGCACAGGAGACCTCAGAGCTCTGCACATGGCTAAGAGATACCCCTTCACAGGCTCTCCATCACCAAATTACAAAGTTAAGGGAAGTCTTACCTGAGGCAAGTGTGCTGAAGTGTTTCAGGATGGCAAGTGAGTCAAAACTGCTAGCAAAGTGAGCCTCCTGCTAGAAAGGGAGCTTATGCACACCTCCTAGTATTGCCTGTGGGAGAATAGGAGGGAAATTATTACCATTTTGGTTTTAATTCTCTCTTCCTCTTTGTGGTTTCAGCAACAGTCCCTTCTCTATCTCACACACTCCTTGGCTTTTCTGCTTATTTCCCTTTTTGAAGCCTCTTTAAGATATCTTAATGCCAGTCCCCTTGTTTCAGACCTTCAGACACTAAGGCAATGATGCAACTGCTTTGTGCCCCTTTACAAGACTAGAGTGCTGTTTGCTTGAGGGATGTTGGCTTCCCTTTCTCCTGTGACTGGCACATAACTCTTGGGACGTCCCCACCACCGGCCTGGCCATCTCTGAAACCATTCCTGTCTTCCTACTCTCAGGTGGAGGTGTGGTGGTGTCTTGATTCCTGCCTTGTTGGCACTTCAGACTCTCTTCTCAAGTCTGATATCCAGAATTGTCTCCTCCTGCTGCTGTGCCAGTCGACATCCTCACAGAGTGACAGTGAATTTTTGTGGTAGATATTACAGGGTAATGAGAAAAGGTGGTGTTAGGTGTCACCTGAGCTGGATTTTTTGCTAACCAGGATGTTGCCTTGGAGGTATTATGAGGGGCTGGCAGACTCTTATCTTTCCAGTTGGAAGCTTCAGAAGTCTTGCCTCTGAAAAATGTGGCCTTCTCAGGGATTCCCATGGGTAGCTAAAAATCATCATGGTCTTTGTAGGGCTGTGAATCATATTGGTGTCAGTCTAGTATCCAAGTCAAGGATGCTGTGACACTGCAGGGGCAGATCTGGAATCAGGGTTCTCCCCTAGCATCTCTTTCTCCAGACCTGCTCACTTTGCTCATGGTTTATGGGATGGACTCTAGACCACGAAAATGTTCTGAATGGGAATCCTGAGTGTATGAATAGCTCTCGTGTTGTGCTATGAGCCTTTTGTACTGGATTGGTCTCTAAGCCTGCTCTGTGCCTGTTCATCAGAGAAGGCTTTTTCTTTAAATAATTGTTCCCAAGATCTGACTTAAATGAGTAGAAATAAATATGTACAGAGTTAGTAGGTGTCAGGAGAGGAAGAGCAGAGCCTGCAGAATGCCATAGCTCTACCATCTTCCTCTGGGCTCATGTTTTGGTGACACAAAAAATAAAGATTAACTGAGTGGTTGTTCAAACATTAAGAAAACAATAGTGAGAAAGTGGTGTTAGGCTGCCATAACTGTATCATGAAGTGAATAAAATAAGAGCTGTACGCTTAAGGAGAGTGCTTTAATGTGAAGAGATTAGTTGAGTGAGGCTCAAGTCCATTCAAGAGGACAGAACACTCAGATGTGGAAGCATTAAAAGTTTAGAGTGTGTGTGGCTATAGCATAAGTTTTGTTGCAATTGAGTAGTTGTAATAGAGTATCGTGAAGTAGAAAACAGAAAGTGTTACATATTTTAGACCAGGATGGGAGAGCGGTGCAATATTGATTAGAGACTAGACACTTGGATCTATTTAGAAAAAAGAGAAAAGCTCCCCTTGGAATTTGACATCTGCCTGGTAGCTGGATCCTTTCCTGCTTTAACAGCCCACAGAGAGTGACACTCTGCAAACACAGCATTGTCACCTGAACAATTCACTCAACAGCTCGCTGTGCTGTCAATCACAGCAGACTCATTTCTCTTCTAAAAAAATTTTTTTTATATCCCCTCATTTTTTTTCTTTTGTCTCCAAGTCTTTGTTGATGTTGACAGCTCATCCTTTGGCCATCATTCATCCTGGCTACTGCAAACTTTGGAGAAAATAAAAACCCTGCTCCCTTAATCAGATTAGAGGGCCTGCAAATTGAATTCAGCCCCTCTCAGTGTCCCCTCAGCTGGCTGTCATTAGGAGCAAAGGCTGGCCCTTGGCAGAGGTCCAAACACCAGCTAACTGAATTTGAGATGCTGGAGTCTTGACAGGCCAACGAAGGTAATTGAAGAGCTGTGGGGATCTTGTAAAATTTCAGGCAGTAAGGATTGCACTGGGGGGATCTTTGGGACCCTTCAGTAAAGAGGGACAGGGCACTGAAAAGCAGCTCTCTTCATTGTTAAGACTGACATAGATGAATAGAGGTAAAATATTGAAATGCAAAAATGAGGGTTTTGACTTACTGACTTCTTTGCTCCCTTCCCCACCTCTGTCTTGACTGAATGCCCAAATGCAAACATCATTGATTGGTCATAATTCAGAAATGTCCAGGGCCTTGGCCATTCTGTAAACATCCTGCGTTAGTAAAGACTGTGTTTGAATAATGTTAATTCTTAAAATATTAAGGACTGAAAAGCAAGCCTAAAAATTCATGCTTAGATTTATTTCCTGGAGTATCTTATTCTGGAGTCCTGTTAAGTCTTCCTTGCGTATAACTTTACCCTTCAGTTCAAGTTGTCTCGCATCAGCTGAGACCAGCTATCTCGCAGCCAAACTCTGTGTTGTCTTGGTCACTGATGTCTCTCCTGCCATCCCAATTTATTAAATATACCGAGGCAGAGGGGAAACTCTTTTTAGCCAGTGTTCCAGCACTTGCAAGTACTTATCTTGGCTAAAATGTTCTGGGGTTTATCCACATGTAAAAAAGGTTCTGATGGGAAAAACATAAATGTTCTGGTCTGTTAATACTTGTTGGATTTGGGATGATTTTAGCAAATTGTTCCACCAAAGGGTAGGCGCAACAGATCTCATAGATATACCAAAGCAAGACTGACTTAGAAGAGTAAAGCTGGACCTAACTGGGCTCCCTGAGATGCAGTATGCATGGAAGAGAAGAATCCCACTGTAAAAGTATCAGGTCCTTTAAAAAGATCTAAACTCCTGCTGAAGCATATAGGCGGACCTGTCCTGGGCACAAGAAAGTAGCACAAAGTGTGAAAGCAGATGCCCTCTTTATCTGTGCACCTTGCCTTTCCTTTCAGAGAGGAGCAGGCTGATCTGATTGCTTTGATCTGTTTGATATTACTATTGTTACTGATACATTGGTTGCATCCTTGGTTAAAAGTCATCATGTTCATAGCTTTTAAGTCACACTCTTTCCCTCCACACCATCCCCCAAGAGAAAGATGCTTTGCAATAAAACCCCACTGCTTTTAGGACTCCAGGGCTGACACACTTTTGGGACACTTCATCTGTTTCACGACCCAAGCCCAGCTCTATGCCAGCCTCACAAATTCAGCTGAGCCACTGGTGTGTATTTGGTCTCTCACCATTTAGCATTGTTATCAGCTTCAGCCTCCCATCCATCATTCAAAGTACAGTTTAGGAAACCAGAATAACACAACATACATTACAGGCAGTCTTCAGCTTCTGTAGACTTGCACAGCCCTAGGGAGGGCAAAATAACTATGATGATTAAAAAAAAAAAAAAAAAATCTAAGATCTTGTTCTTTTTATGTGGCAACAGTATAAGTATGACCAGAAGTGTAACCTGCTGCTGAAATTGTTGACCAGGGTCCAACTGCCCATAATTTCAACAGGTTATATCCCCTTCCAGTATTAAATATTTGCTTTGGACTGGCTTAATATGGTAATGTGGGATCTAAGACTTTTAGCTCTTCTGATCATTTGTGTGGAAGACTGCATGATGCCACATGATATTCCCAGTGTGTCCTTCCCCAGTAATTCCTGTGATTTATAAGAATTTAGCATTGTTCTTCTGGTTATGGTGTCTGCATAGCTGGGCATGTACCTTGTGTACTGCATGGGCTCTGTGCAAAGTAACAGAGTGAAGGACAGCGTAATATGTTCCCCACTCATGGGCTGATTTAAGGGTCACAGGGTTCTGGCACTTCCCAACTTGTGAGGGGTTAAGTCCATGGTCTGCCTTATGTGTCTGTTCCTTTCTGATTTTCACTTTAGGGTGTGGAGTGTTCTTTAGTATAAAGGGGCTGAAAGGAAGACAGAAATATGCTGGCTATCGGTTGGAGAAGGTAAATCTAAAAAACAATTGGAAGTGATAAAATATTCTCTCTTTTAATAGGGAAAATGACTGAAACATCTCCATCTATTATAGGGCATCTGAATTTTCTAGGTGAAAGAAAGGTTTTTTGATTAGATTTTTATTTTAAATTTGAACTTATTCTCTGTCAGAGTAATTAAGAACAAAAAGTCGACCTCTTTTTCTTTTTTGGTCAGGGATGGTGTGGATAACTGACTCTCTGCCATGAGTTTTGCTTTGGGGGGTGCATGTTTAACATGTTATATGCAGAATCCATATAACCTTCAGCTTTTAAATCCTTTGGTATTCAGACTCCAGTGAGAGACTCCTAATAAATTAAATATGGGTAGAGGAAGAGGGCCCTTTTGTATTGCCAAGGACCGACTGTGTGACTTCAAACATGGAACTGATGACCTCCACGCTCCTGATAACACCGCCTTTCTGTAGACTGTATTCTAAATCTCAATGAGGACATGTAGTTCATACTTCTTTAGAACAAAATATTTCAGTGACTATTAGATTTTATGTAATAAGCTGCTATATAACTGTAAAGTATTACTTACGAAGATGTGTACTCACAGGATATTTCCTGAAATATCAGTATTCTTCCCTTCCAGCCTTCTCCATCCACCTACGTTTCTGTCTGCAAAGAGCAACAGACCTTTGTATGATAGGAAGCCATCTCTATGCACCCAATCCCTTACTACCAAAACAACAAAAGAACCTTTTGAAGGTGAAACTGTTGGTCAGCAGCAGCCAAACTTAAAAAGGATATATTGCATGTAAAGGAACTCAGAGAGGATTATGGCTGGAGTGCAGTTGCAGTGCCCCTGTGGACCTAGGTTTCAGCTAACCAGAATACAAATGTGGTATCCAGCAGCCCCCAACTTCCTCTTGGATACCTGTCATTCACATACATTAACTGGTGTGTATTTGGGTTGAATTTTTTTCCCTTGGTCTGATTGTGAAGTGTCAGATCTTTAGCTCAGGTGAGGTGAGTGCAGAGGGTGTGGGGATTTTTGTGCTTCTGATCTTGCTTGTGAAGCTTGTTACTGTCCTGAAGTTCTCCTTCTTCTATAAGATATACTCCAAAAGGAAACTTGACAGGCATCTGTCATGGAACTACGTCTTCAGCAAAAGCTGCCCTAAAGAGGAAAGCAAAAGTCACTTCATGGGTTGTCCTTGTTTTCTAAGCCCTCTTTAAGTTTGCGTCTTCTGCCTACATTTTTCATCTTCTAAAACTTGAGGGATATCTCATCTTACTATACTACATTTCTAATAGGCAACCTCCCCAAAGTGGCCTTATGTTTGTTGGCTGTACAGCTGAGAGTGAGGCCTCACTTTGTGTAATGGTTTAATTATAATGTCAATGTGGATTCATTAGCATGACAGCTGTCACTGTAAATGGGTGAGTGGGGCGGCTTTTGGACCCCCTGGGGTCAGGATAATTGATGTAGTGAACAGAATACTGTATTCACTGAACAATGGGACGGGTTTCCATTCTGACCCAGGAAGGGCAATCAGTGTAAGCGGGGAATCGATAGCAGCTGAATTTTCATCCATGATCAGATTGATTCAACCATGTTAACCTCCACGTGCAGATTATGTTCTGCTGGAGCCTGGGTGACTCTAGCACACCCTGAAGCAGGACAGGCAAATGCTGATGCTTTCATTTTTAGTATAAATCTTGAACAGGCACAAGAGCAGCTGCAGTTTTGTTCCACCATTGATCAGAGGAAAAGGGGATCTGCCCGAACATCTGGAGGCAGTTCTTTATGTTTGTTTTGCCATTGCTTCCCCAGTTCTTACTCCTCTTGACGTTTATTCCACAGTTTGTCTTCCCTTGCCAAGTATGCCTGTGGAAAATGAGCAATACTGTGCTAATAGCACAATATTGCTCATTTTCCTTAAAGGAATTTGCCCCAAGGAGTAGCACTGTATTCATGCTGCCTTTATGGGAGTCCTGGTAAAGGTTTGTGATGTTTGATATCTACTACAGGTTTGTTTGTCTGCGGGTTCATCACAGATCTTCTGTTGATGTTTCTCCAGATGGAGTTTATCTCATGTTGACAATTGCTTCCTGTAATATTTGCTCATGTATTTGTTCTTTTCAGTGTTACTTGTACAGTTGACCAAATGTATAAACAAAGAAATATTGCTGGAGACTGCAAGAGTTAAGGAAAATAAGGCATTACTATACAATCTGTAGGTGTCTTCTGTAGTATTTTAAAGGTAACTTGAATATTAAATTCACCCCTCTAAGGATGGAAAGCATTGTTTGAGTTAGATAAAAATAAGTCGAAGTAAAGAAACTAAGCAAATTATACTTAAATGCTGCAGTGACGTCACTGTTCTGAGGTATCTTTTATTTCTTCCTTGATGGGGTAAAAAGTGCTTACTGACTTCTTTCACTGAGAACAGAAGGAGGTACACAGAGACTTTCTTTTGTCTGCCTTACAAAAAATATTACAATCCGTGGTTCCCCAAGGAAATAGAATATTCTTGTTTGAAATCATGCTGAATAATAAAAGTTAGCATGGCAAGACTATTAAATCACTGACAGTCTCCTTTATCCTCTGCAGTCATGGCTCTTTCTGCAGCAGGGAAGCCATGTGCATTTGGGGGAAGAGCACTCTCCAGTATGCGTGATTCATCACCATAGCTGTGTGCTGGCTCTGCTTATAGTCAAATTTGAGTTTTGGTCTCCTAAGGCTGACCCTTTCACACAAGCCTAACATTGGGAGAACCCTGCCCCTCGCTGCTCCCTGGCTCCTCCAGTGCATTGGAGCTTGGGAGACTCAGATGTGTGTTCCAAGGCAGCTCAGAGGATGTGTCTGGAAATGCAGAACCCAGATGATGAGTGTAGGAAAACTGTCTGCAGAAAGAGAGGAAGTTCAGATACTTGGAGATACTAAAAGACAATTTAAAAAAAAAATAAAAGACCAGTACTGGGGAGATATGGCTGAAGTAGAAAATCTGAGGCCAGCAAAGCAGAGTACAACAGGACTTGCTAACACTTAATGGACATTAATGTTTACAAAGAGATGGGCAGAGGACCATGTATGCTACGGTGTGTTCAGCGACCACTGTGACACAGAGTCTTCTCTCACTCGTAGGTTACTGCAACCACCAACTAGCCCAAGGCCCTCACTCTTGGAGGAACTCCCACTTCCATCAGCCACTCTGCTGATTGATGAGGATCACACATTCTGTGCCATGCAGGTCTGCAAAGCAGAGAGGAGAAATTTGATTTTAGGGGCTTCTATAGATCTCTTCCAGCAAATTGCTTCTAAACACACCTGAGAACAGGAATTGCACGAGGAGTCGGTATACTTATAGAAAAGTTTTTCCTCTCTAACACCCTAGTATAATCCAAATTTTCTCTCTTTGGAATTTTCAGGTTATTTTTTTAGTTTCTTAGCCTGAAGAAGCTCTAGTATTACTGGATGCTAAGATGTATTGTGCAGCCCTTTATTTGCCCTCTTTGAATGTTGTCACCACGGGCCTAGACCCTTCTGCTCTGCAGGGACAGGAGTTTTGCATAGGAGGTGTTGACATTTGAACAGCAGCGTCTTCCTCCCCATAGCGCACCAGAAAAAGGTGGGATTGTTGAATATCACAGTCTCCTTTTCCACCTGTCACACTATTCCTGTTAAGCTGTATGTTTAAGTGTTTATAACAGAAGAAAGGCTGTACAAATAACTTCCTTCACAAAACTGGGAATGTTTATTGCTTAACAAAAGTCACTGTAAGGGGTCAAAAACAGTGCCTCTTCTGCCTTGGAATTCTTCACTGTTCAGGGGATGAGAGGGAAAATGGATTATCTGAGATACTCCCATTTCAATACTTGGTTACGGTATCTGGAATGACTGTTTCAGTTCAGACTGCCCTGGTTCAGTGATCGGGAGTGTGTCTCACTTTGTTTATGTCAACATTGTCTCTGGCTGCTTCTTATGCTGCCTTTCAGGGCTTAGGTAGTGTGGGTAACTGCTTTTCTTAGTTGGAAGTACTTAGTAGAAGTAATTAGTAGAAAAAAATTAATGGACAAGCAGGAAGTGATGTTATGCAAGGGATTCTAAATTCGTACCTGGAAACAGCAAGCATAATTGCCCTTTAATTAAAGAGGAACCAATCAAACAAAAGAAACCCCACAAAGCCCCACCCGGTCTTCTTCCCACTCACGAATAGTCACAAACCAAAAATTGATGAACACCTTTCCCAAACTCTGGGGAGAACCAACACTGCAGTTAGGTTGCTACAGAATAAGGGGAACCACAGCAATAAATGAAGAGTTCCCAAGTACACACAGGGGCTGGAGGTGTGCAGGGTTATTCTAGTGGTCAGGGGATCATTGCTTTGTTAAGAGGAAGCGACTTACATGATTAAACTGGATTTGTATAAGTCATCAACAGGACATTCTCTGTGCCCTTTCCACCAAAGGTAGCAACCTGCTTGGATTTAACACTGCACATTGGAAACTCATGTTTAAGATAGATAGAGTGGATATCAACCTGCACCTGGTTAAAATGTAAAAGAAAATTATTGATATTGATAAAGGATAGAGAAAGGAGAAAGTAGGAAGAGGGCACAATCATATTGACTCCTGAGGAGGCTTGTGTATGCACACACACATGGTGTCGCCTCTGTCGGTTGCATAAGTGCTTTTAAAATAATGAAATTACTTCCATCAGAAGAAGGAGAGAGATGCTTGCATGATATGGGTTTTGGGGAGGAGGGAGGGGGGCTAGGAAGGTTTGCTTTTGTGATTTAAAAATATCTATGGCTGTATTTATACCAGCCAGGGAAGTTGTGTTGCCAAGCCTTTTAAGGCTTACAGAGGAAACACAACACAAAGCAAGAAAAATATCTGTGGAAGTACTTTAGAATGAACTCCAGAGGGAGGGGAAAAAAAAAAAAAAAAGGAAAAGAAAGTTCCAAATGCTGCATACTGTGTGGTCTTTAGAGGACTGTAGAGGGAAGGAAGAAGAAAGGCTGTATAAAATACGAATGTACATACGTACACCTCCTGGTATACTGGCCTGAACGTTGGGACCAAAAGCAAGAGGCTTTTGAACTTCTCAGTTTGTCTCTGAAAAGAAGGCTTTACAGCAATAATCATCTTCCTATGGTTCTTTTCTGAGTAGTGTCAGGATTAAAGAGAGTTTATACAGTAGGAGGAGATGTTTCATTTGGGAGAGGAAGGGAGAATCCTCCTGTGAAGAATTTCCAATTCATGTTTGCTGAGGTAGGTACTAAGAAGTCAAGTGACACATGCAGGGGGTTTGGTGTCAAATGGCTCAGCTAGAGCCATCACATAAGTAGAGGTGAGAGAAGCAGACCAGACGAATTAGGGAGGATAACAGTCTTGGAAATGGGACAGCCCCACAGCCAGGTAAAGACCATATGCTCTCTGTGACTGGGACTGTGCACCATATTAGGAGAAAATCCCTCGAACAGCCCTTCTGCCTTTTCTCTTTTCCACCAAACCATTTTGTGATTCATAACCACTTTCATCTGCTGATTTTGGTTCCAATCCAGGGAATGGTCTGGCTACAGATGAGCGGTATTGTATTTCTCTGGGTACCCCTGACAGTAGATGAACATTTTTGAGAACAGCAACCATCTCAACCAGTCAAGAACAACTTGGCAAGCGAAACTTCTGCACGAGCAGATCCTTACTAAAACATTTTTTCCTCCATGGGGGAATAAGGTATCACCTCTAGTAACTAGAAGCAGGTGCAAAGTACTTTTGTAGCCTCCTGAGAAACTGTAGCAGAATAATTATTTCTTTAATAACACATACTTGTATACGAATTACACTGCAGAAAAGAAATAATATCAAGTGAGGTTTTCCCCAGCATACAACCATCCACTGACTAGCACCTTTTTCTCATCCTCCTCTCATCCTCTCTTCTACATAGCTGCAGTGCTAGCAACTCACATTTGGCATGTGCTATCCAGGGTTCTGCCACACTGTCAATCTGTTGGAGAGATTGTGAGCCTCAGAAACATACCTGAGAAACCAGTCCTGTGGATTGACCACCTCAGTCCTACTGCTTCAGTGTTTGAACACTAAGTTGGATGTATAGCTGTGATCCATTTTATTCTTGACAGAGGCTGTGGATTCAATGTAGTATGTGATCTTTTTTCTACATAAAGTGTCTAGGAAAATGTGTTTCAGGTGATAAGATTTGCCTATGAGGAACAGGCAAATTAGGCAGAAATTCTAATTATAAAACGTATGTCATTTAAGTAACTATTGAATGGTGCAAAAAATAATCTGATTTTTTTGAGACTTCTTCTGACAACGGGACTCTTATGTAAGGGATTGATGCAACAACAAAATCTGTTATATCAATATGCTGCAGTCTCCCTGCCCAAGGATCTTGAGATGACATATTCAACCATATCTAACCGTACTCAGATGTGGTTTAGATCCTCTGTTAAAAACAAAGCTAAGACCATTCTTTCCTAATGTCCTTTATTCTTCCTTAAGAGTCCTGTTTCATTTCCCTCTTTCTCCTGTGACTGCTAGGCAATCTCCCTGAAATCCTGGGGACTGTCAAGAGAAACGATGACATGTCTTCTCTTGCAAGTAGACCAGAAGTCTGCAGTGGCAGAGTCAGAGCTGATTGCCTATCTTATCTCAAGTCACTGGTCTCTAATTCAGGCTTTTGCAAACAACTACCAGTTCTGTTTTTTTATGGAGCTATAGGTTAGGGTTTAATGTATTACTTTTCTGGGACTTTGCCTATCAACAATGAGAAAAAAAAATTTGCCTTTTTGATACCATTTGGGGAGGGACTCAAATCTAAATTCAATGTCCAGAGAGCCTGGAATGAGAGAGGGTGAAGGACAGACGGCATTGTCTGTCACTCAGGACCTCTTTTTTCTTGTAACCACCCCTGAAGAGTGACAGGCCATGATTTATCAAATGGTAGATAAACTTCAAATCAAAGAGAATTATGTCAAATTGTCTTGGGAGATTCACTTTTTCCTTGGCCAGTGAGCTGGTGGTGATTATTTTAAAATGTGTTTATTGAAGTGAGATCCTTGCCCAAAAAGGAACCGTAATACTAACGAAAGTCTTTGTCATTAACCAACTTTCCTCCATCACTGTATTACGAAAGAGGTTTCAGAACAGTCCAATATCAGTACCTACCCATCCTCCATGACCCATAGACCACCCCCCCAAGGATGACAGATAAACAGTGTCTGTCTGAATGACAGAATACAACCTTAATTGAGACATTCAGGCAGTTTAGCTCAGGATTATGTCTTTTCAACACCACCGGACAAGCAGATTGTTCTAAAACTTGCAAGAGAACTAAGAGTAGCTTGCATGGTCTGATTTTTAGAAATTCACAGTTAAGGATTTAGACTCCTTGGTGTGGTCACAGTCTGGCTGCTTAGAGAAATTTGTGTGACCATATACCTTTTTTGATAGTATTTACCTGAACCGCTGAAGCTGGTATGAAACCGGAGGCTGTACAGATATCTAGAAACGCGTTGTATAAACCCATGGGCTGCAAGGCTAAATTTGACCCGATGCATCTTGATATCTTATTCAAAAGGCCCATTCTGTCCTCAGAAAAAGATAGGGAGGGAAACTGCTGGTAGAGAGTGGAATAACTTCACATACTAGGAGATGATCACAGATATTTCCTGCTGCCAGTCCTAGATTATTTCCTTATGTGGTAGTTCAAAGATGCCACCAAAATGGTAAACTAACACGAGCAGCCTAGTTAGCATGATGAGCAAACTTCGCTGTGCCTGTCAGTAGGAAGAATGCTCTAACATCTCTGGGTAGTGAACCTTGGACATGTGCATCCATGCTGTTATAGTTAGCACAGTGTTACAGCAGCTTGTTTTGTGCTGCCTTGCAGGATACCAGTCCACCATACTTCCATACACACTGAAGCCAAATGATTCAGTGTTGGGGGTTTTTTTTGAGAGATTAGAGACATTTTATAATGATAAAAAACTGCCCTCTCCACTGTGTTAGACCCGGGCATGATTACGAAGTCTAGGATAGAATATTTTCAGTTGAGAGGGTTCTACAATGATTGCACAGTCCAACTGCTTGATTACTTCAGGGCTGACCAAAAGTTAAAGCACATATCATGGTGTCTAGCATCATGATAACTTATTTTTTTTGTGTGTGCTAGAGAACAGTGCAATCAATACACTCCCTAAAAGAAGTGCCATTGCAGAATGAAAAATACCGTGTTTCAAAATTTGAACAGAAAATTTCTGCAATGCAGGTACACTTTTAGATAAGTAAGGCTCCCCCTATGTCAGCATATCAGTGTAGTGCAGGAGCACTTTTGAAGTCTGTCTTCCATACATTCCCACTTAACATGCTTTGGCTTGTGTTGTGAGGCAGACCTGGAGGTTACGAATCTTGTTTCTTCTGGATAGACTGAAAGCAGAAGTTGTGTGTCCAATGTGCTCCAGGGTCTAAGTCTGGGGGAGCTGGGCGAGAGCCAGGCTGAAGCCCCCTTTAAGTTGTGTGCAGTGTGAAGCTGGGCGTTCTCCACCATTTGCTTTGCTTTGCAGATCCCCTCCTACTACAGTGTTGCAGCTTGCTCGTGCAGATCTGGCCTGCATTTTTACTAAGGTTTTAACTTTCTTTTCACTTGTTTCCACTTTATTGCTTTGGTAATTTTGCGGATTATTGAAACTTGACTACCTCAATCTGTGGGTTGTTTTCGGTTGGTTGGTTGAGGCTTTCAGTGGCTTCTGAGGTCTGGCTGTTTTTTCTTTACTGTACTCTTACCAGAAACTGGACATCATCTACAGCTTGTTTTGGAAGCTGATCAATCTGCTGCTTCTGTCATGTTCGAAACACCTCAATAATTGCTTCTATATTGTAGTATATGTTAATCAGTCAAGTCTGGTCTCCATATCTAGCATGACACTTTTGTCTGCAGGCCTATCATGTGCCCAATTTTGCAGGAAACTTGCTCAAGGCAAAATTTCTGGTCAGCCAAAGCCACTAAGCAACCTAATGGTACATTATCTGCTGATTTTTTTTTTTTAGTCCATATAGAAAATGCAAGGCCTGGTGGCTCTTAGAGAGAGCCTGGTTTTGTAAAACTAATACTATCCATTTGTGGCTTCTGAGAAAAGCTGTACTGTGGTCTCAATTAAACACATATTCTGATTAATGCCAGAATTGAAACCCATAATGATGTGTAACTTTGGATTTATTGCTATGTTTGCATCATTATTTGAATTACTGTGATTCTACCGTGTTGCTCTCTCATTCAACATCAGTGAATGCATAATGGGTAGGATTTACAGTAGGGACTCCTATTACTCTAACTCTTTTCCTGTTGAAGCTTGTTGTGTAGTCTTAAATCTATTCCTAATAAAGTGCATGAGTCTCGCTACTGATGACGAGGAAAGAGTCTTACCAACAGTCATCACTTCCTTAAAATCTTCTTTGTTATAAATATAGATACATCCTGTTCTCAGTCCCAACTAAAGTGGGGCCAGCCTGCTGTCCCTGTGCTGACCTAATTTGTAGCTACTACCAGTGTGCGCTGCTGTGGTACAAATAATTAACACTTGACATCTGTATAGTTCTAGCTGTTTTATTTCCATCCAACAGGCTATTCAAGCCTATAACATTTGGCTTGAATGCTCTTTTACCAGTACTGACATATATGCAATATTTTACAAGCGTTCTACTAATCAACTTGCCTCTGATTTATGTTTCACTATCGAGAGAGCTGAAACTGTTTAGATAATTCACAAGCAAGTTACTGATGCTTTCTGTTAGTGAAATAAAAAAAAAAAATAAGATCTATCAGCATGTAATATGACCATAAAATTAAGCAGAGCCACAGCATCCCAAACCAGACTGACTGAATCATTGCAAAAATGCACTCAAAACCAGGCTTTTGCTTTCAATTCCTGCAGCACATCAGGGAAATTTCAGCCATTCTCTGGTAGCAATAGTCTTGGCTCCTGACAAACTAGTGGGAAGAAGGAGAGGAAGCCTTTGAATTTTCAGTGTTGAGACAAAAGAAACATGACTTCTTGTAAGTGCAATAAGCCCTGAGCATTCTGAGGTGGATTTTGCCTGGAATCTCTTGCCATTGTAGAACACAATCCTTATCACCCACCACTGTGTGAGTGCTGTGCAAGGCACTTTCCACCATGAGACTTAATTTTGTGGTTTGTGATTATACCTACTAAGCTTATAGAGGCAGCAAGCTTGTGCCTGAAGCACAGCCGCTAATTTCTTGGCCTTCACAGTGAGCCAAAGCCAATGGGTGCCTTTGATGAGCCATTCCTGGACCAGGAGGAGCAGCACTTGTGACTGCTCCGCTTGGTTGCTGCTGACAGGCGCCTGTCACTCGGACGGCAGATAATGTGCTGAGGATGACAGCTTGCTGTTCCCCTTCTGAGGCAGCAGCACCCTGGGGGATGGGTTTATGGTGCCTCTCAGCCCTTTCTACTCTGGTATGGCCATGCAGGGAGGCTTCCAAGCCCAGCTGTGGGACTGGATGACTGGGACATTTCCCTTCCCCTTCTAGGTGAAGGGAAAAACACTGCAAATTTGTGTGGGTAGTCCCATTCATACTAAAACTGTCAGGATCCCTCAAGTCACCTGGTTATCTTTGCAATGGCTTTATTAGTCAGTCAACACATTGTGCTTACCTAAGGACACAAGACTGTTCATGTTTTGGTCAACTGGAATACAATTCTTGATCCGGTCCTTAACTATTAGAGGAGTATTGATGTTTTCAGGCTAAGAACTTGAGAAATAAGATTTTAGTAGCCGAGTGACACAGGCTACCCTCACTGCACTTTCCCTCTTCAAAAACTCCAAACTCTTCTTTTTTTTCAAGCACCTATTCTTGTTCTGTTTACCAGAGTACCTGAATGGTTCCTCATGGTCTCAGCTGTCATCTTACAGATGCTGATACAGTAACTATGCAAAGAATTTCACTGGTTCATTTGTTAAAATTAAGGATTTTTTGATGGAGTACAGAAAAGCCAAAGCTTGTCTTGGATAATAAATGTGAGTGAAAATGGATCAGCTAACATCTTGTTATGCTACATTAAACCTTTGAGACCTTGTTAAGTGAGCTTAGATTGGAGAATATGGTACACAGACCAGACACAGAATGAAGACTCCTTTTTTTTTTTTTGCAACATAATGTCAAGGTGTCTTGGCACCGTTATAATGCCTTGTACCAATCTTGACAACTGCTCTTCAAATTCCTGCAATTTAAGTAATCAAGAAAGACTCCAAATGCATACTGATCTGAAGACAAATTATCCTTGAAATTGCTGTGATTGAGAAATATCAAAGCATGTGATACAGTCAAGAGCTGACAAAAAAAGAGTGGCCACCATGTGGTCAAATAGCTCAGAGAATGATAGACAAATTCAAGCTAAAAGAGGGAAGACATCGAAAGTTATGTTGTCACTAGGAGAATGGTGACTTGGAAATTTATAGGAAAGTGCAGGGTTGTCCTTGTTCACACATTTATTGCACATTTCCTATAGAAAGAGGTAGGAATATTCTTTTTGCTAAGAAGGGATGAGTTCAAACACAAAGTTAAAATCTGACAGCTTGTGACAGAAAAATTCATCCCATGCATTTTCTCTCCCGTGCTTTCTTAATTTTCCTGAGATTTAGACAAACTCCACTAACAGATGCTAGCAAATCGGGAAAAATCCCAGCATCAGTCAATTTAAACTTCAGGAAATGCTGGTTATATCAACTTTGGTGATGCAAATAAACAGGTCAATGCACAGCCAAGCAGAACATTTATCTGCTCTGTTACAGAGATGGGAGCTAAGCTGTAACCTTTATGAGGACAACGAAAGAGCTCTGCTGTCTTGAAAACCCATCCTCTTGAGATCATGGAGGTCCAAAAAATAAAACATCCAACCTGCCTGATATGGACTGAGATGAAGTCTGAAGAAGTGCTTGATCTTGGACCTGAGAGTGGAGGAGCACTTGGGATCTAGTATTTTGCTATCCAGCTTGGCTGTATGAGACAAAAACACAGGTTTTGGAGGTGGGTGCAAGGGTGAACTTGCTTCTTCTCATGGTGGAGTCTGTTACTGTGCTCTGAGTGATGTGGTAGAGTCTCCTCACTCAACATAAGAAAAATTCAGGCAGCTCTAGCAACACAGGTAATAGTTGCAGTTACTGTACATGCAACTAGCTGAGGACTGCAGCTTTCCAACACAAGACACACACCTCCTTCCATCACTTGGTACATTATTATCCTTCTGGCTTTACCAGCCCCTGCAATCCCTTTAGTGAGGGTGTTTACATTTTTCTTCCCTTTTCTTTTAGCTAAAAATGACTTCAAAATATTTTGGCACTTTCTCTTCCGTGGTGAGAATTTGGCTGTGATCTCGCTGGGAATAACTATCAGACACTTGCAAAAGAGCCCAACCTCTCTGAGCCTGCCTGTGAGCCAAAGCTTTTATCAGGGAAAGTTTAATTCTCTGTAGCTCTGCCATGACTCCTTTTCTCTCTTGTTGCCTCTGCTGAGCTAGATGGTGTGATTCAGGACTGATGCCTGGGAAGGTCAGGGTAAAGGCATCTTCCCTGAGGGAGGTGGGCAAGCGAAAGCCTGGGTATCCTTTCTATTCAGTTGCTGAGAGGATGTGCTGGAGAAATACAGCTAGGAGTTGGAAAAGAGGAGGAGTACCTTCACCTCTGTGCTCCCAGATATTGAGGAGGATGAGTGTCACTGTTGGGGCTGCTCTTTTTTCCCTTTCTTGGACTTCCCCCACCCCAAAACTCATCTTCAAAGTACTTTGTCCAGTTACACCAAGAAAGCCGTAAATCTGTACCCTTGTTTAGTGTGGCATGTACTCTGCCTCTAATCCAATTTCCCTTCTGTTTGTTCTCTGTACAGCCTCATTCGGCCTGACAGCTATTTAATAAACCTATTTGCTTTTCTTTGACATGAGGCAGAAGTGGTGGGTGTTGAAGAGCCATAAGGCCCTAGTGGACAATGAAACCCTTTCCCACTCAACACTCTTCCAGCTCAGCACAGATAAATTGTGTAGAACTGGGAAATTAACCCATCCTATCTTAAAAAAAAAAAAAAAAAAAAAAAAAAAAAAAAAAAGGAATGAAAAAGAAGGCAGCATTCACAGGCTGGTCCATAATCAATTCAAGCTGATTTCTTCCTTCTCCTAAATGAGAATTCCTCTCTGTGTCTGTTCATGCTGATCAACAAGATTGTAAGATGATTGTTTATTGTAGATGATTGTTTATTCACCTTTTGTCTCTGTTACCTATAAGAAAGCAAACCACTCAGGGACACTGGCATTTATAAAAAAAATAAATCCTACCTAAGGTATGAAGGAACAACTTTAATCTGAGAAGTTGAGAGAAACTAATGCGTTAGTACAGTAGGAAAATATTTTACAAAATGTCCGGCTTAGAGATCTTTCCATTTGGTTTTCATGTATCATTCCTGTGCTCATCTTTCTCTACTCTCCTCCATCACACTAACGTTGGCATGTGGAGCAGCAGGTATCTTTCGTGCAGACTCAATTTTCATGCATGTCCTCCACTTAGGGAAGGGAGGAGAAAAGGTAGTTGGACCTTTTATGGCACAGCTAGAAAATGCACAGACTCTGCAGTGGTGAAGATGATAAAAAAATCAATATTTATCTGTATAACTACATGCAGGAGTGAGAAAGATTTTTCTTTTGATGGAATTAAAATAGAAAATATAACAAAAGTTTTAGCTTCCTGGCGCTCTGCAAATTAAATGAGTCTTTCTTGGTCTTTATCTCTTTTAATGATCTGGCATATATATATGTATATAAAACAAATGTGAATTTTGAGCCTGCTTTTCTTTTGGCTCTTGAATATTATATAAACATTATGATGACCAAATGACAGATTAAGCAAGTAGAATATTTCTTGCTAATTATTCCAGCTATTTAAAACGGGGTAATTGTTTCTTAAGTGGGCTTCTGTATTGTTGGCTGTAGACTTTCATTTTGGAGCAGAGCCTCACTGGATTAGATTCTGTGTAGATAAGTGTTCAAAGCAGCACCGTTACTCCTCAATGGCATTGTTCCCAAATCTTTTTAAAACTATTCTGAGTCATAGGGAGGATTTGAAAAGACACCTGTGAAGTATTCACTTACAAATGTACAACTGCAACTACTCCAGGACACCAGTTCTCTTTGAAGTTCGTGTCTTGCTTCACTTTTGCGGCAAAGGAGGAAGGTCAGCACCAGCGGGAAGAGGTAGCGCTGCTCCCTGATGTCATGCAGGAGCTGTATCAGCTGTGGCAGCACCTATCTGCAGTGAAAGGCCAAGTGGCAAGCTGAAATATGTTAGAGAAAAGACTTGCTGGCAGATTGATGGAGAACGCTGACATATTTCTGTAAACCACAATACAAAGGGAGTTAATCAAGATCAGGAGGAGTGTCCGTCTTCTTGAGAAGTCATTTCCCACCTCAATTAGCTGGCAGTTTAGGCAAACATACACAGTGGTTAGCCCCCATCACTCTGAGTGATGCTTTCTTGAGCAACTCTTCTACTCCTGCCTTCATTGAGTCTCTCTGTGATGGTGCTTCAGGCAACTGACAAAATTTGTCAGCAAGACAATAAATCTTTATTGACAGGCTTAGCTTCATATTTGGCTCAACTAATGTCCCCTCTTAAAGCAGAGAGAAAGAGGAGGACATAGACAGGCTCAGCATGCACGATGTCTATCAGAGGGTCAGGAAGAATTTATTTTTTCATTGTTACGTTGTTTGTCACATTTTACGAGGGAGACTATCTACATCTCTGTTGCTGGACTGGTCTCTTTTGGGATGTGTTTTTTCTCTCCCCCTGTTAGTATACTTGTTTGGTGTTTCCTCTTCTGGAGTGACCAATGTCCTAATTCTGCACTGAAGTCTATGTGAGCTCTTTGAAGAAAAGCAACATCTTGTAACAAATGATGACAAAAAAATCCCCAAGAACAGTGATCAAGAGGGAAAAATGAAGCCTTCAGGCTTGTAAGCCCAAACAAAGGCAGGCAATAAACATGTGGTAGAAAGGGATGATTTCTTTTAAGCTTTTTACTGTAGTCTCTGATATTATCCAGTATAGGTTACAGCCCTTTTTGTTTTTCGCTCTCTGGATTTGGCAGTCCTCTACTCACAGGCTGCAGTAATGCGTTGTTTCCACTGTCTGTTCTCCATTTTTTGGTGTCCCATGGCATAACAAAATCCCGTGGATTTTCTTCCTGCCTGACAAACAGCCTGTCATTGTTTTGGACCACACTGGTGGTGCTTTACAGTGAAAGCTCTCAGAAGAAGCACGCTATACACTGACAAATTAAAGTAGTAAGTCTCCAGACCTAGTTTTCTAGTTTCCTGCCTTGCAAGGAGTAAACTGAACTTTTTTTTTTCTTACTTTGGGTCACCCTTTGATGTTCTAGAAATCAGAGCAAAATCATATTTTTTCCTTTTTTGTCCATCCATGATGAGAATTCCTTTAGCTGTGCTACATGAATATTCTGGGTGAAACCAGGTACTCATAAAGACGGAACTGGGTGCCAGCAGCAGGCACTGAGACTGAGCCATTGGTTCACCCATGTAGAAGGAGTGGTCTGAATGGCTGTAGCCTGACCAAAAAATTTATGCAACTACTTTCTTAGTTGATAGACTGTCATCAAATTAGGAATGGTAGGATGCCATATGAATTCAGTCAAAAGCTTCCTCTTTCCCACACCTTGTATTTTGAGCTGTTTCATTATCGGGTATAAGACAGAAATTAGTAAAATCCCCTTGGTGGAAAACTAGCTTGCCTGATAACATGGATTTATGCTGGGGAAGGGGGTTGCAGGTCTGTTGTAGAAGAAGCAGGTGCCAATCTCTTAGCTCTGTGTCACTGGGAAATTCTGCACAAGGACAACATCTAGGTATTGCAAGGAACAAGTGTTTGGCAAACGTGGGTGTAGAAAAACACTGCAGTGGCTGTGGAAGTACACTTGTCTGTTTTACATGGATTGCCCTACAGGGGATGTCTTTGTGTGTGTGTGCCTCCATCGGCTATCTGGAGGAGCAAAGGGGAAAAGAAGAATCTCTTCTGTTCTTCACACATTGCTTTTTTGGTTGCAGACCATAAAACAGGAATACTATCCTATGGTGCAGTGCCCTTCTGAATGATGGATTTACACTCCAGCGCTGAGCTTTCTTGGTAGCACCAAGGATGTTTTGGCCAGGTCAGTGCTTCTGTTGCTGCTGACAGAGATAGGGGTCATGGAGGTGGTCTTGCAGTGAGCAACTCAGTCATAGTGGTGCCTCATTAATTGCTACAGCTAAATAGGATTTGGGGCCCAGGAGTCTGCATACTTGGCTCTTCCCTTCTTTGTACCAGAGTGGTCAGCAGCCACTACACTGCAGTTAATGGTGACACAGACATAACAGTTGTCCTGAGGGATAATCGAGCCTCAAGTTTATTTTTCCTTAGTGAATTCTTGATTGTTAGGCCAGGGAATATATATTCTTCATCCCCAGTGCTGGGGTGGTACATGGCAGAGGAAGTGTCCCCCTCCATCTGATCATCCACCCGAGCGAAGTCCCCAACACCCCCCGCAAAATTCATTCTGTCCACCTGGGAGAGCGGCTCCTTGCCAGTTAGATTAAACTATCACTGGCACTGGACATTAGTCCCAAGCATATTTCTTTTCTGTCAGCAAAATATGCCCCTCTTGCCCTCTCTTATCTCCCAGCTTCTCCTCATTCCAGCCTCCGTGCCTCATTACTGTTGGGAGCACGGCTGCCCCAGCTGAGCCACCTCTGTCTCATCTCACCTGGCCTCTCCCCACCTTTTGGAGGTCTTGGCGCTAACTAGAAACATTGTCACTTTGAAAAGGAGCGGGGAGGGACTGTGAGGCATTTGGCATGACACAGGGTGAAGCTGCCAGGGCTATGGTGAGTGCCACAGAGGATGCTGGCACCTCCCTGCTGCACCTGCGTGGATGGGAGAAGTCCCATTTGGGGCTGCAAATGCCTGTGAAATGAATCCCAGGTGAAATCCCAAATAAGCCCCTTTTCCATTCCCCTCACAGGCTAGAGGGAGGTGAACTGTTTTCTGCTGCCCATTCAGAGACTGCCTTGCCCATAGAGAGTGCCTGGTGCTGCATGAGCTGGGTGAGGACGCATTTTGAGGATAGTCTCTGTGCATCAGCAGGACAAAACTGTCCCAATGGCTTGCAGGAAGAGGATCTTGGCTGAGAGGTTTTTGATTTGTGTTAGCAAGAAGTGGAAGATATCAGTGCCTTCATTGAAAATATGGCAGCACACAGATGTCTTCAAAACACAGGCCTTAAACTCCAGGGATAGTTTGAGCTGGGAATAAAACTTGTGAAATACTTTTTTCCCCTTCAGCCATTTCCTCTTTAACACGTTGACCCCAAAACACTGGCAGTGCTCGAAAGAGTTGGCACAGTGCTGCTCAAACATAAGACTTTCTATTATTTCAAATTTATGCCTTAGAGCAGCAAAGATTCAACTAAGCCTTTGAAGCATCACGTAGCCTTTTCCTCAAATCTCTTTCTTCTGTTGTGAGCCTCTTTGGTGTGAGGCAATAACAAGAAAGACTCACTTAAATGCTGAGAGAGATTGGTGCAACGTTGCAATTGTCAGAGTTTCTGCTATAAAACTGCCTACTCAATGCACCACTACAGTCCTACAGAACACCAGATTCATAGTGACTGTGTATATTATGTGCTAATAACATTATCCCAAGGGGAGTGTTAAACAAAAATATGTTCAACTAACTTGAGATGACTCGTCATCATCAGAAGTTGAGGGTAAAACATCTTAACCTGAAAGTGTAAATCTGCACTCCTGTAAAGCAGTGATCAGGATAATGCTTGGGTGTGCTTCTAGCAATTGCAAGGGGGTCAAACATTCAGAGCAAGATTCAAAGACTAAGATACAACAACCTCAGACATTAGCTTAAGGGGCCCCCCCTCCCCTGTGAGGTATCTTAATGTTATCTACCCTGAATGCTAACCTCAGACACCACATATTTGCATTTCCCCCTGTATCTAGAGAAGCGGCCTGGGGAGCAAGGGATAAGGCTGCTCTGTCCTGGAGCTGCTTCCCAGTGAAGAAGTGATACCATCCTGCTCTGCATCACCCTCACCTTGGTGCCCGACCCAAAAAGGGTCACTCACGGTGTGGCAAAAGGTGAATTTTGCAAGAACCCGTTTCCCCTGAGAGGCTTGGAAAGGTTTTACCACTTGCTTTAACCAAGGCTTTTGCTATCAGCTGGCAGAACTTGCAGCCTTTTCCTGCCTGGCTGTTGCAGACGGGGAAGTGCTGATAGCCAGTCTAAAATCTGTCTCTTGCTCTGAGTTGACTCCAGAACTACCTTGTCTGGTGCAGTTATAAGCTCTGCGACATTTATATATTTTAAAAGCGTGTGTGTATGTGGGGGGGAGTTGTAAGAAAAAATCTGGCCTAACCTCAGAGTCCTATGGGACTGTGAGAGGAAGCAAACCCACTTTCCTACTTCTTTCTTGACCTTATCCAAGAACAGCCAGCCTATCTGTAAGTGGCAACTGTGGAAAATGTGCTCTGGCCACTTGGTGTGAAAGATAGGCAAGACTCCTAAAAAATCTTCTCCGCAGCTTATCACCTTTCTGCTGGCTCCACAGCAAACTAGTGCCCCGGTGCAGAAGGAAACTGGCTGTCTGTAAGGCTGGACAGGGCCTCATCAACAACTGATAAGCTCCCCTGTGAACATTCAGGCTCTTCAGGGTTTACTGTCCTTTCAAATACCACAGAAGCTCTAGCTGGGCAGATTTGTACACATATATGTATTCATCAGTGCAGTCGATATTTAATGCCATGCATCTGGTTCTCCCTCACCCCACTTGCTGTTTCAGGGATGCTGCTCCTGTGATGCAAATGCAATAGGTCTGTATAGCATGATTTATAAAGTTGGATAGAAGCACCTAAAGATAATTTTCCTCGTAGTTCCCTGATCCTAGTACAAAACTGCAAAAATTCACCTTGCCATTAAAGTAATAGTAGGAATAGAAGAATTCAAGAAGTGCACGTTGTGTTTGTGGGAAAGAAAATGACCACAAAAAATAATGATGTCTGGAAGTCGTTTGAAAGGTCTAGTTTATTTTAAACTGGGCCAAAGAAAGTGTGATAAGTCATTGTCCAATTTTGTTTTTCTGCTATGATTTCTGCAAAAGCAGAAAAGTAGCACAACAAAGCTCTTCAGTGGAACAAGCGTGCCCAAGTTTGGTAAAAGCAATTGTATAGCCAGTTGATAAAAAGCAATTAAAACGTGTTGTTACGTGAAAGGAGCAGAGGGGTGCAAAGAGACAGTAAAAAGGGTTCACACTTGCTGAAGTTCTGATTTATATTTCGAAGAGTAATTCTTTAAGAGAAGGCTTGATTTGGTCATGCTGAAACTTTATGTGAACTAAAAGGCAGCTCTGTTGCTTTGGCAGCACTTTATATTCCCAGTCTTTGGAGTTACCACTTTCAAACTAAGGCTTCATGTTAAAGGCTTACAAGGGCAGGCACATTAGTGGACAACTTTAAGTTATCATTGATATACACAACCACTGCTCCCATAGCAAGTTGCAGCAGACTGGAGCAAGGTGAGCAAGAGGGCTGAATGTCTTTGGGGGAAGCTGCTCAATGCACTTTGACCAAATGCTTTAAAACATGGTTAATATACAGTGGATCTGATCTCACCAAAGCCCAGAGCCTCAGGGTTTCTCTCTGCCATTTGGCCAGGGAATTATTTAGGTCAATGTAATTTATAAATCTGGATAGCTAACAATTAAACCAACTCTGTTCAATGAAAAAGTAAACAAAGCCTCAGTAAAACACATAAGTTTCCCATAAGGCATTTTCAGTGTTAGGTTTCCATTGTAACTGCAAAGCCTCAGACCTCAGAAATTTGATGCATTCAGAACTAGAAAATGCTAGCAGGGATAACCAGGTACATGACTTTGTGCCAAAATATGACTATTTCTTGCTTGAGAGACTGCAGATACTGGGTATGATTAGTTGTTAATGAACAGAACAAAAACATGGAAAAAGGAAAAATATTGGACAAAATTTAGTCTTAAAGGCAACAGTCTTTGTGCACCAAGAGCAACATAGTAAAGAAAAAGGAGATGGAATTGCAGATTTGTGCTGGTATTGCAACACCAGCACTTTTTGTATGGCTCAGGTAAAGTATGTGTTGATCCTTTCCTGCTTTGAGGTTTTTGTTTTAAAACAAGCAAGGTTAAAATATAAACGTTGATGTATTTATCCAGTAGGACATGTACTACAGAACCTGGTGGAAGCACACTATAATCACTGAATAAAATGGATCTGCAGCTGTACCATTAGGGCACTCCAAGAAGCTTTTGCAAAACTGCTGTTACTGACCCCCAGAAATGCTTGCTATTAGGAAGGTGGTGAAATTTTAGTAAAAAGTGCCCATGCTCCCCCTGTAACAGAAACTAGCACCTGTGTTTATATATATAAAGCAATATAAATGGAATGCACTCATGAGAAATAAGGAGATTTAAGAAGAAGCTGGAAGGTTAAGCTGAAGTGAATGGATGTGTCCTTCTGTATTAAGCACAAAAGGAATACAATGTATTTATATTACCTATTAGGGTAGTTGGTTTTAACGGGGGTTCTTTTTTGACTTTTAGAAACAGTTTGGCTGTTTGTATGTATGAAGAAGTAGAATAGCAGTTGTAGCTGTGTTGGCACGTTGGCATTTTTTTATGTTGGGGGTTTTTTTTAATAGTTCAAGATCTCTCTAACTCTCAGGGTGTACAGTTGCTCCTATACCACATTAATGTAAAATAATGTCACACTGAACATCTTTATTTTAAATGGGGCTTTATAGGTTTAATACAGAATAAGGCTTGGCATCCTAGCTTGTATTCATTCCTTCAGATGACAAAATTAGTCATACAGGGGTATCTCAGTGATGGGAAAAACAAAAATTGAATGAGGGTAGAACAAGAAATCCCTTTTTAATCCTATGTTAAGTAATTGCCATACATAAATTTTCTATCTGCCAAAGCATCAAAAGCTGGTCCTTGTCTCCATGATTTCAATGGTGCATTTGTTTTCCTTGGTTTCTATAAAAACTACCCGAGAGCATCTGTTTCCCATTGGTATTACCTGGTGGTGGGAGCTTAGGTTCAGCCCCTTCCTATTTATGTTTGTTAAGTAGGAGTTTCACCATGAACCTCTGGGAAAACACTGGGATAAAGACACAGTCTGCTTTTGGAGGTTGTAAAGCTGACTTGCTCTTGGAGTGCTCTGTGCAGAGCCTTGGTGGATGATCACTGGCAAGCACCATTTCCTAAAAATGTGTGGTCCCTCCATCCTCTTGGGATGGGGTAAAATCTTTCTTGGCAAACCTCCCAAACTCTCAGCCCCTCCTGTGTGAGGGAGCTGCTCACCCCACAATGCACACCATACATACCACATGGGCATGTAGCCGTGCTGTGGGGCAACGCAGGCAGAAAAAGTGGTTTGGATCCTGACTGCCAGAGCTGTGTGTCCCTCCCTCCAGTACTTACTCTGATAATTAGGGTCATGTGCAATTCTCCAGCAAATATTTTGCTGGGTTTAATGCTGGAGGAATTGTGTGGTGGTTTTCAGGTCATCTTTCTTTGTTTCTCCCTATCCCAAAAAGCTCCAGCTTTGCATCTCCGCTAATTTTTCTACTGTGCATTCCCTACCTGGCATGTCTGTGATCTATTTTATGCATGTAGAACAATGAAGTAGGGAAAGCAATTTGGACTGCCAGGCAGCTTTGAGACTGCTTGTTAAAGCATCTATTTAGAGTTTCCTGCAGATGTAGGGAAGCACATGACTACAGACACCCCCATCAAATCAATTCCTGTGAAGCAATTGCCTGCCCTTATGACAACAAAATAAAAATAAAACATAATTAAAAGGCAGATTATGCCATAAAGCCTTGTAATACAGGTTGCAATTTGCAAGAGCCTTGGCTGTGGATGTTCTTCCACGAGCCTGGAAAGCAAGCTGAACTGTCCAGCTGTTGGGAGGAAAACCATCCCACTAGTGACAAATCCCCTGCCCCACAGTGAGAGATGCTCTCTAAACGAAAACAAGAAAAAAGGAAAAAAAAAAAGCAAAGTTCAGCACTGCAAATTCCCCCATCCCCATTCATTTTCCCCCCAGTTGGGCAACAGTATGTGGGGAAGCTGTGAATTTGTTCTCTGGCAACCAAACTACTTCACTTTTCCCTTTGGACCAGTTACAACACTTACGAAGGCTGAAATTTTGTAGAAGAAAACTGTCCTGCTTCCTTAATGAGAGTGACCAGAGTGTCCGCTGCTTTTTAAAAAGACAATGACTTATTATATTAAGCCTGTGGCATGTTTTTTTGGCTAGGGAGATGTTGTACACTGCAGACATCTGACTGGTTGCTGTGGTATTCTTCCCCGTGTGAGGAAAGATGGGATCTGCTGTTTTGGGGAGAAAAGCACTGCTGAAGCCGGACGGATCTGTCAGCATAGAAATCCTGTAAAGTAGAGCTTTAATCAGGGTCTACTGAGTAGTCCCACTGGTTTTCATCATACTCAGAGGACTTTATGTAGCATCCTTTGATGTAGATGACTCTTCCTACTTAAATTAATTCATGCATTGTTTATTTGTGTGAGACTGACATGCCTACATGATATCAAGTGAAGCAAAAAGGCACACAGATCTTCATTACACCTCAAAAGCAGATAAAGTAATAGGAGTAAGTAACTCTAATAACTAAACTGTACTAGGAGCAGGGTCTAGTCCTTTCCTCCATGTCTACACAGCCCCTTTCATCATGGGTACCAGGCATATGTGACAGTGCTCTGCCAGGGCTGGAGAGATGTACTGGTCAGTGCTGTAAGAAACAAGAAAATTGAAGGTCAGTATTCCAGTCTTCTTTCATTGCCTGCCTATTTTCCCACCAGCCAAGTTAGGAGAAAGTCAAGGGCTTTGATTGCTGGGTATATTCCATTTTCATTGTTATGGGAGTGTGATTACTCGTGGGAGTGTTTGAGGTTGTTTGGTGTCTCTGGTTCATTTCTCCAGACAAAGTATGTAGTCTTTGAAGTCAGAGGACAAGATTTTGGAGGGATTCAGAGAATCAGGTGACCCTTAGCTTCCTGTCTCTTAGTAGACCCTTTCCCTTGGAGATTGCAGTATTTTGCTGCTGCTTGGCTCTGCTTTATCATACTCCTACCTCTTTATGATTTTCTTGTGTAATGACAGTGAAAGACAATGGTCCATTTTTTAATGTTTTACAATAAACAGAAACCAGCTAAACCCAGTCTGGTAATGGGCAGAGGGAAAGTAGTTGGTCAAGGTGAGCAGTGAAGCAAATTTTCCTCTCTCTAGTCCTGGCTCACTGGGGTGAAATTATCTATCCATTCATCAAAGATAGGTTTGACTACCTGTAGTAGCTGCACTGTAATCACCTCAATTAAGTACCTATGGCTACTGGAAAGTAGATGCAGTGAAGGAACTGTGGAGTCTGTGGAGATGCAGAGCAGGTCATTGACTGCATGTACAGGGTAAGTGACCAAGGGCACAAGATGCTCAGCGAAGATTTAGGAAAGTCCAAAATTTTACTCCAGCTGCTGTCACTCTCCTGCCACAGTCCTGTGAGAATCTCAGCTGTTTCCTCCCTCTTCCCACCCTTTCTATCTTATTTTGCTCATTCAGAGCAAGAGGCAGGGACAGAATAAGCAAGTCTTGACCTAACCACTGCTAATAATAAAACCAGAAGTGATAGTTCAGCCCAGCTGACACCATATGTGATTTAAGGTAAGTGTGAAGCCTTTGTATGTAGGAGTTGGACTGGGATAGGCATCCCCCCTGAGCATCTGTCTTTTTAAAATACCTTGTGCTAGAAGGAATGTGGTGCGCTCTGAAGACAACATGCTTTGGCCGCTCTGAAACATTTTTATGAGGCCTGGGATAAATCAGCTCTGGAAAGTATGAGTTAGCAGTAATCAGAAGAGGGAGGGAGTTTTATCCAGGATGTGGGAATTGCTGCAGACTTCAGTCTTACTAATGTGGTAATAAGGCCCCAGAGCAGATTTCTGTGGGTCCTGCAGCAGTGGTCCTTTGCCCCCTCTGCAGAGAAAAGGCAGCACATGGCCCTGGCACCATCAGGGGTTGCTGAAAAGTCTGGAGATGCTTGTGCCTGGCATCTACCCCATCGAGGAGGAGGGCTTCTCTGGTTGTGGTAGGACAGTGAGGAGCTGATGCACTGCATTCCCGGGGTTTACTGCCAGAAGAGTCAATGGGGGCAGTAGCAAAGGTCGAACAGGAGCGATGGGAAAGGAGGGACAGCAGAAGGAAAGGAGTGGTGGCAGGTGTCCAAATTCCAACAATAAAATCAGCTGCATTCACACAAACACCCAAATTGTTGCATTCTTAGTATATTGTGCAAATATTCAAAATATAATGTTGTTGTCGAGGCCCTGTTGGATTATCAAGTGTCAGGGATGAAATGTTTGGGGTCTGCAAGGTACGTTGCTTTACGTTTTTGAAGATGCATGGATGCTGCCCAGCTAAGCAAACCCATGCCCTCTTTGGGGCACCTAGTCTCTCTTGTGTCATGAAACACATTGATTACACTGTGAGGAGAGCACGGGTGATGATGAAGGTGCTTGCTGCAGAGGGGAGAGAACTGTCTGGGGATGTCTACACTGGTGTCTGTTATGTCTGATGTGCCAGGTTTTATGGAGAGGGCAAGAGCTCCCTTTCTAGAGTAGCTCACGGCTTGATGCCAAGAACTGTGGTCTAGCTTACCCATCCCCACTGCCCATAGAGGGGTCCAGCAGGGACTGCTCGTTCTTGACCTTCTACTTCCTTGGGTTTCCCCCTCCTCCAAACTTCTCACACAAGAGTTTGCCCTCCAAACTGCCAATTCCTGCTGCTTGAAGTTTGAGTGCTCTGAGCACTATCCTGTCCTACAAAGCCCTGAAAGCTTGTGAATCTAGAAATATATGCACCTAGGAAATGTAAAAGAGCTCCAGCTGCAGCTCTGATGCCCAGCTGTAAGTCCCTGAGTTTGTAACCAGCCATGCTGAAATGTAGCCCAGGCCTCTGAGAAACAGGGTGATCACGTACCCCGGGGAGCTATCAGGGGAAGCAAGCTGTGACAATAATGTTTGGAAACCACGCCAGGATGAAAGACATGCTGCAGATTAGGTATCTAATCAATCTACTTTTCCACACCGAGGCCATCATGTCAGGCCCCATTTTTTTTACAAGCTAAAAGATCAATGCATGCTTCAGGTAAATCCCCAGCCTCTTTGCTATAACTCTGCAGACTTTAATTTTATTTCCTTACTTGTTAGTGGCAAGCAAAGCCACATAAATTCTATGCACATGATGCTGAACCATATTCCTGGTGAGATAAACCCCTGTGGTTTCAGTGATGCGAGCCAGCTGAGGATTTGGTCTGCAGTTTAGCAAGTTTTTATGTGAAAGTATTATTTGGAAGTGTCCTTTGATATTTCCCCTGGTGCTGAGCATATTACAGAGCAGGAGTTATCTGAAGATTACAGTTGAAGTCAGGATTTTTGTGCAACACTTACAGCTGTGTTCTTTCTTGCACAATATAAAATGCATCTGCATCATTTTAGTTTTGGAACAAATGTAGGCTCCAAATGGGAAAACATTGTCCATGCTGGAGGGGAAGCCATTGGGGACAAGGAAATTTCTGCTTGTGTAATGATTTTGACATGTCAAAATTGCAACTCTATCAGTTTTGGCGAGCATGACCCTGACTGGCAGTGACTGGAAGTGGAATATGATAATTGCAAGGAAAAGGCCTGGAAACTAACAAAATACAGGCAGGGGTGGCAGGCAGCCATATGGGATGGGGAGTGATGGGGACATGGACACACTCCCTGCCGGTATGTGGGATTTAAGTGGGAGAAGAGTTGATGACTTGGCTGTGACTCCACCACTTGGGGCTACCAGCATCAGAACAGATAGTAAAATAAACATTTTGGCATGTGCATGTATCTTCCTGGCCTGCTGAAATTCCACAGGGTATTTAATTCATTTGGAGTAAAGTTATTATGGTTTCTTTAGACCTACAGACTCCAAAGCACAAATAGGATCTTCAGACGTAAGTGCAGTTGCATTTACTCAGTAGCCATCTCTCATGTAAAATGATTGAAGGATATAGGCGTTCTCAAGTGATGGTAAGTGACTGGTAGTAGTCCTACAGCATCACCCTACTCTTTTCAAAGTCCTCTTGTTTTGGTTCCTTTGGCTTTAAAAGAGCATGTTTTAAGATCTTTCTTGCTTAAGACCCATAAATTACTTAAGCAAAGTCACATAAATGTGGTTCTTCGCATGTTAAAGCGGTTGCAAAACAGGCATCTTCAGACCATAAATATGTGAGCTAAGGCTCATCTTGTCTGAATTTTAGACCACAGAAGACCTGGGACACTCTATAAAACTACCAATATTTACATATTAAATAGACAGTAGCCACAAAGAGTAAGTGAGATAACTTAAACCAGAGAGCCAACTGTCAGCGTCAGTCAAAATAAAGACTGAATTTCTACAAGGTTCTGTTAGTGAGGTATTGAAGACAGAACAGAATTAATATCAGTTCTTGGAGCAAAGCTGATGTCCTCTTCTGCTGAAATTATGCACTATGCATCATTGACAAAGTATATATTAGGTGGACTAAACCTTGAAGGAATTGAAAGTAAAGGAAGCATTTTGATTGAATACGGATTTTTCTCATTTGATTCAGTGGCAATTGATATTTGACCTGACAGTTCAACATCTTTATCTGTGAGTTGAAGCAAAATCATAATCTGGAGATAAGGCAAAGACTGTCTGAATGATAAAAGTCAGGATAACTAAGCAGTGATATAAACTGGTCTGAATGACTTGTTAAGCACAGCCCTGTGAAACGAAGTGGTACACTTAAAATACCAGTTTGTATACCTTAGAATAAAAAATACAGCCCTCATCCACAAGACAGGAGGCTGTACCCTTAAAACCAAAAGGCTCTACTGGTTGCATTGGACCAGAAGTAAAGCAGGGAATTGCAGCGCAGTATTTCAGTTCTCTTTGCCAGTAACACTGACATGAACAAAGAGGTTACTGAGTGAGCTCTGAGCTTGTCTGTGGTTGGGACTGGTGAGAACGATATTGAAATACCGCAGGTTCAGCAAGTTGTGCTTGTAAGGTGTATACTCAGAGAGCACAGAAACGGCTGTAAAACAAAATCAAGGGCTGGAGGGAAATTACAGTTTCTTATGCATGTTTATGTATCATAAAGGTTCTCCAGAAAGGCGTCTTCATTGGAAGAGAAGGCTGAACACCAAAGAGCTTTGCAGTCTAGTGAAGCAAAGCACAACCTGAACCTATGGCTGGGAGCTGAAGCTGGACAAATTAAGCTGAAAGTAACACAGGTTTTTATTAAAGTGAGCCTAATCACTGGAATATGCTAGTGAGAGGAGAGTGGATTCCCTGGCTCCTAAAGTCTTTACATGCAGACAGATGCCTTTCTGGAGATAGTCTTTAGCAAAACGCAATTTATTGGACTTGATGGAAAGGTAACTTGGTGAAATGTAATGACCTGTGATATATAACAGGTCAGACTGGATAATGGTGGCCCCTCCTATCTTGGAGCATTACAAATCTATGAACACTTAAACTTCAGGAAATTATGACAGCAAGCTGTAATATTTCTCTCTGCTGAGATTTCTCCAAAGTTCCTAAATAAATCAACACAGCCTGCTAACCAGCATGGCACATGAACAGGTTTTTTTTTTTCTTTTAAACTATGTTGGGGATATTTTAAGCTTGTTTTTGGAAGAATGGTTTATAAGATTTTTTTTTCTTTTAAGCACAGTTAAGAGGCTCTAATGCTAAACCTTTCAAGAACAGGGAGAATCCATATGTTGTACATGAGGCCTCACCAAGCTGCGTAACTTCATTGTGTTTGGCTTTTCAAAACACTTCCCATAGCAGTTTGCCCTTTCCACATGCCCTGATGTCATCTTTAACTTCACCTCTACCATGCTGTAAGTTGCCCATACTCTGTCATAAAGTGTATATAATATATAAGGTTTTGACAAACCAGGCTGATAGAAGAACCCTACTCTCATAAGAGAGAGCTGTTAATCTATGCACTTCTCATAATGGGAGCTGGGGTCAGGAATCACCTATTGTGTTCTTTACCTCCTCATTTGAAGTGATTAATTTCGCTTTATCAGCAGAGCTGCACTTCTTAGATTGTGTCTCAGGAGCTGCTCTCTATGCAGCCTCTACTTGGAGGATTCTGTGGGGAAGAAGGGATGCTTAAAAGGAAGGTATCTGAGTCTGTCATGGAGGAAGCAATTGCTGAACTTTAAACAGGCGCTGAAGTCCATCAGTGCAAAATAAATAAATGATCTGAGGAAACATTGCAACCTATAGTTAAACATATGTCTTTGCTGCCAATTCATGAATAGTGCAGGAGAAGTCCCTTGCCTTTAATGGGATGGTTTGTGTACTCAAAGCCATCTGCCTCCTAAGCACAGAACTGGAATAAAATGCTCTGAAAAGCAAAAGGAAGCAAAGTGGGAGAACATGGTGAGCACACACACTACTTGTTTTGCTGTCCTGTGTTTTCTAGTCACAGCAAATAGATCCACAGGTCTTGGAAAGGTTGGAGGTGTGTATGGTCTTCAGGTGTGCTTTTCTGTAGGGAAGGATAGGGGGGGTTGTTAAGGAGGGAAAAAACAACCCTCAAATGTAAACAGTTTATGGCAATTCTGGAGTAAATAAAAACCTAAATTTTAACCTGCTGGAAACTAAAAGGAATTTGCTTGAGATACTCAATGGTTTAGCTGCAGGCAGGGAATGAGCTGTCTAGTAATTTCTTAGGCAATGAATTGATGGCTATTTGGTCTGTTGCTAAAGAGGCAACAATTGTTGATTCAATTCTTGTAATTCTTCCTTTGTTTCTCCCCTCTCAACCCTATTCTTAATGCAATTCTTTAAAAAGATAAAAAGTAAGAGAAAGTTTAGCTCTGGGGATTTTATTTTTTGTTGTTGTTTGTTTTGGTTTGTGTTTTTTTCAGAGATTATTACTCCTAACACTACGTTAACATAATCTCACAGCTGACTGAACACTACCCTCTGACCTTTCTCTCCTTGGGGACAAACTCAGGTTTAATTGACATTTGTGTCTGTGAGCTCTGCTGAGGAGGGATTAGCAGTGGCTTAGCTAATTAGTATTTAAATGTTCACTAATGTTCCAATGGATTTGTCAATTACAACATTATTAAAAATTGATTCAAAAAATTCACTTTTTGGAAAAAAGGCAGCAATGTCAGAGCTGATTTGATTTCTCGAAAGGATTAAAGAAAAATCAAATCTTCTATTGCAATCTTTTCAGTCATACTAGAGGGCAAGGGAAATATTTCAAATTGTAAGTGGCCCGTATGTTTCTCAAGGTGCAAATATATTTACTTCTTTGCTGGGTTGAAAAATGTGAGGATGTGCAAGATCTGATTAGGACTGTTTGGAAATAGTCACACTATAAGAATTAGATGTGTTGATATTCTACTCTTCCTACAAAACCTTTACATTTTCAAGTACTAGAAGATTCTTTCTGATACATTTAACACATGACATTAGAATAACTCTACTTGTAATACAGCATGTCAATATCTTTATAGCTGCCCACACTGTACATGGTACTTGTTTCACTGAGTGTGATCTGTAACAGGTTTTAGCCAGAGAGTTTCAATTTCAAATTCAATCCACAGTTTATATAGTAAATGATGAAGGCAGTTCTGGCTATGGAAAACCTTTGCTGATCAAAACAGTATCAGCTTGTTATGAGCTGAAACCCTTATTCTGACTTGGTGGTGAAGAGAGGTGACATAATAAAGCGACTTGCTTTGAACCAATCTTCTTTCAATGGCTTTCCACTAAATTATTTCAACACACAGAGCAAGTAAGCAAATATATTAAAGTTTGATCAAAGCTTGAAATGTGGTGCCCTAAAGGCAGTCTTTAAAGCCGTCTCAGAAACCATCCATTTGTTTCCAAGATGCTAAGGTATTACAACGAACCAGGAGGTTCCGTGCTTTAGGGATTTCAGCCACTTAGAGGCTACACACCTTCTGCAAAGAATGCTAGTTTACTTGAAAATGTAACTGAAGGCAAGTGTGGATTTAGGAACTCAGGAACTGTAAGGAAATATTTTCACGTGCATTAGGTGTTCAATAATACTGGCATGATGGGGAAGCCCAAGTTCATCGACCTTCCATGCCACTTCTAAGTTAAGCGGCAAGAGTGTATGATTATTTTGGGGTTTTTGATGCTCATGATTTAAAAATTAGTTAATCTGTATCAGCACAAAACTACTTTGTTTCCTGTCTAATGAACAAGTAAGAAAGAATGCTTTGGATTGAACTAGTGAAAAGAGTGGGTTTACGTTTGCCTGAAAATAAGTGACACTTCATTTTCAGATGCTTTGTTTAAACTTAATCAAAGAAAAGGAAGACCAAAGCATCAGAACAACATACATATTTTTAATATTATTTTTTCTAAAGCACTTAGAAACTAATATCAACTTCAGAATTGTTGTAATTTGCCCAGATACTTTTCTTCTGGTACTCTTTTTGTTGGCAGGCTCTTTTTCCAGGAATTGGTGTCACTTTTGAGAAGAAGATGTAACTTCATTGGTGCCTACGTGATTTCCAGTCATTCCTACCACCCTCAAGCCCCGTGCCACGCTGCAGACACATCACCTCATTTAGATCCTAAGGGTCAGTATGTGATTTTACAATGAATCTCTTGGGAACTCTCATTAGAACAGAGGGATTATCACAGAATTTTTTAGAAGAAATTCTTGGGCTGCAGAGGAAGAATAAATCAGAGGAACTCTCACATCTAAGCAACAGCATTATCTCCTTTCATCTCTTCTCCCACACACCCCCTTTTGGGTGTCCTTTTCCCCCACTCCTCCTCACCCCTATCTCCTGGCCAACCTTCAGGAAAGGCAGTATGCTCAGGCACACAGGATGGATCAAGGAGGGGTGTCAGCAGAACATGGTGGGATGCAGACCTAGGGAAACCCAACCCTGGGTTACTAAAACTTCCTGCAGCCCCTGAGCTGGAAAGATACTGAGCTCTGTCCTTCCTAAAATATCTCCCTGGATCCTAAAATCCATTAGTTACAGTTATCAGGGAAAGAGTTTGGTGCTGAGTTTGAGATACGAAACTGGAGACATGAGGAGAGCAAATTCGCCTCTGCAGCCTACAGGGCTGTCTGGCATCGACAAATCCCAGCCCTTCTGCTGGAAAATGGACATCTGAGGTAGTCCCAGGACTTCTCCCTGCCTCCCCCAAACCCTGATACCATGGGTGTTAGAAAACAGCCTTGATAGGGGGAAACGTAAACAGATAAAGACATCTGGGGACCGTAGCCAACAACTGTGTTTTGGCGCTGTGAGCCAAATCACAGTCTCAGTACTGCAAGGGAGATATTTGCTGGGGTTATGGCTCACCAGGAGGAACTGAAAGGGGGCAAGTATCTCCCATCTCCACTGGCTGCTAGAAGATGGGAGCAGGGGCATGAGGGGAAGAGGCATCTCTTAGCAACTGAACTAGATTTTGAGGAGGGAGAGGACACCAATACCAAGTTGTGGAACCAATTGGAGTCATCAAAGGGACATGAGCCATCCCAAAATTAGTGCACCACTTCCTAATGTTGTGAGTGCCAGGGAAGAGTGTCCAAACTGCTTTCACATCTCCACAGTATCTGTGGGGTTGGTGGGATGTCACATTGCACCCAGTGATGCCCAGAGCCTGCTACTGGCAGAGGAGGGATGGCAGGATGGAGCAGCAATCCTGACCCACTGCCAAAGCCCCATCTCAGCTTATCAAGGTGCCATATCGTGTGGTAAATGTGGTGTCAGTGGATGAGGAGCAACTCTGTCTGGCCAAAATGAAAATAAATGGAAACGGAACAACTTTCTGTAGCAAACTGGCATCCCTTGAGAACAGGTAAGAAAGAAGGAACTAAACTGATTTTGGTTTGTTACTCCTTTTGTAAAAAGCATTTGCTGACAATAGAAGGGTATGTAATTTCTGTCTCTACTGGACTTGCATATCTGTTCTGCTCATTGATTACAAAATAATCCATACTCATTGTAATTTCCTTTATCTTGACCTTTTTTTTTAATTGAGAGGCCAAGATGGTCTTGCTTAAAATACAGGAGACAGACATTTTTGCTAAAACTGTATGTTGAGGGAAATGAACAATGAAAGTAATGTCCCAGTTGTTACGAGCTGCACAACTTTTATACTGTTTTATCATCTTCATTCCCCAAAATATTTGCAGTGCAGGGAAAACCAGTCCATTTCCTGTTTTTTTGCATAATATGAAGTGTTATCCTTAAAGTTTTATTCGTAAGAGATGATTGGTCAGAGTTCATAACAGTCCTGCTAGAAATGGGTCACTTTACCCCAAGACTGGGCATAAGGGGGTTGAGAGCTGCATGAGGCAGTTCGTCTGCACTACCAGAGGAAATTCGTAAGGTTGTATATCCAATTTTTTCCCTAAGGAATAAAACCAGTTGGTATTCGTGTAGCCTAAATCTGAGATAATAAAACACTGGATTCCAAAAAAAAAAAAAAAAATCAAACAATAAGAATGTATCAAATTAAGGGCCAAATTGTGTGTAGTATTGATTAGCTAATTTAACTTACACATTTTTAAACGCCCCGCCCAATTCTTTCCTACAGCTGAAAGCTTTTCTTTTTGGTTCCACCAAGACATGGCATGGATCCATACTGCCCAGGTCAATCTGCTGCTGGCAGCTATCAGCCACACATGCATTCAAAAAATTGGGGAATTAAAGGGAATTAAAGGGAAAAGGTCCATGGAATTAAAGGAAAAAGGCGGAAAGACAAAATATCCCTTCCTGCATTTCAGTGAAGCACAATATATGTTTAATCAGCCTCTTTTAGATACAAAAGCAAGCACATTTCGTTTTGTGAAAGGAGAAGGGAAAGAGAGAAAGCAGGTCTAGCGAAAGGGTAGCTGACAGATAGGGATCACCATCCTATTCATTTTTGAATAAATAAGAATTGTAAATGACATTGAAGTAAACCTAAGTCACTTCTATTCACTGCAAGCCCAGCGTAAAGTGTGATGAAGTTATAAACTCCCCTTCAATTAAATTGAATCTCAGTTGAAGCAGGCTTCCTACGTGACTTTAAATGAAAGTTTTAAAAATCCTCCTGAAATAGAAACTTGACCTGGAAGAAGGAAGCTCTCTTGGGCGGTGTTTGTACAACCAGGTGTTAAGTCACCTTATATCAGAGCTGCACCTCAACCTCATCACTGTTAATCTTCTCGATTGGTTAAGTCTTGGCTTTCTGTCAGAGTACCTGAAACCTGAGTGTCAACGAACAGCACATGAAGATTTTCAAGCAGTGACCCCCCTTCTCTGTCTCTTTTCCCCTGCTGCTGAAGGGAGAGAGCATCCTCTCTGTTACTTGCACTCTGATGTTTTCTGACTGTACAGGCAGCCTGAGCTGCAGGTATATCCTTCTAATACTCAACTCCAACTCAGTGAGGCTTTTTACTCATGTACTCATTATTCACCTGTATAAAGTAATAGTGGCTGGGAGAACTACAGACTTCCTTGTGTATTTGAGTGTATCAGCTCTGAGAATTTGGCATCATTGTTAAATGAGAACAGTGCTATGAGGAGAAGTCAGCCTTTAATCCCAAAATGCCAAATGCAATTTCAGCTCAAATTTGTAAGTCATTGACAGAATTTACCATTTCACCAAAGGCTAAATCATGATCTTTAATGAACAGGGCCTGGTTTTGGCTACTAGATGAATGGCCACCCTTGCCCTTAAGAGATGTCCTCCTTAGACTGTGCAGTCACTGCTGCAACCATCCTAGGAGTTGCATTGTGGGTGAAAGACTCCTCCTTGTCCACTTTTCACTGGCTAAAGCATCCTCCTATCCCTAAGACAATCCAGATTACCTCTCAGAGAACACAACCACAGCAGACCCCTGGCCATGTTGTCCCTTTGTTTCCCAACAGCAGAGACAGTGATATTCAGCAAATTGCAGAGATGTTTTCTTCTTATGTCAGACTTCATGCCTTCTTGTCCATCAAATCTGTTAGTCAGCCTCTTTGTGACTTCAGCATGATGTCTGACTGTCCCTTAGGTCAGGGGGTATTATTTCAGTTTTCTAATTGAATGACTGAAAGATTTATAAAATTAATTAAGAATAACAAAAAAAGGCATGGTGATGCATGAACAGGCAAATGAATATGGGCACTAGGATGATTAATAGACATGTCTCAACTACCAATATCAACAAAACTTTTGTGGTGTAAACAGACCATTAGCAAATAAAAGCAGGATGCTAAAAAGGTTAAAGAGGGCAGCTGCTGAGGAATCAAATGAATGTTTGAAAGCAAGGTTTTCCAATTTGGTCAAACATATTGTGGAAAAGAAACATCAATTGCCAATACACAGCAAGACTCTCTGGGACCATTCTTGTGATGTGCAGATGTATGAGATTTCCTGAATGCAGAAGTCCATCTCTGCAATCACTGTGCCTAGTGATGATTCTACTTTCAACCACAATCACTTCCCCGGGTGCCACAGTGAATATGACTGCCGGGAAACTTGCTTACACTTTGCTCAGAGTTCCATGTACTATTGTGGACTCTTTCTTCCAGCTTATCCCCTTGGATCTGACAGAGCCATGGTGGAGGTTTTGCAGAGCAGCTTCACCCAAATTTGCAAGGCATGCTTCTGGTTAAAGCTGGGATATTCCATGCAGAGGATAATGTTTGCACTGAATGTCAGTGTGCATTTTGGTTTGGTCAGGATAATGCCTAGGCAGTGACCTTGTTCAGCCCCAATTAGCTGATAACTGCCAGCCAGCCCATTTCTCATTGTTAGGAGTGAACAAGGCAATCATGGGAGAAAGGTAGCAATAATAGGAACAGCTAATTAGACTGTGAGTGGTGCACAAAGCAAAGAAGGGAGAAAGAGAGATGTGAGAGTTTCTAGATGGTCTGGCTGCCCACTGAAGCAAGGATCTGGAGAGGAGGGCATTAAGTGTAAGGCTCAGATCAAGGTTCAGCTCCTTCTGCTTCTACAGCCTTCTCTTCCAAGCCCTTCAAGCACATTTATGCCTTGCAACAGAGCATCCTTGCAGCTATGCTCAGATGGGCACTGTCCTTGTGACACAACAGAGTGTGACACAGAGGTACCATCTCTGTTCCTGAAGTGACAGTGGATGGGTGACTGCAGTGCTCTTCCTGATCCCACTGGTCCACTCCTGGAGAAGGCAGAGGTCCTTTGCCAGCAGCAACCCAGTCTTCTCACACAGAACTTCCCTTGAGAAGCTTGAGCACCTTGGTAGAACCCAAAGACATTAAGGAGATATGGAACATGGGTGTTTTAGGGAGATATTAGGAAAGTGTCATGTTTTGTGGGAGCCCATTCTAGCACTTTCAGGACATCACAGAATCATTTAGGTTGGAAGAGAACTTTAGGATCTGTGAGTCCAACTACTAACCTAGCACTGCCAAGACCACCACTAAAAATTGTCCCTAAGTGCCAGAGTTCCATTGGGGACTTAGTGCCTACAGGTTTTTAGGATCAGCAGCACTGATATTCATCAGATTGGAAAACCCTTCTTTCTGAAGTACACTTTTGGGCCTGTTTTTCTCTATTAAATACATAGAATTGTAGAAGAGCCAAACATCATTTGGAGAACCTGAGAGAACTCTCATACTGTCAAGATTTCTAGGTGACAGGAAATATTTTGCTCTAATCCTATTGCCACATTCAGGCCTTATCCTTCCTGCATGGTCACTACAGTTTTTTATATGCAGTTCGGGGGATTCCAGCTTAATCGTGACTACAAAAATACCCAATCACACTAGTATAACTCTACTGAAATAATGAGGTTACTGACATTTCCTTACCTGCAGTCTTTTTTGTGTGCCTGCAGAAAAGTCACTAACATGGCATTTTTTAAAAGTGTTTGCTGTGGGCTATACTCTGCTCTCACTAATTCTCCTAAAAATCTGGTAATTTCCATTAAAGTCTCTAGCGCTGACCTGGACTTGCATCTAGGCTGAATAATGGAATTTGACCCTCTGCATCTATAGAAAATGTGGTTTTCCATGTGCTGCTTCAGGGGAACCATGCTTCCTGAGTTGCATGGTGGGCATTCCAAGCAAAAAATTTATTTGTTCCTGCTCAATGCCTGCATGCCCTCCTTCATGGGCTGGTTTCTGTGCATCATGAGAGGGTGGGGATCCAGCGTAAACCCGAGTGTTTAAACTGCAAGCTCCATGAAGCAAGGACTACCTTTTTATATAAGCCTTCACAGGCTGTAGTTGGAGGGGATCCCTGATGGTAGCAGAGAACTCGGACATTACTGTGACACGGATACAATAAAGTGTAAGCCGTTAGGCAGAGAAGATAAAGCACCACTTAAGGGAACCACTGACAGATGGGAGTGTGGCTCTGAAGCTCCAAGCAGGGAGAGGCTTGGGTGCTTGCCCCTTCTGCTGCTGAACCTCCTCCCCATGCCTGGAGAATAAAAGCCTCATGGCATAATGGTGGTGGTGATGACAAGGGTAATAAGGCTCATGATAATAAGGACAAGCAGGGTTTCCATTTCCATTACCAGAGCAATCGATTGGGGTTTAAGGTTTTTTCTGCTTCTTTTTTTTTTTTTTTCTTTGCCTGTGTCATCTAAAGCAAGTTCTGTAAGGGCCATGAGATAAAACCCTGAAAAAGCCCTTTAAAAAGGTCTTTGGAAGCAGTGTGGAATTTAAAATCTAATCTGTATTTTAAAGAACAAAAACTAATATAATTGGTGTAGAGTCCATTTCCATTAGGAGGAGGATACTGCCAGGTTGTTTCCTCTCAACATAGGCTAGATTAAACATACAGGAGAATTATTTTCTTTTTTGCAGTTCTCCTCTCTAGGGCATCTGTGCTTGCAGAGTAGCGGATGCAGCTTTTGGCCCATTATACACACAGCTATATTTTGCTCTCCAGGATGGAGAGAAAAAGTTGCTTGTTCAACAGAGGTAGCTTTAAAACTACTGTAATCTTGAAGCTGCCTACCTGCTGTAGAAGTGGTGGCACCTTGCTGCTCCCAGGAGATGTAGATTGCAGTACTGGCCCCCATGGCACAGCAGGCTGGCATGATCCCCCCAGTTCCCCACCACACTCCTGACCCTTGCAAGTAGGTAAATCAGCCTGGGCTGGGCTCAGCTTGCGTCTGTGCTAGCAAGGTCAGGGTAGGGACTGCAAGGGGAGAAGGCACCTTGCAACGCCTGGAGCCATGGAAGCAGACGGGTCATCCTGGAGGGGCTGCTGGCAGGAGAGTCGACATGAGATGGGGATGGGGGAATAACCTGGCTTCTAATCAAGGTAAAAACCACCTTTTTCCTCTCCAAGACATTGGAGCCAAGGCTTAAACTGAAGTGCTACAGAAATAATCCTTGCCCAGAGCAGCTGGCTTTGTTTCAGGGTTGAAACTGTGAGTCAAAGATGCTTTTATGTCAAGACTAGCTTGAAATCACTCACTGTGGTCCATTTATTTTAGCCCAGGGTTGCTAAGAGTGCAGTTGAGATGGGTAATGATATTTGGGAGTTTGAGGATGAACTTTGCTTCCAGATTGAAATGTCTGCTTTGTGATCTGCTGCCTGTTGCTCACAGCCGTGAGATGTCTCAGATGATGCTTTTGTACATTGCAATGTTCTGAGTGTCACACAAAAAGCAGTTGTAAGCTGTATCTTGTGGGAGTTTGCTAAGGATGCAGCTTGCTTTGTCTTCTCAAAAACATGACATATATGGCCATCAGTCAGGTGTCTGTGCAGATAAACATTGTATTTGGAGGAGAAAACTAGCAACTATTACTTATTTTCCTCCTTCACATTATCAGCTCACCAGCTTGTGTCTGGAACAGCCAACCTCAAGCAGATGAAACAAAGAAAAAGGAGTGAACTGTTTACTAAGTAAGCATCACGTTTAAATAACCGTTTTTTTCATTACAGTAAACAAAAAGCAGCCTCTGTTAAGGTCTGTAGTTCAAACGAGACTGGGAAGATGTAACAAATATTTGGTATCACAGGATTTTTCCAAGGCAGAGAGCAAAGACAGTGCTTAACAGCTGAGAGAGAAAAACTGAGAGCAATGAAGTCTATGGTAGCGATCTTGCACAAAGAGAGATTTTGTCCCTAAAAAAACCCCACGATCTGACATGAAAATGTTGGGTGTAAAAATTGAAGCACTTGTGCAGAAAGAAAGGCTTTTGGTTGTGAAGAGTTATACAGCATACCTACAGACACAAACCCAGAGTACATGCCTCCCACCTCATCACCCCTTCACATGCCTAGAGGACTGCCTTGCTGTTTTCCAGAAGATAGGGAAGAAAATCCACAGCCCTTTAAATGGAAAGTTTAGGGGCTGGGTTTTCAAAAAAGCACAAGGAAACTGGAACCCTTGCTTCAGTTAAATTCTAACAGTGTAGTCATGCCTCCATCAGTCGGATGCCCCTGGAAATCTCGACCTGCAGTGTTTTATTGAAGCCACTTACACACATCAACAGTATGTTTTTTGCAATGCTCGTTAAGCCCACGCTCCTGCAACATGTTATTTTTCCCCCTCTATGAAACCGTGACTTAATGCAAAGTAATGGCATGTCAAAGGCAACGTTACAGCCCCCGTCTTGAATGCAATGCTGAGTCTCCTGTCATGCGTGGAATGTAATTACCATTAAGGTTGAAAAATGAGGGAGATGAACAGTAGTGGCAGTTTTTCTCAAGTTTACATAAACACTGGCTGCAAGAAGAGAGCAGGAACATTAAAATCAAAGAGTTCCTGTCACATCAGCGCTTTAAATCTCTAAGCGGCTCCTTGAAAATCATCTGGCCTCGGTGAACACAAACAACCGATAAAAGCTTCAGTTAAGGTCTGCCCTTATCTGCTAATTTCAGGGCAGTCTTGCCCTTTACCCACTGTCCCTAGGAAAGTAGCGATTTTGGCACTTTCTCTTGGCTTGCTAAACTCCCTGCCATGGCAATAATATTAACTAGCTGGAAAAGAAGTAGAAATGGGGTTGAAGGTGTTTGAAAGGAAATCCCTGTATCACTCACTGAGCTGTGGGGAAACGCTCCTTGTGCTTTGCCCATGCGTGCTTACAGTTAAAGTCTGGGTGATAGAAAGTACCACTCCTCTCATTCCTAGGGCTGGTGTTATCTCCTGGGCACAAAACACTTAAGCCTGACCCAAAATCTCTCAGAAACGCGGGCAGCATCTCTCTCCCACCAGTTCCCTCTGAATCGGCATGGTTTGTCTCCCACTGGAAGTGCCAGAAAACAGGAATGCCTTGGGAAGGAGGAAATGGCAGAGATGTTTTAAGGGTGGTTTTTTTTTTAATCTTGAGTTGTGGAGGAAGCTCTTTCCCTGACCTGTGCTGAGTTAACAGCCAAAACGCAAGCCCG
>JAWWES010000081.1:46144335-46157573 GCA_035583135.1 Lophotriccus pileatus | reverse complement strand
GTTTAGCCCTCCCTCTCCTTTCTCTGAGGCTGACTCGGGGCATTGTGCTGGAGCCGTCAGCAGGCAGCAACCCAAACAAACAGCCTGTGTCTTATCATGGCCCTTTTGCTCTCCTGCTCCCCTCTAGATTCCCCCCATACCCAGCAAGGAAGGGAGATGCACGATGGATATACCCCTGTCAGAGTCTCATCATGCTGCAATTGAGAGGAGGAGAAAATGAAGCAGGCAGGAAAAAGAAGAAAAAAGGGACACCCCACCAGCAGTCTGTTTACCAAAGCCCTATAACGTCTTCATGGAAGGAGTAAAAAATAGTGGTCTTCTCCCTGACAGGTGTTTCTTTCTGCCAGTGCAGTCACCAGTTCTAGCACTCGCCTGAGCTCTTATGGAAAGGGTCCCCTTGAGTCCAGATAGGCTTTTTTTCGTCTTCCAAACTGCATCAGGTTGGTTTAGTCTGTGTGCAAATTGTAAACAACTGCAAATCGTTTACCTACCAGCAACAGAGAAACGACAGGAAAAACAAAGAATTGGAAAATTTAAGGCAATCTCACTTGTAGGTTTTGAAACTGGTGCTCATTTGACACAAATAATCATGTGTTTCCCATAAATATCTTATTCTTCATGAAAATATTGCCTTTGTGGCATAGGCATTTTTCTTGGCAAAGACTCCTCCCCACCAGTGTCTTGCTCAGCATCTATTTCTGGGCTGAGAAATTTGTAAACCCCAAATATTCTGGGCAGAAAAGAGGATTTCTCCCCTCAGATCTTCCAGTTGAAGGTTCTACATGAAGTGAAATTGAAGATCTCATAATACAGATAAGTCTGAAATCATAGAATCATAGAATTATAGAATAGTTAAAGTTGGAAAAGACCTTTAAGACCATGAAGTCTAACCATCAGTGTAGCATCCCCAACATATTCGCCATTAAACAAATATTTCCATGCTCTTTGGTTATCAGGATTTGGAACTCCGGATGGATTAGAGATTCACACTTGCAGAAATCCTCTCCACAAAGCCCAGGTTGAATACAGTGGCTCATTTCTTATTCTAAAAATGCCTCTAAGCCATTAAATGGGATCTGTCCCATGGTACTTGAGAGCTGCAACGGGAGCAAGTCTGGGGAAGGTCACAAGGGTTTGCTAAGAGCTCAGGTTACCAGATGAGTCCCTGGTGATAGGCAGATCCACGGCCAAGCCAGGACCTCTAGTCCAGAGGTCAGGGATGAGTATCTTTGAGACTGAACACTGGAGACATAGCTTATGGAGAGACCAGGGGTGGAAGCCTGTGCCTCAGTGTAGCTCAGGAGCCAAGGGGAGGTCTCAAGGCCAGATCTCCAGGACGGAGCAACCCATCCAGGGCTCAGACATGGATACACTCACCCTTTAAAGTTGCAGACAGGTGTTTTCAGTCCTAAACCTTTGGGAGTACTCTCAGTATTATAAATCATTCAGGTATTCATGTTCCTCAGTGATAGCAGTCAATATGAACAACCTCAATGTTTATTGCTGATGCTCAGGCAGGACTTCATCTAACCTTAACCCCGGTCAGGTATGGGAAAATGGCATCCGTTAAATATTAACTTAATAACATAGTTGGAATAAATGTATAAATGTAAACACCACAGCACTCAAGTGGAGTTGAAAACACCCCAAGGGGCAAGTATTCTTCACTACAAGTGAGACAAAAATTGGATACTTCAGAAATGGTGAGAATGTTCTTGAGAGTACAATCCTTTTTGCAGTGTCACACGACTGAGCCAGACTTTTATCAGACCACTATGGTGATAAAAGCCTGGAATTGAGAAAATCAAATGGAAAAACTAAAAGTGGGAGGAGGGTGATGGTAAAGTCTAATGTGTAATGTGCTGTGTATTAGTTTTTAATCAGGTCCTATATGTGGCCATAGAAAAGAAATACGACAAGATTCCTCTGCTAATATTTCAGTTCTTATTGGTGATCTTATTGATTCATGCTTTGTTTTTCTGAATAAATGCATGGGGGGTGGGAGACAAGAGGTGGGAAAAGCAGAGAGAAAAAGGCAGAGACCACACTGGAAAATGAAGAGCTCCTCTGAGTATTCATCCTTTATGAAGCACATTCTGCATTTCATTCCATGTGTGAAAACAAAATGGTTCCCCAAAGTACCAATGGACAAAATGGGTTTGACTCCCTTAAATGTAATTGAATGAGATCATTCAGGTTTTTTCCCCTATTTCACTGAATTTTCCACTTTATTTGTGCCCAAATTAATTTATTACCCTGCTTAGTTAGTAGGCAATTTGGCCATTCATTTTATGAATCTTTGACCCTTAATCTGTTTTGATGTGTTTAAAGGGATATGGTCTAGCAGCTAGAGATGGTATTAGTTTAATTAAAAGCTATATAAAAAGTTTTGAACTTTCCTAGCACAAGGGTTCCAGGATTTGGACTACTGGTTAGCCCCAGTAGCTGGAGTGCAACACATGCAGAAGGATGCATTTCATCGGCTAGCTAAGCAGAAAGGGATGAGCTCCAAACTAAGAGGAAATCATTATGCTGGAATGACTTTACAATCTTAAGGACAGCAGATGAGACAATTTGCATGTAGTATCTCTGCAATTAGGGCCTGCAGCTTTGATCAGACACAGGGAATGAGTCCAAAAAAAGACATTTTATGCTTTTGTGTGTTTCTTTGAGTGAATTCTCTCCTGCGGTGTAAGAGTCTTGCAAAGGTTTGAGTGATTGAGCTTTACTGGTATGTATATTCAAAAGAAGCAATTTAGGAATGACTTTGGCATGACTAAAAGGAAAATCCCTTTATGAAGTGCTAGAGATGGTTGCGTGTTCATTGTTCTAATAAGCACAGGTGGTACTGTGTGGCTTGTCTGAACAAATTAACCCAAAACCTTGTATTTTCTTCCATTTATACTTGTTGGTCTGATAAAGGATAACATCTCCTTCTACAAAGATTGCCAAGTTAGTGCAGTTCAAACTGTGCAAAGGACTTTGTGTTAGTTGAGAGACCTTTAACCTTCTGGAAAAAAGGGCAGCAACACAACAGGTTGTAAGATATCTTTTTTTAAGAACAGGTATTTTGGAGAAAATTACAAATTACCAGCAAAAACAAAAATGTGGTTTTTTTCCCATATTTCTTTACTGTTGATTTATTTTATTATTAATCTCTGTGACAGTTTAAAGAAAGGACATCAAAGAATACAGTGGTCTATAATACCACCTACGGATAAAACCACAGAACAGCCCTTTTGCTGCTCTGTGACCCTCCTTCAGCCCAGACTATTGTCCAGCATGTGAAATGCCATGTCACATGCATGAGATCATTTGTGGCACAGAACACTTAGCTGCAGCATCCTTTTTTTTTTTAGTGTATCTTATCTATGATTATTTTTTTTTCAGTTTGGGTATAACAGGTAAGGTATTTCATCACTCATAAACTGCCGGAAGCTATCATGAAAACGTCCAAGTATACATTATTTATGATTTTATCTAAGGGTAAGCGAAACATATAACTTACAGGTGATTCCCTCTCTCCCTAAGAGCAGTTTGCACAAACATGTATCTCCTCAGTTTTCTGGGAGGTCATTCCTGTCTCAGCATTTGAAGACATGAAATAAGTGCAGCTCTTTTAGCAGGAAGAAATAAAATCAGATTTTTTGGTTCCAGGGACAAGTGTCCTCAATTAACACTGACAGCTATTTAATTTCATTTAAAGTAGGTTGGTTTAAAATATGATTCTTATCTCTGCACCACAGGATGGACTAAGTCTCTCTTTTAGAGCCACCCAGCAATGGGGATTAAGGGAACTCAGTTACATTTCTTTCTACAGAAACCTGAGCTCCATTAGCAAAATATAGATTTGAGCAGATATGGACCCAGCATCTGGCCTCTTAGAAATAAGATAAAAGTGTGAGGAGGAAATTAGAGAAGATCCAAAGCCCATTTAGATCAATAGGGAGGCTCCATAACCTTCAGCAGGTTTTGGATCCCACTCTGAGAGAATAGAAGAACTTGTTTACCATAAAGGAAGAAATCATTATCAGTTCATTTAGGCCTTGATTTTGTTTTTCTCTAAAATCTCTTATTTCTCTCTCTAACAGTAAATGGGCAGCAACTGAAGCCAACATGGAGAGGAGTGCATATTGTCCCTCACTAAGAGAGTTGTGCCCAATCTTCTAACATATTGATCCCATCCCAAATGCTGCTAGAATTGTAATTTAGCAATATGCTGGTTTATGTGGTGGTCTAGACTTGGTAAAGTAACAAAACCAGCTATGCAAAAAAAGTATCTGTTTGAAAATATCTTCTCAAAGTAATGGATGCTGATGTGCAGTGTTTTGGTCAGTTCAGTTTTGAGGGCTTCTAATTTCTCAAGCAGACTTTTTTCTTCTTTTCAAAAAAATCACTGATCTTATTGGTGGAAACATTTTATTAAAACACCAAGGAAAAACCCTGATGAAGCATGGGGATTAGCCAGCTCTAGACAGACCTTCAAAAAGTTTGAATTTAATGAAGTGAGAACAGCTGAACCGGTTGCTAAGAAGGTGTCATGTAGCATATTGGGTTATATAAACTCATTGTTTGTGGTGATTACAAAATAGCCTCTTATCTCTGGGGTTGTTTAACTCCTGAAACATAAGTCTGGAGGGCATAACTACTAAATTAATGTTCGTTGAAGTCTCTTGGGCAGTTTTACTGAGCTATGTTCAGCTAGAAGAAATGGCCAGCTCCCAGGCTGTTTATTCCATGTGATGGCTTCACAACAGTCCCTTAAGTCACCGGGAAAGCTGAGGAGCACAGTCTCCATTTCTACAAAGATGTGGGCACAGTAAGGCAAAATTCACTGGGTGGTCTCAGTCCAGACCACAGCTTACTGTTTGAGTAGTCCAGTTCTAGGTGGCAATGCGGCTTTTTCTCTATCACCAATGAAGATACAGAAAGAAGAAGGGCTGCAGTACTGCTTCAGCTCCTCTGGATAAGTGACAGTGAAGTGCTCTGTCACCATTCACAAACAGCATCTATGTGGCACTTAAAATGAGCACCTAGCAACCCTCTACAAGGTGTGGAGCTACCACACCTGTATACAAAGGCATTCCTCCCTGCATAGCAGAGCGTATCTGGGGTGAGGAACCTGCTCAGGGCTCTTGGGTGCTCCTGGTTTCATTCTAGGCATTCTTGGGCAGGTGTTGACCTTGCTACAACAATCTGGGAAGAGTAAAGCAGTTGAGTGGTGTGACTATTTCCTACTTAGCAAGCAAGTAGACTTTTAGACTTTTAGCACGCAAGTTTTGCTTCTGTCCATCTGAATGTCCTTGGACTGAGAAACATCTGAATCGTCTGTGGGGTTAGTGGTGCCAAAGAGAGGAGGGCCATGGAAAACCATTTCTTGCTTGTTGGATCTTGCACTGGAGAATGGAGAGGACAGGAAATTCGTGAAATAACAGGGGTGAGGGTGGCAGTGTAGCAGGAAAAATTCTGTGAAGAATCTAACTTTTCTGTGAGTAGTCATCTACTTCTGCATTCATGCTTCTTGTATGCAGCCTGCAAGTGTAGGTACAGAGCATCTCCGAGGACAGTTGTACACAGGTAGCCCCTACTTGCTATAACTTTTTTCAAGCTGGTGCTATGTTGGTTCTCCCTTACTAGAACTGTCCTTTTATCACATGAGGTGCTTGAAAGCAGTGAAGTTACAGCTTCAGCAGCTGTGGTTAAGAGACTGTCTAGTGCTCCCAATAAGTGTTTGTTAAAACTCAAGTTGATGCTGCGTGTTTTAACATAGTCTCCCATTAATTAAACTGTACTGAGTGTAGCATGGAGGTTTAGGAAAGAATTGTCATTAGGTGTAAAAATAACCAGTTTTGTGATTTTGGAGTTAGAATTTTAGTTGTGTTATAGTGATAAAATCATGCGCCATTTGAGGTGTCTCTGCTTTCTAGTCAGAGTGTTGGTCTTGTCTGACCTACTCATCTCCCACATTCCTTCTTTGTATATTTTTTAGGATATGTTTTTGGGTGAAATAAATACATCTGAGGATAGTCTTAAAAGTAGATTACTCTTGGGGTTTGGTCTGATTTTCTTAGTTGCTAAGTTTTAGTATAAAAATTTTAAAACGTAAAACTACTATTAAGATTAAATTATATTTACACTTGAATATTTAAAGAGACAGTGACAAACACAAACTCTAGAAGACTGGCTGAATTGATATACCAGAGAATTACACTATGTCCTTAGTTTTAAAGATGATGTTGGTTTTTCTTACAATCTCTTTTATACCTGTTTTTCACACATTTAATGATGATTAATATAGATAGTAGGACACTAACAGGCTTTTATAACATCATGTTTAAAAGGTAGGATAAAGAAATGGAAAAAATATGTTGGTGAATAAGGAGTTATAGAAGATTTTTACTTCTATTTTTTGCTCCCATAAGCATGGGAATGAACCAGACCAAAAGATCCATACAAGCAATACTCTGTGAGCTATTTTGCTACGAGCTGGCTGGACAACGAGAGAGAGGGATCCTTTTTCTGGTGTATTTTTCCAGCTTACAAACATTAGTGATGTAAGGACTGCTTTTTCTTGAATATGCACTGATGGTTTTATCCTCTACAGGTTTGCCTAATTCTTTTCTGAATCTCTTTTTATGCTCCTGGCCTTCAGAGCCTTCTGTGGCAATAAGTCACAGAATTTAATTATTTGTATGAAAAAGTACTTACCTTCCTTTATTTTTAAGGTTGTTGCAGGGTAATTTAGTCAAATACACCTTTGATTGTGTGAAGCAAACACCATCCCCTGCTAGTTTTTGCTGTGACATCTGCCATTTTTTAGGCACGGTTACTTTTTAATATTATTTAAAATTCTTACTTTACTGAAGAAAACATTTTTTGATGCTTCTCTGATGAGTTATTTTGTAGGACTTAGTTTCACCCGTCTTTATATGTGCTGAAAGTCAAATTGTAACTGCACCCTTCTTCAATTACATTCTGTCTGGTTTGTCCACAATAACATTGTTATTACTTTAGTTTTCAGTTGATGCTGTGCTCTTCTCCCTTACACCATTTTTGAAATTTATTTTTGTATTACTGTTTCACACTTGTGATAAATATGACAATTTTGTCATGGAGACGGTGTCTTTTGCCTTAAGACACTATTTTATAACCATGAGAGTTTTGATTCAACAAGGTTGGAGGTTAAACTATTGTCGGTCATAGTGGCAAATAATATCTGCCAGAGCTTCACAACTGGAGGGGAGAGGAAAGAACTAAGGAAATTTAGTTTTTGCACTTACAAAATATCTTAGCTACCTCTGTGTAAATTATTCCACTTGCCCTTACTTGGTCTCCACTATAAATGATATTGAATGAAAACCTATTCTCATTGTGATTCTCCTGTGAGGCAGTGACACGTTCAAGGGGTATGTGGTGAGTTGTAGATTAAGTTAGGTTTTTGCAAGACCTCGTTTGGACCAGTTGTCATGTCACACAGAGACTCCCTTAACTCCATGGTGTTGGGATTGATGGTGAACAGTGAACAAAGCTCTGCCTCTCTAAGCTTCCTTTGCTAGCTCTGCTCTAGGGCTCCCTCCAGCTGCCCCAGTGCCATCTCCAAGGCTGTTACTTAGCAGTGGTCATGCTGAATCTCTTTTGTCAACATGTTCCAACACATCTGTACCAGAAATGCCCAGGATGAGCCTGGGGATGTGGGACATGGCTTAGTGGTGAACTTGTCAGTGCTAGGCTAATGGTTGGACTCGATGACCTCAGAGCCTTTTTCTGACCTAAATTATTTTAGGATTCAATTAAATAAGTAGTTTTGTCCTTCAGTTAACTATTTCACCTTTTCCTTCATGAAGATGTTAAAGAGATCTTAAGGGCCTTAAGCATATCATAGCAGGAAATGGGAACTGATTTTTTCCTATGTCACAACAGTTTGTGCTAGTGGAGGATGGGGACCAAAGGAAACAAACAGAAAACTAAATAAAACCCCTAAAAGTTTTTAATGATAGTCAACACTATTTTAATAATAGTCAGCACTGTTTTCAGGATTAATTAATTGTTCCTTAATATGCAATAGCAAATTTCCATTATGATAATTTTTAAAGAAATGTTAATTTTTAAGGAAATCTTCTGTGTAAAGATTCATATCCAAATCATTTATTCACTGCTTTTACAGCATTTTGGAAGGATCTAAGTATAAGAATCCATTTGAATACCATGACATGTTTGTTTTCCTTGAGCATTAGTTAAGGGGATGGTTATTTGTTTTGGTTTTTTACCAACTGTTGTTTTGCTACAACTGGAACAAATTCATTATCTGTATTGGATTGGTGAATAATGAAACATTTGAATTTCTTGGATTTTGGGAAGAAGCTTTTTTATAAGACAGAGCACAGTGTGAAAGATACCTAAGACTGCTTAGGAAATTTTGACAGATCTACCCTATGGCCAAGAGAGGTTGGAAAGGCTAGTATACTTCCAGCTTGTTAGAGTGTCCTGTTAGTCTAGTGCAAGAAAAAACTAGATTGAGTTCTGTGTGTCCTCAACTCCTAATGAGGGTTTGCTTATCTCTAGCTAAAGATAATCCCATCTTCTCCTGATTCAGCATGAGAGACTGGGTGATGGGAACTCATAATCTTCTACTTCTCAACCCTCCTGTCCTAGAGTTCAAGGACCCCCAGTGCTTCTAAGTTCTCTGACACTTTTCCAGCACATCGCTCCCATTCTTCAAGCTCCTTCCCCATTCCCAAGCTGTTCCAACCCAGAGTTTTCTATTCCGTCCCTTACAACCTTCCCTCACCATCTATCCCAAAGTCCCCCCAGTCCTCCCAGCTCCCTTTCCTCACCTTACCCATTCATACTGTGGCAACCTTTGAATAAAACTGTCAGTAGCACTGTGTTTGAGCTCTTCCTCTCTCTCCCACAGTGATTATGACTGATGACTAGGTTTTCAAGTATTCACTCCCAGCTGTCTACAATGAGAGCTGTTATATGTTGAAATATTCCTATAAACCTAGTCCAAATAGGACCCTATTGTAATGAACAAAGGAAAATGGTGTGAATTTCCGCCTAATAGAAAAGAGATTGTGAGTTTGGGTGTGCATGCTTATGAACATCTGGTAAAATGTGATTTGGTGATGAAAGCTTCCTTCACATGATCAAGCCCTGACAATATCACATGTTGTTTAGTCTAAACTTTTATTTCACCAAGTGCTACACTTTTGCTTTCAGTGACCTTGTACATCAGTCAGAGGGCATGCCACACACACTGCGGTTTCCACTCTGAATAGGGAGGCTGAAGTTGAAAATTGCAGGTTGGAGACTCTACCACCCCGATACTCTGTTCCCATTGTTGCAGCTAAGCTTGTTATTGTGGAATAATTATTGTTATGTCGACAAACCAAGCATTGGGCTGATGACCTCTGCAATATCAAGAGCGCTGCTTTCATGAGACTCATTTCAATAGACATTTGCAAGTGACCTTGAACTGCAGCAAAGATATCCTGCTGTTCTTTTGTGGTTTAGGTGGCCTACATGGCACATGCATGATGCTGAAATAGATTCCTTCCACAACAATTACCAGGAAACCTTGACTATTGGTTATGTTCTGATGTAGCCCTAATGATGGGACTTAAGCTGTTCTTAAAGCTGTGTTATAATTGTGGTTTATCTCCCTTTGCCTTATTTTTTGTGTATGTGAAAGAGAGAGAACAGGGGGAAGGGGGTGGGGAGGAAGAGGGGGAGAGGAAGGAGGGAAATATCTTGTCATCTATACTCCAGTGTTTTTGTTATAACTGTTATCTGGAACTCTGGCACATGGAGAGTTTTCATTACAGGTGTAGGAACTCTAGGACAGGACAGCAGCATCCGCTTCTGTCCTTTTCATCTGTGTTTCTGATGACTTGGTGCAACAGGAGCTTTTACAGCAGCACCACTGTGGCTGTGCTCACGTTAGCTGTATCATCAATACATGCTGTTGGAACATTATCCAGACACGTGGTAACAGGATGCAAGTAACCAGTTCTTTCAAAGATGGGTAGAAGGTTACCACTGACTCTTCTGACTGCATCAGAAAGCTCAGAAAAAAACATTATTATGTATTTAAAGAGAAAAATTAAAGGGCCAAGACAGGATTTTGAATAAGCACTTTGATCTGAATTGCAAACTTGATGTAGGACAGTGCCTTCTAGCATTCTCTGAGTCCTCTATTTTGTTAGAAAGCAATTCATGAGGACTCGCAGGGACAGATGTCATGGCTGAACAGGAAAGCCCACTGCTTTGGTTTAGAAAGACTTTATGGGAATGGGTACACCAGGTATGACACTTTGTGACCTTTTTTTTACAAGTTTGGGATTTTTTTTGTATTTTTTTAAAAGAGTTTTCTCAAATATATTGCTAATACATCTATTGATAAAGTTCTGCAGGAAAGTTTCTTGCAAGTTTGTGCTGATTTGAATGTGGAGGAAGGTGTTGATGGGATAGTCTTCCCCTATTTAGACAAAGTCTAGACCACAGAAGGTTGAAAACCCATCATTTGAATGAAAATAGGGCCTACTGCAGATGCAGTCAGAGACAAGGAAGCTGTTTTGCTGCTAATGTGCTAAAATAGAAAACCTGTGCTTTCAAAATATGAAAGCAAGGATGTTTTGTTATTTCTGGTGTCATGAGTGAAAGATGCCTGAGGTGAATTTTCGCTTGTGCTATTCCTTTTATTCCAGACCAGAAAATCATCCACGGTAGCAGGAGAAAGATTGCATCCTCTTAATATATATGATTGTAGCAAGTTTGAAAGAGTCAGCTTTTACCTTGAATCCCCAAAAGTTGAGCAGTCTTATCCACACTAGTGGGCTATTAAAACAGCAATGCAAAAATCTTTTGAACTGTTTAGAGTATTATTAACAAAGGTCTGATGTGGGGGGTTGTTGTTTTTTGTGGGTTTTGTTTTTTTTTTCAGTATACATTAACTTTTAGTATACATTCCCTCTGATACAGATTTTAAATTGGATTGGATCTATGACAATACTTTGGCTCTCTAGGGTCTCCTCTTGCTGATTTCTCTCATGTGTTTGTGGAGTGCTGTCTCTCACATTCTTGAACAGTCTCACTCAAAAGGGAAGCATATCCTAAACAGAAAATTTTTTAAATGTCAAACCTTGAAAGCCAATTTGAAAATCATATTATGATGCTGTGTAAAGCCCTAAACCCCTTGTAATTTAGTAGTGCCTTTTGTGAGAAAGATGATGTTTAGCATGCTGTACTGATTAATACTTGTTCCTAGCATATCTTGAAGACATTTCAAAGGGTGGAATTTCATAGATCTTCAATAATTTTATAGTTCCTGTCCAGCCAGTTGAACTTCTGCAGAATTAATTTATTTGGAGGTTGAAACATTCTATCTGTATCCCTCCCACTTTCTTACGATTCCAAGCACTAAGGAGGAAAGGAATATATCTGTGCTGTGTCTAGAAATAAGATTTCTGGTTGTCCAAATTCTACTGAGCAGCAAATTAAGAACTGAAAGATATATAGGTGTATGCATATGTACTTATATAAAACATATTTAATTGAAGGATGTTGGACAAAAGGAGCAGAGCAGTTGATAATCACTATTTTTCTCAGTGGAGTTCAAACAGAGATTTCCAGTAGAGATCATTGCCTGGGGTTTCTTTTCTTCTTGCTGTTGACATTACAGTCAGGTCTTGTTCACTCTTTACCTCTAAGTCACACTGGATAGTTGAAGTCCTCCAGAGAGCATCATGTCTGAAATCAGACAAGAGGGTCTTCACTTGGCTGAAAACTCTCCTGTTTCCCTTGGATATCTATACACAGTATGCAGGAAAGTCTGCTAAAGTTGCACAGTGCCCAGTTTTTCAAGTCAGGTTCTGAGGATGTTCATATACACACAAGTAATTTCCAATCTGTCTTCCCCTGAAATCATAAAGGTATGTCTTTGTACTCCTGAACTCATCAGAAAGAACAGGGGGAAAGCCCAACCAAAAAAAATAGAAATATTTCTTCCCTCTTTTGCAGAGTTGTCATGCTTCAATTGTAAATTGAAATTTTAGGGCTTTAGAGGGGAATGGAGCAGTTGACTGCCTCATTTCATGCTAAACTAGAAATAGCATAGCAGAGCATTTATTTTGCAAGGAACAAAACAGAGACTACTGCCCAGAAAACTGCCAGTTTTCTCCTCCCTTTGCAGCCAAGCCCTTGGGCCCCTTTCATCTCAGACCCTGCTATAATTGTAACACCTGCTCTGGAGTTACACTGGGGGCTGAGTCGATAAAGGTAGTGGTTTGCAGACCTGGGCAGACTGGAGTGCCTTAACTTTTGGGAAGGCCCTGCTTTCCCTGGCCCAAATCCAATACACCACTTAGACATCTGCTTAACTTTAAGCATGTGAGTATCCCCTTTGAAGTCCTATGTATATTGTTTTGCCGGACTGAGGTCAATGAGCTCAGTACCTTGCAGAATTGAGCTCCTGAATGTCAGATTTGATTAAATGCTCCCCCTTTCTTCCCCCCTCCTCCTCTCCTACCATGAAAGCCTGACCAGAACTAAAACAGCCTCTGAAAAAAAAAAAAAAAAAAAAAAAAAAGGCAGCTGTTGGGAAGGGAGCCTGGCTCAGCTGCAGTAGTTTGGTTTTAAACTGTTGCAGATCAAACCAGAAGAAAAGCAGAGAAAAAAAAAATCTGATTGGAGATCTGGTTAAAAATCAAACCATCTACATTTTCCTAAGGGAGCTGAAGAACCTCAGCTAGAAGTGACCTGTGTATCAATTGTGCTGCCTTTTCCTCCTTTGTGCTCTTGCTTCAGGTGTAAGATTGTCTGTTTTATCTAACTGCTCCCTGTTAATTGTGCTCCTGCTTCTGTTTTTTTCCTGTGGCTCCAAAATGCGCTCTCAGCAAGCGGAAAGGACCGTGTGCGTTCTCTCTCTCTCTCTTGCTCTTGCTCTCTCAGTCTGTTCCTTGTCAATTCGCATCAGTTTAAGGTCAGGAAAGCTAACGGGGAACAAGGCACTGCAGCATTTGAACTCAACCTTGCCTTCCCAAGGAACAAACTGACAATTAGTACAGGGATCAGCATCAAAAAAGAGCAACACAGCGTGAAGCCTGTCTAATTAGTCATATGAACGGAGGGCTTCCCCTCCACTTCCTCAGGAACACATGCCTGTCAGATCTGATACAAAGAGACTTCTCTCCCTAACATAATACTGAAATTAGGTTGAGAACAGGTAGCCCTGGCTGAAT
>JAWWES010000081.1:46018259-46144159 GCA_035583135.1 Lophotriccus pileatus | reverse complement strand
ATTTAGATGGAAAAATGAGCAAGGGGAAAAATTAGAGGTGAAAGATGAATGACAGTCTCCTAATCTCAGAGAATTGTGCTGGTTGAGAGACTCCACGTATCTGACTTCTCTTTTTTTTTTTCCTTTATGAACCAAACATGCCTTGATCTCCTACAATCTGAAAGTTAAAATAAGTAGCAGTATAACTTAAAATTTGAGTACTGGCAATTTTGCTATGGTATCTGGATAGTGGCTAACAGCTTGAACTGAAATTAAGATCCTGTTCATTCACTCTATGAGGAAGATAACCAAAGCTCATGCAGCTTGTCTATACAGATTCATGGAAAAGAAAAACAAGTCAAATGAACTAAAAGTGCACATTTTATGATGTTATACACCTTTAAATTCCTGAGTCAAACTCCTGATTCAGAGTTTAAAAGACTTTCATCTTATTCTGTGATACTGTTGAATTTACTTTGTAAGTGAAGCAAATGAGATGAAATAAAAGCTGCTTCTACCATATCCAGAAACTTTTCTGATGTGGGCTGCAGAATATATGTGGCATGCTAACAGTTCTGAATTTTCATTTTGTTCTTGAACATAAGGTATGTTTTATACTGCTGTGGCTTATTTCTGGAAGGAAAAAGGCATAAAATACTTGGACATAAAGAACTTTTGCATAGGGGTAAAGAAACATCTGCATAGGGGCTACATGCACATAGCAAGTAAAGAAGAAAAACACCCCTATCACTGCCACAGTTTTATCAGTGCATCTGCTGTGTTTTTGTGATGGTGACATGTTGCAACAGGTCCCTCAGCACCGGTTTCTGTACAAACCACAGCCTAGATTGGGCTTTTTTTTGTTTTTGTTTTTGTTTTTTGTTTCTGTAGCCAAAGTTTTTGTTTCTCTAGCTTTATGCCTTGGTTTCACTGACACATCTGTCCCGTCAGAAAGAAACTCTCTGTTCCTTCTGTAGGGGCTGCCAAACAGCCATCAGCAAAGCTTTGCTACTGCAAGGTACCTCAGGCTGCTTTTTTCTGACAGCATACTGATGCATTTCCAGGTCTGGATTCCTGGCATGGCAGGAGAACACCACTACCAGTCCAAGCATTTATATACCAAAAAGGAGCATAGATGTTTTCTATTTAATATAGCACTGGGATGAGTCTTGGAAAACATGCATATGCTTCCTACCAGGCCATTTACCTTCTGATACTTCAGGGGACAGAGCTGAAACAATTTGTGCAGTTCTTCCTTTCCTATCTATCATGATCATATGCTTATTCATGAAAAACTTGAGCTGCCCCACTGAAAAGCACAATAGAAGGCCTTTTCATCCTTACTTATTGTTATTATTATTAAAGCATGGGCTTGGCTAAGCATGGGCTCACGAGGAACTCCACTGTCCCTAAGCAGAAATGACTGAGTTGTTTGTTTCCTCACTTATCAGAGAGAGGTGGGGCGGGGGGAAGAACAATTCCTCTAATTCATTGAGTGATACAGAAGCAATGCCACGTGCCAGCCAGTGACGCTGCACCTCTCTAGTATTCAAATGAGTGCTCTCTGCTTTGTTCATGCAGATGCTCCATGCATTAATTAACTGATTTCAGATACTTGTTGCTTTTAGCAGCTTATATTTAAATAGACACTTGGTGGCACACTTTCTCTGAAGAGTGCTGTGGGAATACATAGCTGTTTTGGAAGACACCCTTTTTGTTACCTTCCCTTGCCCTTGGCATGGCATGTTTGTACAGGCTGCCAGCCTTGTCCTCTGGCTTTTGAAGCTCACCTGGAGAAGATGAGCAGGTGCTTTTATGAAACAAGCAAACAAAATGCTTCCCCACAGATCCCTCTTCAGCTTCCCAGAAAGAGAAGGATATTGACAGCTACAATTTTCTGCAAGTTTTGATGACCATCTGTGTGATCCAAACTCAGATGAGTTTCACTGTATTCTGGAGGTGCTGGATACATGAAGTCCTTCTCTCACGGACTTCCTGGGCATCCCTTCCTACTCCTGCGTTGCTACTTTCTACAAGGCAACTGTACTATGCAGTAATCACATACATTTAACAAAATACCATCAGCTTTTGCATTAGCTAGTCATGGTGATACATATTTCTGTTATACTCATACATAAGGAAGATTATCACTGTTTTAAAATAATAGAAAATATTGTACAAATAGTAAGAAGATAAGTGCCTTATGATTTTTCCTCATGCAAATATTCATAGCTCATGAACGGTACTTACCCCACTGCCTTTGTTATATGAATACTTGCCTAATCCTGTTGTTCAACCATAAAGCTTACTTTTGGTTCCAGCAGAGTTCAGTGGTGTGAGCTGGCTAATACCAGTATCATCTCAGCGTAAATGTGCATTAATGAGTCATTAAAAGAAGACTTGTGTGCATATTGCCCTGAAATATTACAGTTTTGCATTATACAATTTACTGTTGCCTTCTCATGCTGGTTCAAAACGTTTGTTGGAATGTGGAAAAAGTATGGGCAGTACCCAGTGTCTGTTGAACTTACATCTCTGACCATTTCTTCGTGCCGCTTCTGGCAGCTGGGGCTTCAGCATTGGACTGCACAGGACTGGGCATGGGGCCTGCTAATGAACCAGCAGTAAAGAACACTGCCAAAATGTATTGCCATTAGAGCACAGATGTAGAGAAATGGCCACGGTGTCAAGTCTTTCGTATATTTAGCCATGGACAAGAACTGAGCGGGAGGAGGAAAGAACAGCAGGACATGTAACAGTAGTGTGTTACATGTCAAAGGTGCCTGTCATATTATGATGAACTGGTAACTGGTTCCCTGTTTTTTTATCTACAGTTTCCCCAGCCCTGCAAGTAGTACGTTAATTAAGAGGATGGTTGTCCGAAGCTGCCTTTACTTATCTGTTCACTCTACTTACTCCGTGTATTGCAGCATTTGCTGCTCTGAAAAGCTCTGAGGACTTCTGTGAGGAGGAAAAGAATGAGCAGATTCAGTTCCCAAATGCTCCAAAGCTCCATTTAAAACCAGAGAGCGAGTACAGCCTTCCCATCATTCACAGGGGAATGTTTCAGATGATATAATAGAGTCTTTTTCATCCTTTACAGCTCTGGTTCAGGTCTGTTAGCCATTTCGGCAGTGTCCCTCTGAGGGAACGCTAGCAGTGTTGCTGCTGCTGACTCACAAAAGGCTCCACTTCCTTGACACATCACAGTGATTGCAAAGAAAGCCTTTCTCCATGTGAGCCATGCTGCAGCTCAGCCTGGTTCTCGTTACGTTCCTCTCCATAGCACTATACTTCTGCATAGATGCAGTACCCACCCAACTGGGGTCACGTCTGCTGCTAACAATCTGCTGACATATTAGATAATTTATATGGGTTTCTTCACTGCTGCCAAGGGCAAAATATTCCCACATATACAGGTTTTTGTTATCTTTTTTTTTTTTAACCAGATGCTGGTCAAGCTGCAAAAGCAGGGAAAGTTCCTGAAGTATTGTGTGTTTAGCTTATTAACGCTGCCTGGTCTGCTCCCCAGAAGTGTAGGATATGAAACAATGGGGAAGTGGCAGTAAGGATTTTTCCACTTGACCTATCTGATGGGTCTTTTGCTCTTTGTTTCTTCCTACACTCACCTGACATGGATGCTGCACAATTTGCTTTCAGTATCTCATTTAATTGAGAGAGGTCCAATCTAATGATTCACCTGCAGGATCTTCACCTTCAGCACTGAAAACATGGGCAGTTTGCAAGACATCGTAATGCCTCTCATGGAGTTTTTGACCCTGAAGCACTGTCTTTGTTTATATAATACAAAACAGATATGCTTCCTTGTTGTGACATTACCATGAGGGAACTGTGCTTGTTGCCTGTTTCTTAAAACTGGCTTCCTTATGAAAACAAGGCTGAAACAATTCTCTCTGTCTGTCCCACCCCTTCTCCAACAAAACTTCTGAACTACTTGGGTAATTTCAAATTAATTTGAAAATAAGGGCAGGATGTCAATGATATTTGATGCATACTTGTTTGGTGAATACAGACAGACTAATATAGGAGGCAGAAATTCTATTTATACTTTCATTTATGGAAAAATTACGGCAGGAGTTGGTTCTCTTTCTTATTAGATAATTATTGACATAGGAAAGTTTATCATAAGATATAAATTCATAGGTGACCAGCCCTCATAGATTCTACTACTTTATCAAAATGTTTCTTTATGTCCCCTTCAATACATGCAGCTGAGAAATTGTACCTAAATTTGCACATATTGCCTACTCCACTGCATCATAGAGGAACAGCCTGGTCCTCAGCAAACGCAGTATGGGGTAGATGTACTAGTAGACTTGTTCCTTGAGCACAGGCAATGAATCTGGCTTGCCAACACACAGAGTTTTGTGAGCTTTCTTGCTTTAATTACACAGATTTCATTTGTTATAAGCTACTGTTAAAATTTAAAAAAAAAAAAAATCATAAATTCCAATTATACCAAAGCTGGCAAAATTCACTTTAGGTGTGTTGCATGTGCTACTATCTCATATAATAGTTTAAACCTCTTCCAGTCCCTGGCATGTGGATGCCTAAACAAACTTGTTGGGAGCTTCACTGTAAGCCTTCATAAAGGACCTCACCTAGACATGTCTAAAGCTATTTGGTATCAGCATGGCACATTAATATAAGTCTGCTGAACAGATAGTAAATCTGGTTTCTGTCTTTCTTCTTAAGAAGGGAACCCAGCTTTTGTAAAATCTGGGTTCCATATGCAGAGCCAGCTATGAAGTCTTTCCTTTCACAGGAAAAGCCTGCACCAGTGTCCTCAAAGTTTCATCAGCTCTGTTGTGTCTCTCATGTCCCTTCCTTCCCCCCAGGAGATTCAAAGTACCAGTGCTTTGGTCAGGCCTGCCTCTTCTTTACTAGAGACAGATGACGATAAGTAGGTTTCATGTCCCCACTACCTGTTAATAAATAGAGGATAAAAGCAATGAGAATGCTGAAGTACCAAGGTAAAGAGCCTAGCAAGGAACCACAGCTTCTGGTGTCAGTTGTATGAGTCAACAAAGAATATGTGACCAGGCTATGAACAGCCTATTAGTTTAACTCGCTCTTAGTTTGGCTGTAAAAGCGTTTGTTGCAATCCTTCCCTCTGATTTATGGCTCTAAGGGAAGGTTATTTTAAGACACCAAGAGCTAAGTTCAGGAATATGGTTTAACTGATGAAATGACCCCGTCTTTGCTAGATCGTGCATGGCATGTTTCCTGTGGATAGCTCAGCCAAGTCTACCAGTAACTCTGTGTGTTAGCAAAGCTCCATCTAAATAGTGGCTAAGAACATATAACGATGACATACCACAGGAAAAACACTGCAAAATGATCGCTGTTTATTAACTCCTCTGGATCTGGAGCTGAATGTGATGATGTTTCAGCTTTACCTCAATGCTTATTTGCTCTGAGAGAGAGCTGGTATTTCACAGCAGAAATGGCTTTTCTTTAAAATAAAATAAATCTAAAAGTAAAATGAGAACCAAAGTGAGTTACAGATGTCAAGGACTGTAGGCTGCCAGTGATGACATGAGATAGCATTCAGATGACTTAGGCAGTGTGTGCATAAACTGAAAATTCTTTTGTTAAAAAAAAAAAAGACAGGAAAGAGAAAAGCTGGTTTTCAAAAGGGCTCTTTCTCTTTTCCTCTGAATGTACAACCTCCCTTCTCTACCTCTCCAGCCCATGCAGCTCTCACTTACGTGCTTCAAACACATTCAGAAGTTGGTTCTTTATGCTTCTTGATTTTTCGTGAAAGCCCTCTTGTCCCTGTAACAGTTGGTTCTCCAGACTTCAGCATTATGCAGCTTTAAGAATGCAACCTTGTGCTAACAGAAGAAAAACTGGGTAACTGACATGGATACATTAGAAATCCCACTCTCTGTTCAGTGGCTGCATCTCCGCCCCCACCATCGTTACCATCTACACCACTGTTGGTGGCATGAGTTCATGCTACTCCTGTAATTCCACCATCACCACCATGGGAAAACACAACAGAGACAAATTTTCAGGCTAAAGAGCACAGTATAGTAGTAGACAAGAAATATCAAGGTTAATATATTATTCAAAATTGTATATACTAATTTTTTAGTGGAGAAGATCAACAAAGTGATGGCAACCATTGTCTTGTGCTTGTGCATAGTGTGTACCCATTCAGTCCTCCAGTGCTCAGGTCACACATTAGAGAGGGATCAGTCAGTGTAGATTAGCAGATGTCATCCATTTTAGTGACAGCAGAACTAAGTAATACTCCTTTTTCTGCAGCAGTCGGTAGTTTCTCTAAAGACATTTCCAAATTCAATTGCTGTTGGGTTAATTCCTCTTCTCTTATATCATACTGCAGACTGGACAGCTGCCTCAGCTGGTGTCTGAATCTTCAATAGAGAAGAGGTCAGCAAAACTATTTTTCAACATTTAGCAGAAATCTACTGAAACTGTCAATTTTAGAAAGCTGATGGCAAGTTGTTTGACAGATGCCAAGTGGTAAGAGCCCAAATATACTATTGGGAATGTTTATTTGTGGGCATAATCTCCCCTGTCAAACTGAAGAAAAGGATACCATGAAGGTTGCAAATATTAAGTGACAGATTTCATACAGTCTTTCCTTCGCTGAAAACATGAGTGCATGTTAAACACGGAAGTGCTCTTCCCAATCCCTAGGAACACATCAGTGCAAAAGGCATGCAACCCTTTGAAATTGAACTGAGAAAATAAAGGGTTCAAGTGTTGGTTGTTTTGCTAACAAAAAATTAAAAAGCTCTCTGGAATCTGACCTAATTGAATACGATAGTGTCATCAGCTGTTAGTGGGTAGTAACATCAACTTTAAGAACAGACTCTTCTTCTTTGTGAAAGCTCAGGCAGAGTCTACAAATCAAACTGCCTTTCTAAATGCCCTGTTTTATAAGCTGTACTAGCACCATCTTACTATATGGTGATTTTCATCAGCAGACTCCAAAGCCTTTCCTGCAGCAGGTTGTTATCATTGTGCTTGGTCTGGGGCAAAGCAAAGCAGGAATGAAGAGCAGTTGCAATTCTGGCCTGTAGTCTATAACCAGTAAATTCTGATCTTGTGTTCTAGTTATCACATTATCAAGAGAAAAATGTGGCATTGCCAAGGAAGGATGGAGGAATCACCTGAGGTGATTACAGCTGTCATTACAGCTGTGACAGGTTAGCTGTGTTTAATCCACTCTTTCTTCCTAGCAAGTATTTCCATTCCTGGGACTTAGCACTAAATTTTCTCTCTCTAACCTTTGGTCTTAGTTTTCTTTCCAATATCAAGTGTCAGATATGTCTGCTTATTTTGCCAGAATTAACCTGGGTGTTCCCTTTTTGATATAAAACACCTGTTTTAAAGTACTGACTAAATTCTGTCTAAGCTTTCCCCCTCTCACCTCTGCCACAGCCTACTGTACACTGTTATCTTTTTTTTCATGGTGCCAGCCCTGGTTTTACTATCCACTTAGTAAATCCATATAATTTATTCTAGTGAATCTTCTTTTCAATTCTTGTTTATTCTAGAAATTTTTAGGATATCTATGCTAATCACACAATAGCTTTAGTATTTTGTACACTATATAAAGGTAAATATCACTTTACACATGATCACTTTACATCCAAGTGTTTCAAACCTGAGACACAAGGTTTGTCTTGGCACTGGCACTCGTAGCATTCCTGGTGCTAGAAAGAAAAAATTATTAAAACACTATTTCTTGTACAGTACTTTGGCAGCTGTCTTTGAAATTGAAAGATGCATGACATGGTTCTGTACTCCATACTTGCTCAAGAGTTTCTGTAACAGGAAGGGGAACATGAACTTAGGTACATGAAAAGGATCCATGCCATGGACTTTTAAAGAAAATCCACTCATTTCAACTTGTGCAAGACCTTGATCAAATCCATAATTTGCCAAAAAGTAACAATGTAAAATATGGTTTTTACCTTGAAATATTTTATTTTAACCCATCTCAAATAATAGTTTTCATTATTGGAAAAACGTTTCAGTTAAAGAAAATATTTTGTATTTGACAAATATTTTTATTTTTACTTTGAATTCCACATAAAGGTGGAATTAAAGCCTCTGACTTTGGGCTGACTTTTATCAATCCTTTCATCAAAGAAAGATCTCTTAAAGAAAAAAAGACAAAATGTTTAACGCTAAATTTAAGAGGCTATCAAGGAGGAAAAGTAAGTTGCTATAAGCCCAGACCTCAGCAGTTGGTAAGGGTCACCAGTGGGGTTCCCCAAAGCTCAGTATTTGGAACAGTCCTGTTTAATATCTTTGCTGATGATCTGGATGAGGGGATCAAGCGCGACTTCAGTAAGTTCATGGATGACACTAAGTTAAGCGGAAACGTTGATCTGATGGAGGGTAGGAAGGTTCTGAAGAGAAATATGGACAGGCTTGATCAATGCTGGCACCAATGGTGTGAGGCTTAATAAAGCAAAGAGCAAAGTGCTGGGTCCTGCCCTTGGACACAACACTCCCCAGCAGTGCTACAGGCTGGGGACAGAGTGGCTGGAAAGCATACCAGTGGAAAAGGACATAGGGGTGCTGCTCAGCACCCAGCTGAACATGAGCCAGCAGTGTGCCCAGTTATCCTGGCTTGCATCAAAAACAGTGTGACAATCAGGACCAGTGATTCTTTGAAAAGCTCCCCATTTACCGTCCTAATGCTGGGCCAAAAGAGCAAACTGGAATTCAAATGCAGTTCAGTCCTTGTGTAACAAAGTATTATCTAAATAAAAGCCCAGGAAAGGCAATTTCTCTGCTATGGAGAAAAATAAGATGCATGATAGGTAGTAAGTGTTGTCTCTTTTTTGGTTCTCACACCTTTTTACTTCCCATTGTTTTTATCCCTAAGATATCCAATGTACATGACTTATACCCATTTATAAACCTTATTTATGATCGTATTTACTCAACACAACCAGCAAGGTATTATTCTATTAGTGGAGTTTCATTTGTGTTTCATAGTAACAGCAGTCACAATTCCGTCAAATTTTGAAAGCCTTTCTTGTATCTTGAAAAACTGAACCCAACTTTTTATCCTGCAAGAATGCTTGAGGCTAACATGCTATTTACTCTCATTTAGCTATATTTTAAACCACAAAATTTGAGGACTGCAAGATTGCAAATGTTCTTCATTAACAAATACTACACAGTCATTAATATTAAATATAAATCGTTATAATCTTATGTCTATCATAGGGCAACATTAGTATCTATGTCACCCAGAAGCCTAATTATTTTGTGTTTTCATTACCACAATCATTATTGCTAAAGGTTTTTATATCAACCATGAATACTGTACTATGGCCAACAACAAGTTAAGCCATAAAACCAGCCCAAAAATCCTTGGTAAAATTGAACAGAATTACTGGTTCGAGCTCTCCGTGCAAAATGAACTGTTAACTTTAAAGGAACCAGAATTTCACCTCTGATTGCCTGAAAGCTGATGGCAACCTACTTAGCTCATAGCTGTGTTTTATGGTGCAAATTCCAGGTTGATTGGTTTCCTCACTTTGATATAAGTAATGGAAGCAAGCTGGCTTCTCCTGCAAACCCATGCGGGCAGAGCAGGAAGTGCTTACCTCGTAAGGTTGTCTTCACGCTGCTGAAATGAAAACCCTTTCAGTGTCAGCCTTCCAGCAAAGTGTATGCTGGGAATTACACAAACTTGTGAACAGTTTTTCCCCCGATGTTATTTACGAGCACATTATTTCAAATAAGCTTAGTTTCCTTCTGTGAGCTTAGCTGTTGCCAGATAAATCAGCGGTATGTTATGGGTACTGAAAGATGTTTTTCAAGCCCTAATCCTGAATGCTTTCAAAATTGCAGGCTTTTTTTAGAAAAAAAAAGTCCTTTTTATGCCGGAACACCCCCAATCCTGTTCCCTATACTATTAAAATAAGCAAAAGCCGTGCCACAGTGTGGGAATGCCTCTCCCTCTATCCTTACAGTGTGGAAATAAGCCAGAAATATCTGGCAGGCCCCATTTGTGGAGTCTGATGGGCCCAGCAGCACGGCCCTATCTGCACACCTGGTTTCTGTGACCATGGCTGTAAGGTTTCAGGCAGCAGAAGGCTGCTAGAGCAGTACTTTGGTGACAGTGATGCTCCCAGACCATATCACACACTCTGTTACAAGCTGCTCTGCATGATCTGGGAGAGTTGTAAATCACAACACTTCTTCTCACTTTCCAAGCTCACTAGGTGAAAAATGAAATCTGTGTTCTGTGTTCACCTTATTCCTCCTGGTTTTCTAACTTTTGATTTTATCTTTTTTTTTTTTTTTTTTTTTTTTTTTTAATCTTTTTACATCTACCAGGAGAGATGGACACAAATTGTAGATACAGCACTGAGAAAATGGAAGAGCACCACTACTGAAGTTTTTGGAAAATGGCTGATAGCCTTTGTTTTAATGCTTTCTACCGCTGGCCCTCGAAGCAGAACTCGTTGTCTTTACTCATTGTCTTTGGGCGTATTCTACTGCTGTATGTTCACAGAGGGAAAATATGCAGAGGTCAGCAGTTTCAAAGGCAGTCTCTAATTTTAGGTTCTTAGCTTTGGATATTTTGGGACAAAACTTTGGACACAACAAAAGAAGTGTCAAGGAACTATAAATCTAGATGAAGTAAGTAACACCCAAGACATTTCGAACCGGAGACCCAAAACCAGACTCTTGTATTTAAAAGGAAAAAAAAAAAAAAGTTTTAACATTTGCCAGAAAATGTTTTTTCTTGGTTCTTGAGGTTTCTATCTTTCCCAGCACTTCCCGCTATTCCTATTTTCATATTGCCTTTACAGGCAACTCTGAAATTCTCCTACCAATCCAAGACCTGCAAAAGTCGAGGGAAAAATTTGCCCTTTCTCATAATGTGTGTGTGATCATCTTGAGTGCTATGTGAAGTCTGATAATTTTTTTTAACCAAAACACATTCCTTGAGGCTTTTTTTATTTAGCCAAAGTTGTTCTAAATACTTTTGTTGGCAATTTATCACTTCTTAGTGATACAAAAATCTTAAATACAAAATTTTCAAAAATTTTGAAACAGCAAACAAATTAACTATTTAAATTCCAGTTGCTTATTGCACTCAAAAGTGCTGATTTATTATTTTTAGAGAAAATTAAATATGGAAAAAGTCAAGGACACCTGAAGAAAAGTTAAAATAAAACAGATTCACTTAAAATATTTGTCACAGATACAAGGAAAGAAGAAGAAATTTATATTGTTTCAGGAGCTTGAGTACATTTTCCAGATAGTGCCACTGCACAATCACATCGCACAGTAGCCAGACATTTGGTTCAACCAACAAACAATGGGAGGGACAGCTCTCCTGGAAACTGCAAGCCCAAAATTTCAGGTGGACCACTGTACCTGATCAAAGGAGAGGGAGCCATCACAATCTTGCAGTCTGCCATGAACTGCATCTTGACTTCCGTCATCAAGTTGAAAGTCAATAAGCTCAGTCCTATCTCTAGAACAGATAAATAGACAGACATATATCTTAACTCCAGTGAGACTTCGAAAGTCATGAGCTAGAAGAGGTTTTTCAGATGCTCTCGGAATCTGCTTCCATATCACTGACATAAATTTTTACATCTTTAAAATGAGCAGTGAAATACACAAGTCTTGTTTTCCACTAAAGTTTTGGTCCAAAGCAGTGGTTTCAGCTTACAGTAAATCTTGCACTGTGCCAGATTGTGGGTTGCTTGTATTGTTTCATGGAAGGCAACTAAGAAAAGCACCGCCAGGAAAGTTTAACTGTATGGTACTGCAGATGTATGTGTGTAGATATGTGTACACACACATATTTTTTTCATGTTGAATAATATTCCCTTATCTGTTAAGTAAGAAAGCCACATTTTATGATTTATAAAATTTTGAAGTGTTCTGAAATGCTGTGTGAGTAAATAAATTAAAAATTCTTTGTATATAAAGAAACCAGGCAAACAGATACTTTGGCAAGCCATTTAAATTTCGTTCCCTCCAGTGAAGTAGATGGACAGAAAATTTTGTATTCTTTTTTAAGGTCTGTGAAGGAGTTTTTCTTAACCTATCCATCCCTCCAACATGCCACCCTTTCTGCTTAGTTCTGCCAGTTCATGCATATCTCCTCTAACTGCAAAAAGTGTGGAAGAGCTCTTAAGGATTTTGGTTTGAAATTGGTTGAACAAAAATAAGGCTTTGAAGATGTGGGGGTTTGTAACACTTCTAACTATTGATTTAAACCCCAAAATCCAAAGAGGGTTCTTGGTCATTGGGGTGCATTGCACGTGTCTTGGCTGCCGTGGGTGCTGGGGGGATGACTCATTTTGCTTTAGTTTTTAATTAAATGATGTTGGGAAAGCTGAGCAAGACAAACTCGTGTGTTAATTATTTATATAAATACCTTAAAAAAAAAAAAAAAAAAAAGGCTCGTGATTTTTGGTACCAGTGACATAAAAAGGGGCAGAGGTTCTCTCACTGAATGGAGTCAGGAAGGCCCTGCTGCCTCTGTCTACCTCATCTCGCCATGGGGAGTCCAACCTTGCCCTTGCCCTTCACCCAGCTCCGGTCCAAGGCAGACTCCTTTGGGTCATGACGTGATGCTGGCAGGCCGCCGTGGAGCATCCTCTTCCCTGGGGTGCAAGAGCGTGCCCCCGCCGGAGGGAAGGAAGCTCCCACCCCCATTGTCCCCCGGGGCAGGCAGCTGCAAACCCCCTCCTTCCACGACAAAGATTTTGCGATGTTGGAATTAAATGATCACGTCCGAAGTCCTGCGCTGCTTGGTGGTGCTTCAATTTTTAGCTGCAGAGCCTTAGGAGTACCTAGTGAATATTTCATCAGCTTTTAGTGACAAAAAAAAAAAATAATCTGTGGAGTATCCAAACTCAGATAGTTATTTTTAATAAAAATGTCATCGCTTTCATTGAGCATAAACTTTATGTGGAAAATAGTGTCTTTTCTGCACATGAAGCAGCATTAAAGTCTGATCGTATCCAGCTGACGTGCCCATGTGTGCATGTGAACTAGAAGATCTTTAAGGTCGCTTTCAACTCAAACCACGCTCTACATAGTATGGCACGTTAGAATAGGTGCATGTAAGCTTAAGGATGCAACTATACCGGCGCCTTGGTCGCGGGTGTGCGTGTGCTCGCAAGCTTGCACCAGGAACAGATTTGTTACATGACTCTGGATCAGGAGGGATGTGTTTAATGATCCTCCTGGATGCGAGACCTCCTGCGTGTGCGTCTGTCCGTGTGTCCGTGTGTCTGTGTTGAGCTATGCCCGGCTGTTCGCGCCCTCCGCGGACAAAGACGTCTCCCGTTCTCGAGCGCGGCAGCCTGCAAAGTGTGAATAATTTTCAGCGAGGAGTTACACTAAGTGGGAAAGCTTTTAGCACATTATCCGCTGGCAATTGGACTATAATCTAATTGTCAGCCCTCAGGTCTTAATAGAGCCTTTCTCTTTCCACCATTGGATTTGCATCTGGGAGATGCCTAATGGGCTTAAATGCCTCGCATTTTGCTCCAATAAGCCACCTTTTCGCTGTAGGTGACATTGAGATGTTTTTGCTGTGAAATCGGATCTCGGGTACCTGGGCTTTTGCCTTGCTGGCACGACTCTTTTCGTGAAGGGGAGAATGTGAAGCGGCGGCAAGGGGGGCGATGTCCCCGCCACAGCAAGAGCGCTGGGAAAGGGGGCTGCTCCGAAATCGAGGAGCGTAAAGAGAGGAGGAATCCGGCGGAGAGAGCGATATAATTATGTGCAGAAGAGGAAAAAAAAGCTCCTGTAAGCAGGGTTGATGACTGCGTCAGGTTGCAGAGGAGGCAGAGCTGTAGCCGGGGAGCGCTGTAGCCATCGCTTTGTGAAGTAGCGGTGCGCTCGCAGGGCACGAACGGGAGTGCTTGAGACCCTGCCCGAGCGAATAAACACCATTCTTTACACAGGACAAGCTGTTTTCGTCTACAAGGGATAAAAATAAGAAAAAGCAAAAGATTTTAACTTCTCCCCTTCCGAGGCAGAAGTGCCTTCAAGCCCAAATCAGTGCCGTAGGTTACCTTGCAGAGATGCTGCGGGCGAGAGTGTCAGACACAGACTCCGGTCGGCACCGGGCCAGCATCGGTCAGGGCGGGACGGCGGCAGTGAGGGTCTCGGCAGCGGCCACCCCGCACCTGTAGACTCCGAATTAAATGGAAGGGTGGCCCTCGCCCTCTGCACAGGCGACGAATCCGGACGGGAGACGGGGAAGTGACGGAGGAGAAGGGATGAGATGCAAGCGCCAGGTTATCCCAAGGGGCAGCCGGGAAAAGAGCGGGTGTCAGCTCGGCTCAATGCCGGGACCGGTTTAGGGGCACAGCCCCACAGGTGCCACAGCGGGGATGCCAGGTTTGTCTCTGCGGCGTGAAGTGTGCAGCGTGGGGGCTTTTGCGACAGAAATAAAAAAATTAAAATAAAATCAAATTAAAAAGAAAAAAGAGAGAGAGAGAAAAAGACCATGGGCCTTCCATCACTACGAGAAAGACCTGCTTAAAATCTGACCGCAGCTCCCTACCCTGTCTGTGCCCCTCTCCGCACACTTCGCCCGCCACCGGGCCTGCGCGGCCGCGCAGAAACACGCAGGGTCGGAGTTTTTGTCAGAAGGCGCACCTGAAACCATCCCTCTGGCTCGGCAGGACCCTAAGTTTCCCAGCGGGTTCCTGCGGGTTTCTGTCTCTAGTGTCTCATTCCCGTCGTGATTTTGGATAGGTGAGGAAACGGCCGGGAAGAAGTGGCGCTCATGGTTTTCAAGGGATCGCATTTTCTCCTTGGCTTTTCAGAGATCAGAGGGACGTTTTGGAGGAGGGCTTCAAGCTCCCTGTTAGAAACCAGACGACGAAACTGAGACCTAATCCTGAATAAAACTGGGAACCGAACGAACGCGACGAGCTGTGCACAAATTACCCACACGCTTTCTTTGCCGGTGCACAAGAGAGTAAGCAGTTTTTTTAGTTAAAGGAAGGTGGGAAAAGAGGTGCTTCGAAAGGATAATGAAGCCTAATGAAATGGCTCTGCCACAGCAGGCTGACACTGGCGACAAACACATGGATTTGCTAGACTGAAAACAAACTGTGGTGTAGAATGCGTGTTCTTTATGTACGGATAAACAATAACGAAGGATTTAATTGAAACGGGTTCAAACGAGGCAACCGCCCTGTTGTGGTGCAGCAGGGTTGGTAACTCTGCCCTCGGGAGGGGGTCGGTATAGCAGTGACAGCCGGTCTGTGCCCGGCTGTGGCAGGGACTGGTTGCTCCGGTTCGCATCCCCCGGGAAGAGCGCACGGACGCTATTGAATACATCCACTTGGCTGGGAAAGCAGAGAGGGAGCACTGGAGTAGTGATGGGTTCCCCAGCCACCCCCTCGTCTCTGGAAGCCCCCACCGTTCCCAGAGAGGGTCGTGGGGAGGGACGACAAAGCAACTCAGGGGAGCCGGACTCGCACTCCCTTCCCAGTCGGGTACTCTGATCCTCGTGTCTCCCCAGTTCAGACCTGGTGGGGGAGGAAGCCGTAGCGAGGATTAGGCGGCCAGAGCTGAGCCCCATTCTCTGTCCACGGGGAAGGAGGGGGTGCTCTGGACGTCTAGACAAGGCTCATTTCCTTATCTGAGGCGGGGCGGGGGAAAAACTAAAAAAAATACAGATTCTCGTGGGATAGAGCGAAAAATTGCATGGCTTACCCAAGCAAAAGAAAAGCCATCCTGTATGGACGGACCCGTTTAAAATAAAATAAAACGAAGCTCCTGGTTTCTTTCGTCCCCGAGTTTTTGATCTCCGAGGTACGAGCAGGGACTCTCAAGCCCCCACGTCCAACCTCTCTCGCGGGGGGCAACCCCCTGTCCGGAGGCAACGGCGACTCCCAGCTCCACGACCGTGCCATGGCCTCGGTTTCCCCCTCTCTCGCCGCTCCGCTCCCCTCCCTGCCCGACCCTCCGTGCCCCTCTCACCCTGCAGCTCTTCCCCGCGCCGCGGCCGAGTCCTTCTCCCGCGGCTAAAGGTAGGGACCGGCCAACCCGCAGGGCTGGAAATCCCGCGACGAGGCAGAGCAGAAAAGGGTCCCGGGCTGTCGCAGCTGCGGGGCTGAGACGGTATTTTCCATACAGACCGAAATATCCAACGCCACTGGCCGCCCCCCTCCCCTTAGACCCCATGGGCCGGGGGCAGCCTCTGTTAGGGAGAGGTATGTTGCGACCTGGCTGCTGGGGACGGAAATAAGGAGAGAGGTTTTCTATTTTTTTTTTATTTATCCTTATCTGTGCGGTGCATAAAGTAGGTAAGAAACCAAAGGCGTCTCCGCCACCACCAGGGAAACGGTGAAGACAATAATTTTCCCAGCTATTTGTACCAGGCCGGACCCTGCTTTTCAGGTAGGGGCGAGGGAGCGCAGGGCTGGAACCCCCGGGATCCCTGTCCCACCGCCCCTCACAGCACCACGCCAGGAGTGGGGCTGTCCCGCAAGGAAACCGGGCCCGCAGTTGGAGAGATATCCCTCGGGATAAAGCGGTAAAGCATTTGGGGAACCTTTTGTTCGTTTGTTTTCTTCGAATTGATGTCGACAGAACCGTTAGTCTCGGTTTCGCTGTGTAAAGAGGCGATGCTTCGCGATCTGACCCTCCCGGGTCTCTGGCCGCGGGGCCGGCCGGGCTTTCCCTTTTCTCCCCTCTCCCCCCGCTTATGCCTGAGGCAAGACCGAGCCCCCAGACCACGGTGGGCCACGCCGAAATCCTCTGCCAAACGGTTCAGGCGCTTCTAAACAGTCACGTCCCGTTTGTGGTAGATATCCTATCTATTAGCAAATTTAGGTAATAAAAGGGCAAACTGCAGTTTGTTCTCTCTGATCTCAAAGCGATAAAGCACTATTTCGTCTTTCCCACTTCAGTGGCTCTGAAGGGTGACCCGAGTAATAATTTCTCCACATTGATTAATTAAATACAGCAGGAATAGGAGCGGCACAGACTATACCTGACCAGGTATGTCATGGCTCTTGGCACAAGCCTGCATACTAAAAGCGCATGGATTCTGTTCCAGGTTTAAAAGGTGGAACTTCAGTGACAAAGTTGCATGTCCTCTTGTGAGTCGTTTTAGCGAGCGAACATTTTCAGTCATATTTTCATTTAAAGGGATTTAATTAAATGCCCTGGGTTTTGTTTTGCTTGTTTGTTTGTTTAATTTATTTATGGAATTATGCTTACATGATGTGTGTAAAAGACTACTGGTAAGCAATTTACTTAAATCATTGCCTTGAAATAATCTGCTCGTTAGCAGATTATTCAGCACGACACTATTTTCTCTGGTTTTTGTGCTTGATCAATACCGTCTAGTTTGGTGGAGCCGATGAAACGGACTTGAAGAAAACTGTGGGATCAGAGGCCCACGCACTGGTTTGACTGGGAAGAGAACGCAGCAAGGGTCTCACCTGGAGCCGGGGCAGAGTACATCTGACAGGGATGACAATATTTGGGACCTTTTGCAGGAAAACCCAGTACACGATCAGCCTTAAGGAACATGCTGTCCCAGCAGAAGGCACACAACGATGAAAACGGCTGCTTTGAAAGTTGTGGTCTTTTAATATTTGAATTCAAAATAGAAAATTGACACTCACACGCACGCACAGAAAAATCCACAATATTTTTCCATCCTTTCAACCGCCTCTCCGCTGATTCTTGCCTCAGCAAAGCCAATAGCCTAGGGACCTTCTCGGGAGCATCCCCGGCCGTGCGGCCTGCCCCCCCCGTTCCCGCCCCCAGGGCTCCGAGGAGCAGAGAGCGCACCCCGAACCGCAGCCGGGGCCCCGGAGGGGAGCGGGGCTGGGCCGCCCGAAGTGGGAGAGGCGGCGGGGAACTGTCCCGAGGGCCGGCCGCCCCCTGCCCACCCCACGGGCGGGCAGAGCCCTCCCCTCCCATGCTGCCCGTCCCTCCTCCTCCCGCTGCCCGCCTCCGCCCCCTCCCCCGCGGCCGGGCCGGGCCGGGCCGGGGCCCTTGACGTGTCCCGGCGCCGATTGGCCGCTGGCCGATAGGATCTCCGCGGCCCCGCGTTAAGGCGGGGGAGCGCTCGGCGCCGGGAGCAGAGCGCTTCCCGGTATCCCGGCTCCACCACTCCCGGTCGGTATTCACGCCCGCCCCGTCCGGGCAGCGCCGCACCGAGCCGCGCCGCTTCTCCGCAGAGTGGCCATGGAGTACACGCCTCCCCCCAAGCCGCAGCTCTCCTCCCGGGCCAACGCCTTCTCCATCGCCGCCCTCATGTCGAGCGGCAGCTCCAAGGACAAGGAGTCCCCCGAGAGCACTATCAAGCCTCTGGGTGAGTGGGGGACGGGGGTGACCGCCGGGTGTCCGTGGGGTGCGAAGCTCCACTCCGTCCGTCTGTCCCTGGCGGAGTCCTCCCTGACTCACCCTTCCCCGGGCTCCGGCAGCCGGAGCGGGGCAGCGGCGCGTCCCCCCAGCCCGAAGGCTTCCCCTGCAGACGGGAAAGCCACACCACCTAAGTCACTTGAGTATCTTCTTCACCCACCGTCGTTTTCAGGCGAGGCTGTTTATGGCATAAACAGTTTCCTAAATTCCTCCAGTTTCAGCTACTCCACTTATTTATCCAGCTTGGCCATTCGTAGAATAATCTCACACCCTAAGGTAGTTCCATTTTTCTTTGCTGATATGAAATGAATCTCTTAAATATTTATTGCAAATCCTCTCTGTTTCTGAAGTCAAATGAGAATACTCTCCGTTATCGTGCCTAGGTTTACAAGGGGTAGTAAAACTTGTGCGTAGACCTGGAAATCTCTTCGCTTCATAGCTCCTCGATGTAGGCTCATATAGGCTGTTTTACTCTCCGTAGACCGGAATGATTTTTGTAGTATAGCTTGAGATTTTCGGGTAAGCGATTTCGCTTCTATTCGGTTGCCTCAATTCAGAATCCTGAAAGTATTTAAAAAACATTAACGTCTTCCCCTCATCTTCCACCCTCCTTCCCCTTCCCCCCTCCCCGAATTTCTGAGGTTTATCGTCCTTGCATGTATCCAGGAGTTCGCAGAAAACTACAAAAAATGTGTTAAGCTCTCAGGGCGCCAATGAACAGGATTACATTCAACCTTAAAAGAATTTAGAAAAGGCAGCTCCCTCAGCGTCTGCCCCATCTAATCAACTGTCTCAAAAGATTTCACATTGTCCAGAGATTCATTGTGAACTTTATTTTTTAGTCTAGGCGCTGATGTAGGCCGGGAATGTTGCAGTATTCCCGTTCGGCATATTTACAAGGGCTTGTGTTAAATCTAGTGGGGTTTTGTTTGTTTGTTTGTTTTTTTCCTTTTTCCCGAAAACGCTTGTTTAATTTAGCTTTTCAGAAATTTTTAACTCCTTCCCACACGCCGTTCAGCTTATAGTCGAAGGGAAACGGCTGCCTGTAACTCGACCTCTATTAAGCAGAGATTTGGGAAAAACCTTTCCCTGGAGGAGTAGGGCGCGTTCGTGCACCACCCGTTCCTTGGCGCCGGGCGGCGGATATGTCTCCGCATCCCGGTGCCACAGCGTGGGGCCGCGGCAGAGCCCGCGCAGCCCTGCTCCCTCCCGGCCTCGCCGACAGCGGAAACTCCCAGCGGAGCTGCTGAAGCCCCCAGAAGCTTCCCGGGACTTGCGGGGGTGGGCGGCAGCGCCGGCGGGACCAGCCGCGGCTGGCGGGCAGCGCCAGCCGCAGCCACTGCACCCGCGTAGGTTGCGCGGCCGCACGCAGCTCCTCCGGAGCCTGTTTCTCCGAAGGAGCGTGTTCAGCGATAGCAAACCGGCTGGGAGGCAGGGCAGACCTGGCTTTCCGGGAGGGTGAGCCCGCGCTCGCCGTTGAATTAGTATTGGGGGTTCGCTTCCCCCGCGGAGGAAGCGCGGAGCCTGCGCGGCCGCGCTCGGGCTCCTTCGGCGTTGCGCGTTCTGCCAGCGGCGCAATCCAGGAGCAGCCTCAGCGCTCCCCCAGCGTGACCCCGGTCCTCAGCAGCCCCTCGGCGCCCAACGCTCCCGTTTTAATGAGAATTAGTGACCTTTCCATGGAACCCCTGGGTTAGCAGGGGGGCAGAGCGCAGGGCCTGCTCTGCCCCCTCCGCGTCCCGCGGAGCGGGTCACAGCCGGGCGGCGACGCGGCTGGGGCCGCGCTGCCCCCCGGCATCTCTCCCAGTGAGCCTCTGGAGAGTGGCGCCGCTCCGGGCTCTTCCCGGAGCTCATCCCCGAAAATCACTAGCGCTGCCCTCAAATGATGAGCTGACGCCTAAAGAACAAGCGCGGGTCTGGGGGTGTGCTGGGGCAGAGCGGGAGCAGATGAACGACATATGCCTTTTATATGTACATACATATACATATATATATATATATATAAACATACACACACATATATATATATAAATAGCTTGTCTAGGCGGTCTCACCGTCCTGGCTGACTTCCCTCTAGACTCTCTCTTTTTATTTTTTTTTTTTTCCCCCCTCCCCAAATCCTGCAGAACAATTCGTTGAGAAATCCTCTTGCGCCCAGCCTTTGAGCGATTTATCCAGCCTGGACCCTCACGGGGATTTTAGCAGCAGCCCTTCGTCCTTGTGCACCGAGCCCCTCATCCCCACCACCCCCATCATCCCCAGCGAGGAGATGGCCAAAATCTCCTGCAGCCTGGAAACGAAAGAGCTCTGGGACAAGTTTCACGAACTGGGTACCGAGATGATCATCACCAAATCCGGGAGGTAAGGCTGGGCAACCCCGGGATTTTTCCTCCAGGAAGCTTCAAAAAGTGGCTTTGGTCAGGGTGAAATAAGGCAAAGCAACCCCGCGGGTTTTGTATCGGGACAGCAGCAAGGCTGGGCTAAGGGGAGAGGAGGGTGAAGCCCCTTATCTACCGCAGCTCCTCGGCGGGCGCTGCGCGGTGCGGTGCAAGGAGCCCCGCTAGGGCAGAGGCAGAGGCGGCCCGGGGCGGCAGCGGGGCCGGATGGATTCCATCTGAGGTGTCCCGGCCGATGGGTAGGAATGTTGTTTCCCTTATAATTCGGTCTGTAACTAAAATATCGCAGTGATTTTTGCGGGGCTGGGTTGGTATAGACCCAGGGAAACGCGGGGACATGGGGAAGTATTTCGTTCAGAGCTTGGCTTGGTGTGTTCTTTTCATTCGGTTGCAAAAACGCGCAAAAGAATCCCACGGTTTCCCGTCATCTCAAACTATGCAGTTTCGTCAGTAAAGCTTTTGGATTTGAGTCAGTCAAACGTAGTCTGGAAAAGCTAGATGTTTTTCAGGTCTTATAATAGCCCAAATTACTTTTTATTAATGTAGTTCCCTGATGACATTTTTTCCCCCCTATATGATGAGATCTATCGGCATATGGTTTTGTTTTTTTTTTTAAATAGTATTATAAAAAAAAAAAGTGTGTAAAAACCCTGCAATTTGAAGTTCAAAATTTCAAACTGTTCAAAGATATTTAACTTTATTTCTGGTCTACACCGTAACCTTGCACTTTTAAATTGTGTTTTGTCAAAACTTAAGTACTGAAAAGAAAGTTTAGTTTTGAAAATTCCACTCAAAAATATCGTGAGCAGGCTTAGAAGAACACTCATTCAAAATAAGTGAGAATAATAGCAAAAATAATTTCTGCAATATTTCCCTAACAGTTGTTTGCATCCCACAAAAATAATTTAAAAAAATTCCAAAGAATTATGTACCTTAGGTAAAACTATTTTCTGAAATCGTTGTGTACTTTTAACTAACAGGCAAACAGTATATTTCTCCTTTAGTTTTTCATTTTTACAATTTTTTTTTCCTTTTTGCTTCTCAAATATTTTGATTTCAAGCTACTTTTTCTCTGCCTATTAGAGAGACACAAGATTTAGCTTCCATCATGCTTAAGCAGAATCAACAGATGCTTTTAGTTTTACAGGCGATTTAAATACAGTTCTTACTTTTAACAGCTTTTCAGAAGCTCTCTTATTTCTGTTCTCTGTCTGCATATTTATTTTCTGATTTGCCTTTTATTTCAGGAGAATGTTTCCTACCATCAGGGTTTCCTTCTCGGGAGTGGATCCTGAAGCCAAGTATATTGTGTTAATGGATATAGTTCCTGTGGACAATAAAAGATATAGATATGCCTACCACAGGTCTTCCTGGTTAGTGGCTGGAAAAGCTGACCCTCCACTCCCTGCAAGGTTTGTAGATCTTACTGTTGGTCTTTTATTTTTCTTTACTTTTTTTCTTCCTTCAAGAAATACTTCTTATTGATCTTTCCATTCTGTTTGCAAACAGTGCTCTGAGATCTTGAGATCTTGCTCAACAGTTGTTTGCAAAACTGAATAATTTTCTGTGATGCAGAATCTGGCCTCAAATCTCTACTTGAGGTTTGATTTATACTGAGTGTTTCAAGGCATGCAGAATTTGTTTAAGGGCTCTTTTATATAAATGTTGTTTGTTTTTTAATTTTTTTTAATGAAGAGTATCTTGACTGAGATAAGAAAGCTTAAAAAAAAAAAAAATGATTTGTCTCTTGGCTCGCCCTCATCCCAGTATTTGACCTCGTATTTTAAAGCAATCCAGGCACCACTAGCCAAGCCAAAGTAGAAATACTACATTACAGTTCAGTGTCGTTTATGCTTGAAATTATATTATTTCTACAATATATCCAGTATTTGCTAACCAAGAATTTTATTCTTGCTTTTAGTCATCTCATAGACAGCAGGCAAAGTACATACAGATCAGTTCTACAGCACAAATACTTTTTTTTTTTTTTAATTGCTTAAGAAATCATGACATATCCTGAGACATCGGGAAAAAAAATCAAATAAATTCTCTAAAATAAATTCCTTTTTCTATACAGAAAGAAATGCTGTAGAAATTTAATTTCTAAAATAATTCAATTAATGTAATTAATGACTGATTCCTTTCATCACTGGGCAACTGAAGCTGCAGCACTAGGCTGTAAGGTGGGAGGGCACTTCAGCAGAGACCCACACTTCATCGTATTCAGCCCAGCACTTCAGTACATACTTAAGTCCCCAAGTCCAGTAAGGCTGCAGCACATGTCGAACGGCTTTGCTGAGTCACAGACGGAGATATGGAAATAATGGGGGTGCCTCTCTGGCTTCAAAGAAACTTTTCGTGGAGGGCTCTGCACAGGGACGCAGGTCTGCTCCAGGTGGCATAGCCTGGGGCTAAGAACTCACTTATTACAGAGGCAGAAATTAGAAGTGAAACAGAAGAAATGGAAACAAATTTTTTTTGGTGTGTGAGTATAGGCACCAAATACTGCATGATTTCCTTATATAAATAGATGAACTGAAATCTTGGTGACTGGCGATCTCTGGAAGGCTGCTCAGGGAAGTAAACAAACAGAAAGCACAAGCAGAGAAGCTGTGATTAAAGACAGCAACCTAGGAGTTATGTCGGCTTTGTTTTCATGGCCAAAAACTCCTTTTTGCAATGTGGTTAACGTCTGAGGGCTTCATTTGACGTATTGTAATGGGCACCGATCAAAACCCCAAGAAAAAACACGATCCTTCTCCAAAGGAGTCAGCATCAAAAGAAGAAATAACAGAAGGACAGAAATAGTTTTAAGGCAGGGTTCTCCCCTTCTTATTTTTCTGTTCACGCCCCTTTTGGGATACCTTTAAATAGATGCTAATTCGCACTCTCTCTCTGGCACAGTCTAGTTCAACAAGGAAATACAAGAATATAAGAGCCTGATCCTTGTAATAATTAGCAACTGCCCTACTGAGTGTTTTAAAGTTGGGGTCAAACCTTCTTGAAGTTGAATAGTTATTATCATTGTACTGTGGTAGCTCTTTCGGGTCCTCAGTGGATCAGTACCCCTGTGTGCAAATGTGTATCTGTGCTGTTTCATTTTCAGGATGCTTTGCCTCTATGTGTAAAGGAACACCTTTCCTCTTTCATTTTCAGGATGCTTATCCAAAAAGACTACTGATAATAACACAGGCTTAGATCGCTTTTTCTTGGTATGAACAGTACTTAAATATACATTTATGCACTTTGTCCTTTCTATATTTCTCTTTGGTGAGAAAAGGGATGTCAAGAGGTTCAGTGTGCCAATGTTTGCATTACTAGTGCTTCTACTAGAGTGTTAATGCATCTTTTGAGGTGGGAGTCCTCAGTCTTGCTTGAACAGATTAAAAGTAGTACTCCTCCCATCTTGAAACGAGTTTGGTCCTGCTCCAGTAACAGGAACCCTTAACGAAGTTATGATTTCTTGTCCTCCGAGCACGCGGATTCAGCTCTCTGTACTTGAGGAGTGTCAGCGAGGGGCGTTATGTGTGCTTAGTGTCTGGGCACTGGTAACCAGGTGCTTACTCCCCACACACATCTGCACAGGCACGATGACAACAGGGGAATTATTCAGGAGTTGCATTGTGCACGGGCGTAAGAATTTGCAGGATTGAACCCGTTAGATGGTTTGCTCTTTCCATTATAAAAATAACTTTCAACACTAAGAGAGTTTTGTGTTGTTTTTTGGGGGGTTGTGTTTTTTTTGGTTGTGTGGTTTGTTGTTTTTTTTTCTTCAAATTAATAAGTATTCTTTGTTTCTGTTTGAAAGATTAGCCCTTCAGGGAACTTTCTATTAAACCCAGTTTTATCCTTGTCTTCCTGCTTGTCAGTGTTGAAGACAAGCTTATGTTGCAACGAACACTTAAATAAAAATACTTTTCAGAGACACATCTAAATCTTCTAAAGTGCTATCTGGGGATAGAGTTACTATGTGATATTTTATGTTTGTCTTCCACATTGCTAAGACTGTGTGAAACATCAGTTTAGTAAGTTTTAGCACGTACTTTTGTTTGATCTTCCTTTTTCGCTTCATTTCTTTACTCAAAGGTTTGTCACTTTTTTTTTTTTTTTAAAAAACTGTATTTGTCTACAGTAATTTGTTTAAAGAAGTTGTGGTGTTTACACACAGAGAACTCTAGGAAGGAAATCTTTAAAAGGTATTATATTTTTCAAATTATTTGAGACCCTAGGGTAAATAAAAGTAGTATGCACAGGGCTTGTGGGACCAGACTGACCGGTAAACTAAATAGAGGGAGTGTGGTATCATACTCCAAAATATACAAAAAAGAAGCAGTACCTAAACTTTGCACATATCGTGAAACATCATATACTGTGGAGCAAATTCATACCCAAATATGGCTCCTAAATCCTTTGTGAGTCAAAGCAAGCAGCCCCTCACTTCTGACTGGCCTTAGGCTGCCGAGCCCACACAAGCTTCTGGGGGAGCCTTGTGTGCTGCGCTGGAATGTGCATGTTTATCTCTTTAACCTGCTTGCTCATGGTCTTGCCAACAACTTCAGCTTCAGAAAGCAATATGCCAACCCTCTTCTCTGATGTGTACAAGCCTGGGCTGTAGGAGAAGTGTGTGAAGTAGGTGTAGCTCACCAAGTGGAGCCCCGTGTTGCACTGGAATCGATGGTGTGTAGCAAAGGGGTAAAGAAAAATAAGGTCTATTATTACACATCTGTAACAGATATTCTGGTGCCATCCTTCAGTGACTTCCCTGTTAGCACTCTGCTGGCATACAGGCTCTTGGTAGTTTTAAAGCAGTGCCAAGCATTAACCATTGATGGTGTAAAACAATTGTGCTCAGCTTTTCAACACATGAAGGTCTTTACTCATTTCTCAGCACATATTTGAAATACTTTGCCTTTTTGGTCCCAATTAGCAAAATCTTGCTGAGCCTGACACTCTGTGATCACAATAAACATTATTAGTTATCCAGACATTCAAAATTAGGAGTCGGGCTCCAAAAAAGAAATGTCACAAGCCTGACTGAAACATTGCAGGACATTTTTGTGACTCTTCGTTTTGCTTTCTCTAATTCAAAACTCTAAAGATTGAGATTTTTCACAGTTTTTTTTTTTAATTTTTGTGAAAGCTAAAATTCTTTTGACATAACGGGGTTCCAGGTCTTGGGTTTTCTGATACATCCTCATTTTTTACCAGCTTTGCAGTGCAATCAGCAGAGTCAATAGCAGTGAGGACACCTACGTGCTAGGAATATTTTATTCCAACAGGCCTAGCATCCCATTCATGAACACAGCTAGAGCAGCCAAGCTGTGCCTCAGATCAATGTAAGGAAAACATCCTGCACATCTGAAGAGAGCTGTGCCTGCAAAACTTTGGTTTCATTGTGACTTGGGGATTCTGCCAGCAAAAATGGAGAGTGCAGGATCAAATCTCCTTCCTCTTAGAGCAAGGGAGCTGTGCTCTCTAGCATATGTAGTATGGGCATTCCTTGATTAGGGATCAGTGTAGTCTATTGGGGAGTTATGCCCAATCATTTAGTGGTTTTTCCATTCTAACATTGTAGCTCAACAACGAGAACAATTGTTTATCTGTCTAACCTCACATCTCAGTGTGTCCCGCCCACCTAATGGAAGAAATCCATTCCTGTGGCCAAAGATATCACCCAAAACGAGAGTCAGGCCTCAGGGAGTGATAACCAATGCAGAACAGGGCTTGTTTGCACTCACTGAAGGTCTAGTCCAGCTCTTAATTCACTATCACAAAAGAACATTTGAGTTAATAATTTTCAGCAATATATTATTCCTATAAAATCATTGTTTTTACATAGCCTGGCACTTGTAATTAGTCTAGTCATAATGTATATATCATTGTATCTACATGTCTTCTTGTTTCCTTTTCTTCTGCTTAATTTCCCAAGTGGAGGATTGTTAATTACAGAGCTACAATTAATTTTTCAAGTCAGACCACTGTGCTGGACTGTAGCCTTCAACTTCTTATAAACAGATGTCACCACAGTGAACGTGTGATCGAGTGCAGGTTAAAATCATTATCACAGCTTAATGTTACAAATAAAGAAAAATGCATTTTTATCTACATTCCCCCATTATCTGTGTAATGACACCATGTTTTTTCTCTTGGAGCTGTAGTCATTGTTATTTTAAGTGCTTGTTAGTACAGCTGTGGGGAAAGACATGATCAATTTTTCTTTTGGGAAAAGACACAACAGAGAATGTTAGTTAATGTTTCCATTTTAGATAACTGGACAAAATAATAGGTATGGTTAGGGAGCAGTCTAGCACTCCGACACAGGATTCTTCATTAGGTTCCAGTGAAATAAATAAGTCATCTGCTTTACTGTCTTTCATTATTAGCTGTTTTTCAGGCATTAATTGATTTGGGGGAGATGGTGTCTTGCTCTAGCAGCAACCTGTATTACCCTGAGCTGTCAGGAAATCTGTGTCCTTGAAACTACTGCGTATCCCAAAAGCAAGATGATACGTGCTTTTTAATTTCACATGGAGGTGGTGCCCAAGCACAAGAGGTGGGATTTTTGATGAGCAGACCTTCTCCCTGTGTTTTTTTAGGTTGTATGTGCACCCTGACTCACCATTCACAGGAGAGCAACTGCTGAAGCAGATGGTGTCCTTTGAAAAAGTCAAACTCACCAACAACGAACTGGATCAACACGGCCACGTGAGTAGCCCTCCTGGTGTGAATGGGTCTAGGAACGTCCATAGGGGAATTGCTTGTGTGTGTAAGCTTGCAGGAGAGAGACTGCAATGGGGAAAGGTTGTTATGGCTCCCACATTACACCTCTTTTAGCCACCCCTTAGTACTACAGTGGAGGAAGATGTTGTGCGAAGCTTGAATGAGTTTGGTTTAACACATTTAAGGGCCCCTTTGCGTTCTTCTGTTGTTGAAGGATAGGTAGCTCCAAAAATTAGGGTTTTTAAAAAATATTTTAGAAGTTAGAGCCTAGGTCAATGGCTTGAATCATGCTCCTGCTGACATCAGAGCCAGAACATGCCAGAGACAAGTTCAGGGTGGATATAAGCATCCAAATGAGGAATAGAAGGAAGGCAGATGAGCCATTTCTCGTGCTTCTGCTTGCATTTTGTGACAGTATGCTCTGCAACATGCAATGGTCAGCAAACCCACGTGCTTTTACATGTGTGATTTGAAGCTCCCTCTCACTTCAGGCAACCTGTTAGGGTTGGGTCCATCAACAAGAGCTCCTTTACTTCCAGACTCATGGCAGCCTGGGCATAGAGTCATAAGAAAATACTGGTGTGACACCAAAACAAGGTGTGTAAAATTATAAGTGTACCTCAGTTGCCCTTGAGGCAACTATAGGTTAACTGCAAGTCAAAGTCTGGACTTGGGCCTCTCTCTAGAGGAGGCAGGTCCCAGATCTGATTGGTGCCAGTTTGTTTTCACAAGCCCTTAGCCTGGAAGCTGGTAAATAGGATGCAGAGCTGCTGGCCATGGGTTCCCGCTATCCTCCATTAGAGGGAACAACTCCTTTAGTTACCTGACTGTCTAACGGTAGGTGGCAAGAAGAGGTATTGTCTGTCCTGTCCTCTCCCCTAAAGTGACTGTGAAGCGCAGGAATGACTCAATAGGGCCTCCAAATTGCAAAGAAAGAACTAAAAGTGTTGCCTCTGGGCTTGGTGGTTCTCTTAGGGAAGGCAGAAGGAGCAGGGGGATGGGTTTGAAAGAGCTGTTGGCTGAGAACAGGGCAGTTCAGAAGAGAGAGATTAAAGGCAGTGTTAGTAAAGGAGGTGTTGGGAAGAGAGGAGCGATTTTGAATTCTAAAGCACATCTGGTGGTTACTAATTTGTACAGCTGAATGATTATGATAAACAATATATCAGAAACCCCTTCCCTAGTGCGGCATTTATTGCCCGGACTGAGTGAAACAGTGGCCATTTGTCTGACCTGTGTTCTTTGCAAATGTTTCTCATCCAAAAGAGAATTTGTACTCATTTCAAGACCTGAGAATTGAAACACAGCCACAATCATTTAAAATACATCCCAGAAATAACAAGAACAAAAGTATTTAAAAAAACCCCAAACAAATAAAAGAAAGCCCATAAAGCCTTGTGCTGTTCTTTTGTAAAGATCCATCTGTGGGTACATTGTTCTTGAATCCAGTTCCCACCGTTGTTCCTTTTATGACTGGTGGAGAATGTATTTTTTTTCCCTCTCTTTTATTTCATAATCTGTAGAAGGGCAAAGCTGAAGATTTGTGGGCTCTATCACCGAGTGATGATAGAGCAGTATACGTGCGCACTTAAAAAGAAGCATTTTTCATCATAACAGGGGCCATGTGTGCCTCTAATAAAGGGCTTGCAGCAGTATATTGCAAACTAGTTAGGAACAGTGCAGTTCCCAGAAGCCCAGACGAGTATAAAGAAGAAGTAGGCTGGAGAAGCTGTCGGGAACAGAGACATTACAGGGCAAGAAGACGTAATCATCCTAAATACAGGCAGTGGGAGAAAATGATCCGTAGTGTTTGAGGTACAGCCCTCCCATTAATTTCCAAAGAAGCAGTAAAGGTTGATCCCATTCTGTACACAAAGGCTTTGGACAGCCAACGCGGATGGAAAGTTTTGTGTATTCAGTTAAGAATAAGCCCTGAAGGCTTGATCCTGTGCTGAGATTTGCCTGACAGGTGTTACGCCTTCATGGAGCACTCCCTTTTTAATATTTTGTGGGGTTTTATGTTCCAAATTAGGATATCAGGTTTTATATGCAGCCTTATTGAAGCTATGTAAATACCATCATTGGATGATCAGTAGAACAGAGAAAGAAATTAATTCTCTGGAGCCGTTAAGGAGGGCTCACTGTGCTACGGCCCATGGCATTTCTGAACTCCTGTGTACTAAGAGAAGAGGAGAATTGAAGCACCATCTGAAATCTCTCCCTTCAGTTTGAAAGAGCCAGTCTTTACTGGTGAGAATTTTTAATTATGTTTGATAAGCTGTATTGGTTCCTGAGGAAGTTTAGATGACATAAAAGATGTCTTTGGATGCAAGTTATCAGTAGAGAAACTGGGTCCAACCTGATTCCATCTTGTTCTAGTTGCTTGCTGTCTTCAACCTCTAGAAGACAGTTTCGGGAGTTCAGGTACTTGTGGTGCTTTATTTGTAGGGTGGTCATTTCCTGAAGAGGATTCTGGAGAGAAGAGAGGCCTTTGTTTGTTCTAGCATTTGTTTGTTTTCTCCTATTCCGAGACTTCTGGAGTCGGCAAGCATTTCTGCATGTGTACCTTCAGCAGCATGTGCAACCCCATAGCTATGCACATATTGTCCCCAAGCATCATGCAGAAGCCTTATCTCTGTGTGCATGACATACAGCTTGCTCTGTGGAAACACTTTCAGATATCCTTAGCAGAGGAAGGAAATGGCTCCTATCTCTGGATTTTTACGGCCGAGTGAGTAATTGCCATTTTTCTGGCTGTGAAACATTTATGAATGTGACTTTTTTCTCCAGATTTTTGGTGATGTTTTTCACACAGAGTGCTTTCTTTAGGACTTCTGGTTGCACTTTGTTGGGGTGGCATAGTTTCTGGTTTCTGGTGAGGTGAACCATGAGTGTATACATTATTGTAATTGCTTTTCTGGAACTTACAATAACAAAACTTAAACACATGAATGTTTGCGACAGCAAACAGAAAGGTGTGAACATAGCCAATGAGTATTTGTGAAAGTAGGAGTTACGGAATAGCCACAAGGAGTTATGCCCAGGATTTCTGAGAGTCAACCACGCAGAACATCCATGTTTTTAGAAGGAAAACTGCCTGATAATGCTATTCTTTGGTAAATATGGAAGCAGCATTCACAGCACAGTTCCTGGATTCAAAACCACCTTGGAAGTTTGCAGCTGGCATCCAGATTGCCTCTGGTGACTGGTTTGTAGCCAGTGGGAGACAGATGCCTACAAACCTGCCTGACCTTACAGCAATAAGGATCCTGTAAGGAGGGAGCCTGGTCATCTGCCCAGCTGCAGGCTGTCAGCACAAAGGTAGACGGGGTGGCTGGGGGACTGCTGTGAGTATACATGCCCCTGATGTTTCTTTTGGGGCATGCCAGTGTAAGTACGACAGAGCAGGCATCAGGCATTTTCTGATAGCTACACCATGTGAGCAGGGCACTACGTGGAATTTGAGACCACTCTTGGAGGCTGCTCTGTGAGGTACGCCCTGTGTATTTAAGTCATTTGGGCTGTTTTGATGGTCCTAACATAAGAAGTTGCATGGATATTAAGGCATGTGCATTATCCTTCTCACTTTATTATCAGTGTGTGTTGCAACATTAGCAGCTTTGGGAGAGGGGTGGTAGGTGGAGCACTACATGTACAGAGCCTCACATAAAGGAAATACTGACCTTAACTTTGGCCATGGATCTTTTGTGACCTCCTGTATACATTTGGTATTTGTTTTTTACCTGAATGACCAGACTTGCCTCTGATGGGAATGAGCAAGGTAGAGAATCATGGCAGAGGATGTTACGTTTGTGCACTTTAATTTTTGGAGAATTTTCATAAAAGATTATGTCATCTTGTCTTAGAAATGTAGTTTCTTTATTACAATTTGCATTCACAGAGGAGTGAAGGCAAGGGCATATGGGGGAGCTGCTCAGTCACGGCTTTTTCCTCCTTCCACTCGGCTGCTGCTCAGATGTAGTGCCTTGGTGTCGATATCATGGCCACTAAAGGCAATGGAAAGCACCAAGCTCTGTGGGCCAACCCTTCAGTAAGCTCATCACCAGCCATTCACCCTCCTTTAAAATGTCTTTTCCATCTGCTTAGAGCACTCCAAGTGATCAAGATGGTAAGACAAAATTTTACGTAGAGATGGAAAAGTGCTAAGAGTATTAAAGGCAAGGTCAATGGCCCTTGTGTGTGTGCCTGTATAACATGGTGAAGTGCTTTGAGAAAGGACTGAGTTGGTAAAAGCAGACATGCAGCGTTTTAAGGGTAATGGTTCCCTGTCACTGTAAGGACTTTCTTGATGCTCTGTGCCTTCCCCCAAAGTCCCAGTGTGAGTCTTGGTAATACTTGGCCCCAAAAGGAGCAGCAAAGAAAATGCTGGCGGAAATTTTAGCCATGATAGAGCCGTCTCTAAGTACTCCACTCCAGTGCAATATGAACCTTTCTCATTGACTGAGTTAGCATGAAATGCTGCACCACTTCTGCTGTGTTTCAGTTGAAGTTAACGCTTCCTGAGGAATGCACATTAGCTATTCCAGATGTACGGAGCTGACTGTAATGTCGTTATGGCCCCTGCAAAATAGAACCACCCACACCAATGCCAATTTCGTCTTGTGACTGTGATTATATCCAAAACAAGGGCTGGTGTGAGCTGAGCTCTGTATTTAATTCTTATATTGTAATACTGTGGTTAGAGGCAGTCAAACAGGCCTCCAGCCAGTGGTAACTGAAGCAAGTGGGACTCTCGGTTTGACTCCAGTGAATGCTGAAATTGGTTAGTTGGTACCTTAGGTTTAAAATTGTTTTGGGAGCTCGTAAACAATTATTAATGAGGGCAGAATAGCAAAACCTGGTCATTTTGGGGTTCTGCACTAGTTTCCCCTCCTTGCTCTCATTTTTGGTAGTCTGCGGTAAAGAGCATCTATGAAGTAATTTGTTTTAAAGGCTTGCCAGAGTGAAAGGATCCATGGAGTTTTATTTTTAGTCAGCTGGTTTGGGCTGCTGCTGGTGGTGGGTTTTTGGATGGGTCTTATTTTTTCTGTAGTTTTTTTCTGAGGGATTTGTGACTGTTTTCATTCTGCACCTGCGCATTTTTGCAAGTGGGGACTCTTGGTCATTAGCTTTCAGGAGCTACATATTTACACCTGCAAACTGGGGCACACTCTGGGAGTAACTAATTCTGTATGTAAAAAACACCTCATCTGTAGGAACAGGTATTTATGCTTCAAAAAACGCATGCTCACCCGTGGCGTGGGAGTGAGAGGAGACTAGCTCCTGGGATGCCTACTTTTCCACCTTCGTTTCCTGGAACTACCCAAAGGAGCTGGAGAATTTTGTTCTGAAAACCAGCCCCTGGCTATTTAGATTTCAGATGCCTTCCCTGCAGTGTTAATTAGATGGGTTTTTTTCCCCCCTATGGTTTTATAGCTGTCAAGGCTCCTGTCAACCTCCCTCTCAGGACACTGCTGTGTCACTCTTTCTTGCAGATCATTTTGAACTCCATGCACAAGTACCAGCCAAGGGTACACATCATTAAGAAAAAGGATCACACGGCTTCTTTGCTAAATCTGAAGTCAGAAGAGTTCAGGACATTTATCTTTCCAGAGACAGTTTTTACTGCTGTTACCGCCTACCAGAATCAGTTGGTGAGTACAGTTGCTAATTTTTACAGTTATAACTGAATCCCACCCTGCCGAAAACTCCTTTTTACCCCATCTAAACTAGGAAAGTTTCTGGCATAACCTGCCTTTCCATGACAATCTTATTCACATTCAGGAGTAATTCTTAAATATACAGGTAGTACTACCGACTTCAAAGAGCCATAAGGATTATTCATGAGAGTAAAGATGACAAGTAAGAGGCTTTCTTTCGTCTTCCCTTCTGTCTATACAAAGCTGCTTGCATATTAACATTTAGTCATTTTCTAATTATAGCTCGTTAAGGAACTGTTCTTATTTGCAGTGATCTTTCATGCCACAAGCTATGAGCTGAGAGACATTCTGGTTTGCACATGATGATTTCATGGGCTTAAAAAGTTGACTAATTAAGCAGTAAGGCTCAAACGTAAGGAAAATCACTCAGAGATATGCTTTTCAGAGGCTGCCCAGATTACATCCAGATGTTTGAATTTCAATTTGCATGCTAGTGAATAATATATACAGAATGGAGGAGATCATAACAATGGATTGCTAATGAGTAATTTTAGGAAGTCTATAAACAATCAAGAGACCAGAGGCTCCGCTTGACAGTGGATTGGGCTTTAATATTTAAGTCAGTAGAAATATGTTGTTGCCTTCAGTGTGACTCAGAGCGTGCATTAAGGGCTTAATGACTATGGCACTTCAAAAATAAACCTATTTCCCTCTTCAGTTCCCCCAAGTTAAGAAAAATATAAGTACTTTCCAAGCACGTGGGCAGCCAGCATCACAGAGTCAATGTAGCTGATGGATTAATTAAAGAAGTTGGGGTTTCTTAATATGAAGGAAAAGTAATTGGTTTTGAAATGCTATGAATAAAATGAAACTACTGCATAGGGGGCCAATGAAGCTCTGAATGTAATAGTAGTAATATTAAGTCAGGCCTATTACAGACACCACATCCTGCTTTAAGGCTTCAACATATTGATTTTAAACTCAGGTTTGTATCTGAATGCTGCAGAAAACACATTCAGCACCTGGCAATCTCAAGAACATGATGCTTGGACAGGCAGTTAGATTTTTTTCATGTAACTTTCTGTAGAAACCAGCAAAATAGTAACAGGCACAAAACCAGCTAAACCTGGAATTTATTTCTGTAGGATGGATTTGTGTCTACGGATGATATTTGCAACAGAGATGTTTCTAAACTAACCTTCCCAAAGCACATACATCGAGTCCTGGAAAATTTCTCAATGGAACATCTCCGGAACCCCTAGAGGCTGATGTTGTCATTTTATTTATGACTAATGAAAATGGAGCCTTTTTTCATTTTTGCCATTTCTTTCAGAACTGTTTTAAGGAGGGATTGATTACATTTCTGGAGGTTATTAGATAAAAGCTAAATACATTACACTTTCAACAAACTATCTCATAATTTAAGATTTAAAGGGCATGCATTTATTTAAACAGTCAAACCACTGCCACAGAGTTGAATTGTAGGTCAGATTTCATTTTAAAATGCTTTCTAGCAGATGTTCTCTGATTGTTTGTGAGACAGTCTCTCAGGAAGAATATGGCCATAACAGATTGTGAGTCTCATCTGGCTTTAGTGGATACAAAAAGTTTCTCTTGTGATGTCATACCAAAACTTTAATATTAAGAAAATGGAAGTTTGATTGGTGAAAATATGCTCAAGAGATGAATAGACATCCTTATTGCTCTGTAGTGCAGTTGGCTTGGTGTGTTGGTGATCTAAGTCAATGGAACTAGTGAGAGCTTGTCTTTATTCAAGGTAGTTTTCATAATGCTGCCATAAAAACATTCACTGTATGTGAGGGACTAACTCGCCACTCTTTGCAATATCACTGTGAGTCAAGGGCTTATGGGTATCTAGGAATTAAAATTGGACCATAACTAACTTTCTGAGCTGTTTCAAGGTCCTTGTGATAAGGCTGCGGGGTTGTTTCCACCAGCTGTACCTGTGTGATGAGACAGCCTCAGACCCTTGACCAGTACTGGGGTCCCATGACGTTTGACCAGCCCACTGAAGAGCATTAATTAAAAAATTCAGGTTCTGTCTTTGTCAGCATGTCCCTTCCTCTCTGTATTTCTGTCCCAGAAGACCTCTTCCTCAGAATTAAAGTTGGGTTCAGTTGTCCACTTAATTTTACTTTTTTTTTTTATTTTATAGGAGAAGCCACTCTGTTTTGAAATACCTTTTTTGATGAAAGCATTTGACTGTTCGAGGATTTGGAAAAGATTCTTTCTTTCTTTCTTTCTTTCTTTTTTTTTTCCCTTTCCTGAGTCTTGAGGCGCAGGTATTAAAAATAATGTTGTGGCCTCCTCAACATAGGGTTTTTTGCAGGACACTTGGGCTGACAAAACTGCTTAATAAGAAATGTTGAGAGCTGTTTATTTTCATGGGAGCTGGAGCTGGTGGCATTCACTGCCTTACAGGATGGTCCTGTGTTGTGCCTTATCAAGCTCCAACTCCCACCTACAATTTTATTTTTAACTCTTAGAAGTAGAGTGGCTGGAAAACCCAAATATTGTAATGACATCTCAGGTTTTGTTCACCAAATCTAAATTGGCTGGACATATAGAAAATTTGGCAAGGACAATAGTGCATTTTTTTTTCTGCTTCCAAAAAAAAACCCCAAACATTTTCAAAGCCACTACCATATGCCTGAGAAGTTTCACTGCAAAGGTAAGAGGATGATTTGTGTCAGGGAGTTTCCTGGTCAATGTGTTGCTCTGTCAGAATGGGAAGGCTGACTAGATGACCGGACAGGTTTGTAGAGGTTTGTAGCTGGCTTTGAATAAGAGGGTTTTGATTGCAAGATCTCTCGTTTTTTTGGGACTCTGATAGTTTTGATGGGGTTACTCCTTTAATCCAGGTTCAGTCACTTTAAATCTGAGTTCTCCATAAATTTTTCCTTCCCTTTCCTCAGCATCTTTTCATATAAAACCAGTTAAACTGCCCCAGTGTGATGGCTGGTTGGCCTGGCTGATAACATTCTCATCCCAGCAAAAAAAAAAAAAAGAAAAAAGAAACAAGGGGAGCTGAACTTTAGCCCTGTCTTCAGGTCTGCAGGTGGCAGCTCCTAGTTTGGGGTCTCAGTAGTTGATGTGCAGCTCCACCAATAAGGCTTAGCTGTTAGCAGGGTGGTTTGCATTGCTTGTGGAAAAGACAAAGTGATTGATGCTGGTAAAGTGTTCGGAAGCTGTAATGCTGTATGTGGGTGGGTTCCTCCTGCTCTGGGCAACATGAAGGCTGAGCCTGGTGTGCCCTTTGGTCTTTCCATTGCCATATATGTAATACACCCTGGTTTGCCTCCTCAGCTTTGCAGTGTGTTGAGAACAGCACACACACACACACAAACAAGGAACAGGGATAAAATTAGCAGTGAATTCAGGAGGATGGATTGGTTGACACTTTGTACGCTGCAAACACTATATTCATGTAATGTTGCTCTTTTCTGTGTTTGCAGATAACCAAGTTGAAAATTGACAGCAACCCTTTTGCTAAAGGATTCCGTGACTCTTCCAGACTCACTGATATTGAGAGGTAATGGGGACTTTCTGTTTACTTTGCATGCAGATAAGATAAAGAGAAGAGAGAGTTTGTAGGAAAAGCATCCTTTCAACTCCTCAGAAGCTATGCATTTTAACGTTATCTTATTGCATATAGTAAGACTCCTCTACCTCCTTTAAAAATACTTATAAACTTTATGAAGAAAGAGCTGTTTTGAATTTTGACATCTGGTCCAGTTGGGGCCAATATATTTGTCTTCCTCAGGGGGCTTCTTGAAGCGGGGAGAGGGTCAGTTTTACAACTTCAAAATGAAGCTTTTTTCTTATCATGCCATTTAATCCTATTGAGGGCTGTGAATTGGGTCAATGGGAAACAAGGGCAGTGGTCCTGTGAAAAACATCTTTACACTCCCCAGTGCTCAACACAGTGAAAAGAAGAGAGGAGAGCTCCCAATATACACTTCAGCAGTCCCAGACGCTGAGTTGGCAATTATTGCCATCAGGATGAATCCCATAACTCCCACTCTGACAACAAAGATGCCATTTTTGTTTCACCAAAATTGTACTGCAGGCTGCACTGGGAGAAAGCTTTATCTGGAAACTGTTGAGTTTTGAGTCTGTACAGCTCATTACAAGCAACTGCTGCCATAGGGACTGAAGCATTAACCCACAGCTGAGTAGTAAATAAACTTCAATCTCTTGGTAGTTTTCCAACACATTACATTTTTATGATATTGTGTCAAATAGTTTGGCAAATGAAGCAAATTAAGCTGTCTGTGTCCTTTAGGCTGGAAGAGAACTCGATGGAGATGGATATAGCACATCCAAATTTTGCTATGAGCACACAATCATGAAAGAAAGTTTGGAGAGGCCAAAACCCTCCAGGATCCTATGTGGGGATATCCAGATGTATCTGTGAATCATCTTTCACAGGTGCATATAGGAGACAAAGTACTCACTGGAGTCATATTCATAGAGCTAGGCAAAGTCTTTACAGCATTTCAAAAGTACATCTATTTAAACAGGTCCATGGATGGGAAATCGTGATATACTTTACACCTTACTGGTGACTGGATCGTTAGTGATCAATTGAGGAAATGGGTAAAAGAACAATGATTTGGGGAAAGAAAGCTTGCAGCTGCAGTGCACACTTGCAAAGTTGTTGAAAATTGTTTCCTAAGTGAAAGCCTTAATTAAAAAAAAGAGACGGATTTAATAAAAATAGCGTAGCCCGCTGTATTGACAGAATACTGAGGAAAACAACATCCAAAACTCAGGTTTATATGCAATAAATAGTCAAGAAAGGACTTGCTGGAAGAGGTTTCCTTGTTTTACAGACAGGAGACATCTAATGATACAGCATTGCAAGGGCGGAAAGAGTCTGAACAGATAAGCTGGGAGAAAAACTTAGTTACCTCTGTGCGGATGAACCGACTATCGTGGTGCTGGATATGAAGGGAATTTTTCCAGAGGACATCTTATTATAACAGCACATGGCACGGAGTCAGAAATTCTGAGCATAAGCTGCAGTGCCCTTTTGTTTATTGATAAGTGTAAGAATAGAGCCTGAGACAGGCAGCCAAGCCCAGGCACGAATGTTACCATGAAAGATAAGGCAGACAAATGTGAAGCCTACGACAAATGCAAGAAACAGAATTTGTGAAAAGTACTGAAATGACATTAAATCTCTGGGTTTGAGAGTCCAAGTTTTTTTAAGGTCTTATTTTGACTTAAATTGGAAATATGAGCCCTGATTAGCAAACAATAGTATATTAAAATACAAAACCTACTGCATAACACATCAAGTCACGAGATAATAAAAGTGTAACGTGCAAGAGGACTGGTAAGAGATTGTTTGAGAATTTCCTACGTTATACAATATGGTCCAGGAATACCAAGGATTTTATTCTGTTCTGGAATTAAAATATTCAGGCAGATGAGAATGTAATTCTCTAAGTGCCCACTAGTTCTATAGATTTCATCTTATCATCAGCAAAATTGCTTAAAGAAACCTTAAATAAAGCAAAAGGAATAGCAAAGTGAGATAGGACAAGAGGAAAAAATTCTTACTTGATGTCCACTGCAACATGCATTATAAGTAGGTGAATATTGAATAGTATAGCATGGCTCTTGCTCAGCCGAGTTGGAAATGTAGTTATTTCTGTAAGATAACTGCTGGAGAAAAATACTTATTTGCCACGGAAAAGTCTGTGAAGGCCAAACGCACACTTGTGCAGCCCTTGAAAATGGAATAGTTATCTAGAAGCTGTGAAAATACTTTCCATGCACTCCTCCCTAAGCAGGCCTGCATACAGCACGTGCATGAGCAATGTACAGCGTGGCGTGGCGATCCTAATGGCCTCCCGTAAAGCCTCCTGTGATGTTAGGGCCAAGAGAGCACTCATTTATCGTGAGTTCCAGCTTTTCCAAATGACCTAAGTAGTGTGAAAGCGTACAGTGCTTTGTATTTCATTTCCAGGTATTTAAGCCTGCTTTTTCCTAAACAGCCTTTGGGGAGGGAAACAAATCAGATCAATTGATCTTTAGAGACCTAAAGAAATTAAATTAGTCTGGAGTCAGTTACTGCACTAAACCATCCAGTAATTGGATTGCTCCTTGTAACTGATTGAAAACAGCCTCTATCTGTAACAATATAGGGAGCTTTTCTTTATAGTAGATCTGAGAGAAAAACACATCTTTTTATGACATGATGACAGAAATTGCACTTTTTTAACCTAATTGAATATGATTTTATAAATATGTGACTTTAACGATTTCAGGCTTTCCAGTCTAGATTTACGATCCCCTGTAGGAAATTCAAGCTGCAAATGCCTTTAGGATTAAATCTATGGGTGTTGTATGTGTTGGAGTTAAATAATATATGTAAAGGTAGTGAAATTAGCAAAACAGTAGAGGAAGTAGGTAACAGCAAAGCTGTTGAAATGCCTGCATTTTCTTTTGTTCCTGTCTAAATACTATGGAATGGTTTCCTTGTACTCATGGCTACATATGCAAAGCTTTTAACCATTGAAAAAAATCTTTGGTGAGTTTGGTATATATACCGAATTTTTAATGGGATGCAAGATTCCTTCCACAATCAACTCTTTCCTAAATTACTTGTGGTAATCTATTTACAGCAATGAGCAGACTTTATCTGGGGCTGCTGTGATTTAGATAAGTTTCTGATTCACCTTTTGATCTTTTTATGTGGTATTTACATTTCCTCTACTATAAAAAGGCTCCCACAGTGGTTGTGATTGAAAAAATCAAACATTTAGCAGCAATTGCCAGAATGTGAAGCTTAACATGCTGCAGTGTTGACTATGGGATGGCAAACTCAGTAATGGGGATGAGTGTGATATTTTTTAATGGTAACCTTTGTGAAAAAAGACTAATACAGGTTTTCTAATGAGAAATTCACCTCTGGAGACGAGCTTTAAGGGAGTACCTTTGTGCTTTTGCTGAAGAAAAAGCTGCCAAAGACATAAAGAATGCAGAGGCAGAGCCCAACAGATGAATTCTTTTGAGTATGACTTTATCTTTTAAATTGTTCTGAAGAATTAGCCTGTTAAAATTAAATAGGTAAATAAAAGCATCATTATTACATACCATTCAAACAATTGAGTGAAAAAAGTGATGATTTCAAGAGCATGAGTCAACAGAAAACCACTGAATCAAAAAATAATGATCCAACAAGAACTGACAGATCATAATCATGATCTGAACAAGCTTGTTTATTTGACATTGCTTGTTTATTTGCTTGTATGTGATAGGCAAGTTCAGGGTATGGACTTGTAACTATTAAAGAGAGTTAAGTGAGTATACCCATCTGCACAAATCCAATAAAGCTTCTGGGTGGTAGATACATACTTCAGGAGGCAATACGGAAAAGTACTGATTGCACACCCAAGTAATTTTTAGTCAGAGAAGGGAAGGATGGGGGTGGGCAGGGTGTGAAGTAAGAGAGCTGCATCCCAACTGGATTTGCATGGTAATCAGTTCAAAATTTTTCCCTGAGGAACTTCGTGTATGAGATATGGAAATACATCATCCTGGCTTACAAGGCTGTAAGCAAAATGGACGCTAACACCTGGGCATGGGCACTGCCCTGCTAAAGTATGAGTCAAAGCCATATGCTTGGGGATGTGCTGTGAACAGCAATCCTCTCTTCCGTCCCTTCCCTGCTCACCTCACAGAGCTGCCTCCCTCCCCATTCCCACTGCTTACTGCTCATCTAGAAGAATTTCCCTGACTCTTGAAAGCCCCCTACCAGCAGCCAGAAATATATGTATATGTATATATATATATATATATATATATATATACACACACACACACTGTGACCTACTCCCACACCCGTGGTTAAGTAGAGCTTTGTCATACTTCATGAATTTAGGGAGAAATACCAGGCACTCTGGTACCTAAATGCCTCGTATCTAGTGCCATTCCAGATATTGCGATGTTATTCCAGCCTTCAGCTGCTGCTCCAAATGGGTAGGCGGATTGTCTGTATTTTCCTTCCAGACCACTGCAGATGGCTTGATGCCTTAGCACATCTTGAAAGCACTACTTGCCTTTGTTTAGACACCTGAATTATTCTCTTCAAATCTGGTTCTTCTGACTCTGCTTGTTGTTAGCCAGGCAACTGTTCCTTTTTCCCAGCAGAAAGCCCTCCACGTCAGTTAAAACCTCTTTAGTTCCCAACTTTTTAAGCACACATACCCTGGCTCATTTTTCACTTATGTGTTCTGTTATTTAACTTTTTACTTATGCAAAATGGTAGAAAAATGGTTTATTTTTCTAGTAGTTTCCACTCACCTCATGCAGAGGTAGTGTATGCATGACAGTAAGGCGTGATGTCAAATTAGACACTCAGTTTCCACCCCAGAGTGGGTTTTCCAGGGACTTCTCCCAGTCACTGTTTCAGTACTCCTCTCCTCACCTCTCATCTTCTCTCTACAGAAGTAAATGGTTACAGTCACTAGGTGAAGTGGAGCTCCATGGAGCTGGCTATGTAAGATAGTTTTCTCATTTTTATTTGAGAGAAAGGGGGTATATTGATAACTTCATGTTCCTTCTTATAAATGTCATTACTTTTCCCATGTCATGGATTCAGCCAGGCTACGTCACATCCATGTGTATTACAGCTCTTCCAGAATTGCTGAATTTTTACTGAGAGGGTGACAGTAAATATCACTGTGGAGGCACACTTTTCTTTCTTCTAGAATCATCAAAACTTAGATTTTTCATAATTTAAGTCTCATTTCCCTTCTTAAAACTATATACAGTCTTGAAGTAGTGCATCCATCCAACACTTGCCCAGTAGTTTTGACTTCATGTGAAAGTGTTTCGTGGTTGTGTATTAGCTTTTGGGCCAAATCAGATTTCACGTGAGCCGGAATCAGATTTCACTGTAGGCTTTGTTTCACCCCTGGTTGGTGGAATTGTTTTAGTCTAAGTAGTGGAATGGAGCTATAATGTTTTGGTCAAGGTTTTGGTCCAGCCTCTAATATTCATCTACCAGTGTAAGAGCAAGTATATGTAGCCAATTAATATGTCTGTATGTTTGTGCATGTGTAAAATAGCAACTAAAAGCCACAGGAACATGAAGGCTGAGCAGGGGTTCTGACAGCATATGTTGTTCACTCATAGCTGCTGTTATGGAAATTTATTTGTTCCTTCTGTTGTGTTGTTTTAGGGTTTTTTGGGGTGATGTGTGTTGGGGTTTTTTTTTCTTTTTTTTGGTTTAGTTAGTTTTTTGTAGTTTTGGGGTTTTTGTTTGGTTTTTTTTTTCTTTTTTTTTTTGGGGGGGGGGTGTTTTGGTTTGGTGTTTTTGTTTTTCGTTTCGTTCTTTTTTTTTTTAAAGACTTGTTTTTAGCACTTGCACCTTGGACAAATTAGTCATCTTTTCCCTTAAAAAAGAAGTTCTACTACAGTTTGACTTCCGACAAGTTTATTTTTGTGCCTTCTCAGTCCATTTATTCCATCTGTCTTCACCTCACCTCACTTCTGACGTCTTCTGTTATCTGGGCATTCTTCCAAACATACTAACTGGCAGCTACAAAAAAAGGAAACCTTTGAAATGCAGAATTAAAGAAGTCATTCAGGCTGCAAACTGATAATTCATACACTTTATATCCTGTTCTGTATTTTACTTTGTGTTGGACTGAAAGGCCAAGCAAAACATGGTTGTCAATTTTATTATTTTACTATTTTCCTGCTATTATTTTTCATTGGGATTGCCTTTCCTTATAAAATAAAAAACAAAAACCAAAACAAAAGAAAAAAGCAAACCCCATGACACCAGGAACAGAGAGAAGATTCTGAGGATATCCTTACCTTTTCACATACCTAGCACTTGCATAGAAAGAGGGGGAAAAAAAAGAGATAATGCTAAGAAGCTGCTCAGCTTTGCTCTGAAATTTGCACCTCTGGCAGCCATTCCTCAAGCGGTAACTTATGCAGAGGACGTAAGTTCAGAGTGCCTGGCTCTGCCACCTGATCGTTCTCACTGCAGTTTGGCTTTAGCACGTTGTATTCAAAGGAGCTTGAACCTGACTCCCAGTTCAAATCCATGGCAAGATCTTGGGTTTGGTCTGTGAAGTGTTAGTGAGTCATTTGTCAGCTACATCAGGATTTTCCTATCTATTTTTCCTCTCTGAGCTACTCTGTGTGTACAGGGCACTATAAACAAGGCCAAAGACTCAGCTTGCAGCATAAAAAAAACATAAAGCATCCCTAACTGGAAGTTTAGTTTTGGAATCATTTGCCAGCAGGGACAAGAGTGAAATGTTTAATCAAGGTGTCAACCTGCAGAATAGCAAGATGCTCCCTGTGCACCCTAAACCCTTGCTAATTGCTGAATTCTCTCAGCCCTTCACATCCTTTGATTTCAGGTTCAAATTTTGCTGGTTTATTCTTGCACAAAGGAGAGAAGTGCTTCATTTGTAATAAGGTTTATCCACAGGATTGGGCTCTAGGTGTGTTCCTGTTAGAATGCAGATTACTGGGGTCAGCCTGAGGTCTTTTTCCCTATTGCCTCTCCTCTCATTTTTCCTGCCTCAGCATCTTCTCTGTGGGTGTGCTTGCCAATATCAGTTTAGTTTTTTCCTTTCCATTTGGCACATGGTTCCTTTTTCTCAAACAGCTTCAGTCCCTAACTTTCTCTTCTCCAGCCTGTTACCTGCTACTATTATCCAGTTGTCAACATTGCACAGCTTAATCACAGTAAAAAAATTTGTGCCTATGTGCGTGCTTTTTCTCCTCCTCTGGGTACTTCCAAGACAGGAGTTGAAGTGCAGACTGGGAGACTGAAAATTATTGGTAGACAACACAAAAGAATTTGACAAAAAGAAAACATCTTTCCTTTGTCCAGTTGGCAGCTTGTGATCTCTCAGAACAAAGTTTATTGGTCATTTATTGATAATAGAAGAAACTGTGGAGTTCTAAGACACATTGAAAGGTAAAAATTGTTAGGTCCCAGTATTAGATAATAATTGTCTGATCATGAATAAAGAAACAGAAGGACAGAAGTTGAGTATTGAGTGACTGGAAGTCACTTTGTTCTTCAGACAGTTTAGTGTGAAATGGCACTTAAAAAAACACTCAAAGAAAGCTTTAAAAAATCTCCACCATACTCTTCACTTGCTATTTTTTTGCAATTGAGCATAGAATCATAAAATGGCAAATATTGATTTATCATTCAGTAACTCTAAAAATTGCTTCCATAAATCCTTTGAACCACATCAAGATATCTGAAGTTGTATGCAGAACTATAAAGCCAGAGGTAATAAAGTTTTTCCCTCTTAGTAGTAGTGTTGTTGTAATATTTTGGGACTTGGACATGTGTGTTGTACTAATCCACTCTTCAGACAATCATATTTGGTTAACCTAAAGAATTCACACTTCCATAAAGAGAATTTTCAGGAAGATTTTGAGATTTAAGTCCTTTTGGCCCCAGTGGAAACAAGAGTATAAGGAAGGAATCTGTGTTCCAGACTGCCAGTTTTGTTTCTGCATTTTGAACTAGATTTCACAGACACTTAAATCTTGTTAAAGTTTTGCTTTCTCCTACTTATCTGTATTAGAGTAAGTCTGAAGGCACCTCTGTCTTTAAGGGTAAGGAGGTTGGCTTCCTCTTTCCAACCTATGGAGTAAACTCCAAATGTTTCCACAGATTAGATGAGTTGCAGCCCCTGTCTCCGCTAACCACGCTCTGGATGGTGTTTTCTGAGCATGGAATATTTCAGCATGGTTCAGAGGCCACCACCCCTTTCCTTTGAAACACAGAGGGAAGGAAAGAAATCTAAGTGCAGAATTCTGCTCTTGTTTTTCCAAGTGGAAGATATAGCACTTGGAGGAATAACTTAGAGATATACTTCATGACTGGAGAAAATGCAAGACTTCTTGTTTTTCTCTGTTTCCTTTTGCACACAGTTGTGCTCAGCCTTTTGTATTTTGTGGGTCTGTTTGGAGGTTTATATGCAACATGTGTTTTATATGGAAAGAAGAGGGTCCACCTAAAAGCTGTAGGGGCCAGGTGCCTAAATTCTGCTGTGAATCCCAATGCTTTGCACCCATGATGTCAATCACAGCCTCAACCTCTAAACTGAAAAATCAGCAGGTGTTTTGTGATTATAGCATAAATAACCAACATTATTAGGCGTGATAAGCATATACAGTATTGAATATTAAATCTCAGCTGTGCAAAAGGAACTGCTCTTGTGAAATTAGTTGCCTTCCTGGTCCGAGTTTCCACATTAGACCATTCCCTCTGCCATAAAAACCTTTGCCTCTTGTGCCGATGAATGAGATTAAAACGTTTAGCACACTACCTGCATCACTACAACATAAAAAAAATAAATAAATAAGCCTACCACATAGTTCCCTGGTTTCAAGCTTTGCAGATTCAGGGTTCATTAAGAAGTCATCTCTCTTTTTCCTTAAAAAGAAGACAACCATGTAGAATAACAGAGTTCTCTGTCTAGTGTACAAATCCATCTGGAAAGAATTTAGTCTGCAATAGTAGTGGGCATTTGATTTAGCATTAAATCCCTGTAGGTAATTCAAATGTAAATTTATTAGGGTGAGTTTATCCCCTAGCCACCATTGGATCTAATGTTTGGAGATGAAATTGGCCCACTGCACTAAAGCTAGAGCCTGCATTGTTTCTGTTGCATCAGGATATTATTACATGCTGTAATGTCTGTCGTTATAAGCAGACATTTATTAGTAATAAAGTCAATAGAGACAATACAGACAATCACCTGAATTGCATTTATTTTTCAGACCTTTAAAAACTAGTCATTCTTTGGTTATGAATAGGTTTATATACTGGTATGTAAATCACTCAGAAACACTGGTCTAATTCATTATTCTGTTATGCTGTACTCATATGAGATAGTCTTTTTGCTTAAGTAAAATTCTTTGCATTTCACATTCTGCTTCAGGAAACAAAGCCTTATGTTTCAAGAGGCATTCAGCACATAATGTAAACAATGCCATCTGTCTTTTTCTTTGTAAAATCTTCTTCGAGATAGCCCCGATATGCCTACTGTTTTCAATCACTTAAAAAGGCAGTAATCCAATTATATCATCCTCTATGTAGGAACTGCCATTGCTTTCAGTCCACTTCCAATCCTGACACAAGTAAATCACTTTGATAAGATCCTCTTTTTATTTATTTTTTTTCTGAGGAGACTAGCATAAGTAATGATGCCAGTGATAGACCAAGGACAAAATGACCATAATGGACTTTCTGTAGGAAAGGAAAACATGTGCCATTGTGATTTATCATGTTACTTGATAAATATTTTTCCTTGGAATTTCTGCAACAGACACACACACACTATCCAAGCAAAGGGCATTAGCAAGTATGAATGGACAAATGGTAAAGTCAGACAAAAACCTTCATTAAACAGCAGATTTAAGCAGCTATTGCTACTTAGATTTCTTAAACAGAAACAAAGGTCAAAACCACTTTGGAAATGTGCCTGGGTCATATTCATCTTTGGTATAATGCCACCTACTTACATGGAAACGTGCTGGGAATGTGTAAGGTTGGATCTTCCTTACAAACTGCTAAGGCTTATCATGTAGATATGCCTTCCTTCTATTTAAAAATGATTTGGGAGACTTCAGTGCTTTGTGCCACCAGTGAGGCAGGGGCCTGGCAGGCACATCTAACCTCCCAGAATAGATGTGGCACGAGATCAGTAGTATCTGCAGACTTCCTGCTACAAACTGCCCTCGACTCTGATGCTGAGAAAGCATGATTAGAGCTGAGCTGTCTCTTGCCCCTGACTTCAGGAAATGGGAGAGCAGCAGATGAGGTGGTCATGTGCAATTCAAAAGCTTGTTTGAAAGGAGCACTGGTGTCTCTTTGAACCCAGACCAATCACTCAGCACAAATAACCCCAAAGTTTGCATTTTCAAATTTATGAACAGTGCTGGTCTTACATTTTCTGTCTGAGATCACATCTAGGGAACACAGTATCAAGTTCACTCTCTTTGCTGAGTAAACAGGTAAGAGGTGATCATCCATATTAAAAATCCTCAGGCCAAATTCAGTATTTTCAATGTCATGCTATAAGGTAAGTCTTTTGTTAAGTAATTTGGAGAGTCTGTATGAGAGAACTGTGATCTGGACAGGAAAAAGGTACTGTATTTAACCTAATGAATTAGGATGCCATTTAGGATGATGTTCATACAGTAGGTTCTTTCCTTTTACAGAGAAAGTGTGGAGAGCCTTATCCAAAAGCATTCCTATGCCCGATCCCCCATTCGAACCTATGGAGGAGAAGATGATCTTGGAGATGACAGCCAGGCAACACAAAGCAGAGGTAGGAAAATGTGCTCATGAGGTAAATTGTGGTGACCTAGTTTAGAAAAGCAGGGCCACAGTCAGTACTGTGGTACTCTAAAGCATTTCTCTGATGTGTCTCTCTGCCATGAAGTCCTATAATGAAGAAGAATATTTGTTGCTTTTATGGTTCTTTGGGACATTTGATGTCCCCATGGCACTGGTGTAAGTGGTTCAGTTCAGGAGGCAGCTCTAGGGTTGACCATAATAGCCTTTGCCATCAGAGGAGAATCAGCTCTGCTTCCTCTTCAAGATGTCTGAAAACCAGGCAGCTTCATTACCATGGTGCCGAGAACAAGCTAACACTGCCCACCTCTTAGCAGGACTTATCAGCTGGGCCCTGCACCATTTGTAAAGTACCCTATAGAGGTGCCACTTGCTGTTCCTCCAGCCTTCTGTGAACAGAGGACTTAGTTCTGACTATCTTCAACTAGCCTGTAGTTAACCTGCTTTGCCTCCACAGGAAGAAAAGTCTGTAGCTCCCTGGAAAATCGATGTTTAATTGTTATCTCTTAGCCTCTAAAAGGTGCTTTTCTTGCTGAGGCAATTAGCTCTCAAATGCTTTATCAGTTTGTCTGCTTTAGCAGTAGCAAAAGTAGTAGCAAGACAGATTTGTTCTTTGTGGGAATACTTACTGGACAAATTGCATCTGTTACAATTTGCCACTGGAAATAGATCTCAAATCCACCCTGTGGGATTGCTGACTAGCATAAACTTGTGTTGCATTATACTTTGCATGTTGACTTTGTGACCTGCCTGATATGCCACAGCCACTTGAGGTAAAGCAGTTCTATCTGTCTTCCGACTGGCAGTGCCCTTGTCTTGTCCTCTAACTTCATACAGAGCTGCTATGATAAGAGCTTTATTTCTGGTCATAAGCTCTTTGGACTTGTGCAGGGAAAACACACTTATTTTTAACTATGACTGGCTTTTCAATAAAATGGGATTAGGTGAGCTTGTTCTTACACATCTGTTCTAAGAGCAGGTCCTTATATTATGGAGTTTCTGGAGCAGCTCCTCACCTGGTATAATAGATACCATCCATTCACATAATTCTGGGGGATTACCTTGCTTCACATCCTCTTAGATCCTAGGCCAGCCCTTGCCAGAAGGGCTCAGAGCAAGGCACCTTCTCCTCCAAAACTAAATTTCTCCCTGGCATGATGTCCTCCTTTGGGAGTGACAAAATGAACAAGGTAAACCTCAGTATGAGGGCTCGCCATTAAATCCTTTCTCTTCCTAAAAGAATCCCTAGGAAGGTATCACAAAAGGAAATAATATTTTATTACAATTAATTTTATGTATAATAAAAGGGTACAGTTCTGCATTTGCTCACAATATGGCAAGTGAGTAAGTGAGGAAGATTATGAATTATGGCAATGAACTTCTTTCTAATCTGTGAGCCATATGCTAGCATGGGACGTGATTGTTCTGGGCAACCAGAGGCATGCACAGAGGGTAAAACATACTGCTCTTGCAGATGATCAACTGGTACTGCCTTTGCTCTCTCTTTATGTCTGGTATCCTTAAATAAGGAAAAGTCCTACCAAGATGCAAGGAGAGAAATAATGTTCTTACTGAAAATCCATTGATATTTTCATTTCTTCCAATGCATTTTTAAAACAATCTTGCATGCAAAACTGATGGTTGTTCTTCCAAACATATGAGAGCTGACAGCCAAATACATGCATGTTGCTGGGTGTCACGTGTTATAAGCTCTCTGAGGCCTCGATTGCCTCAGAATTACTAGAGCACATTTCCTTGGTGCTGGCAAATCTGCTATGTGACATTTTTTGGAGTACTAAGCTGCAATTAGAGACGATTGCAGTTGGAGGAGTAAAGGATGCTTGAGGAGGTTCCTTGTGAGATTCACAGAATAGTTTGGGTTGGAAAGGGACTTTTAAAGGTCATCTAGTACAAGCCCCCTGCAATGAGCAGGGATATCTTCAACCAGATCATTTTGTTCATAGTCCCACCCAGCTTGACCTTGCATATTTCCTGGGATGGGGCATCCAGCCCCTCTCTTGGCCACCTTTGCCACTGTTTCACCACCCTCATAGTAAAAGATTTCTTCCTTATATTTAGTCTAAATCTAACCACTTTTAGTTTAAAGCCATTACTCCTCATCACGACAGGCCATGCTAAAAAATTTGTTCTTATAGGCCCTCTCTGTGTACTGAAAGGCTGCAATTCGGTCTCCCTTCTCTTCTTGAGGCTGAGCAACCCCAAATCTCTAAGCCTTTCCTTACAGAAGAGGTGCTCCAGCCTCTGATCATCTCACAGTCGTTAATGAGAAAGAATCACATACTTTATTTCACATAGAACAAAGAAATAAATAGCAGTGATAGACTTTCTAATTACTTCAGCACCCTCCCAGAGCATTCTCTGCTCAGATAACTTCAGCCATCTAAAGGTGGAAGCTGCCAGCCTACAGTAGCACGTTCATCACAAGACATGTATTTCCAAAGGAATTAACAGATAGGAAAGATACAAATCCAATTAAAAGTCTTTAATGCACATCTGCATTCACACAGAGGATTCATAGTAGCCACCTGGAACAGAGCCAAATGTAAACCTTCTAGGCAAATCCAGATTTGCATCCTGCTTTTCCTGTAGTGCAATAATGCTCAGATACCCCCTGATTTATCAAGGGTTTTGCTGTGGTCTGCGAGTGAAGTATTATCCTCAGAGTTTGTCTCTGGATCCTAGCTTCCCAGTGGTTAGGATTTGGTTCAGTGGTAGGGCCAGGATTTGGTTCAAGTTTGTTTCCACTGCTGAATCCACACAATTTCTTTTTCCTATTACTGGACTGTGTTACTTGTTTCATTAAGCAGGGAAAAAATTAATTGTAAGTATCTGTCTTTCTGATTTGAGAATATATTTCTTAACAGATTGACGATTTTTTAGAAATAACAATTTGCATTTGTTCTTTCTGTTGTTTTTTTACTTATAGTTTTGGTTTGAGTATGTGTCTGTGATTGGTTAGTATACTTAATTCCAGTAAGTTTACTTTGACAGATAGATGCCTTCATATTTTTTTCATTTCACAATTTGGATGAACCTGCCTTTTAGAATCAGATTCACTAAACTATTTTTTTTGTCTCTGAATATTTTGCAATACTGGCTTGAAATTGTATTTTGTCAAACACTCTTGTCAATAAATTTATTTTCTAAAGTAAGAAAGTTGGTCAAGAAAGAAAACACAGAAGGGACATGAATTGAATTATTGTTTGAAGAGGAATAAAGAGAGTTTATTTATGATATTTTATTATATTACCCATTTCTAGAAATTGGACATATGATGATGACTAGATGCATAGAGGAACTACAGAAGACAAGGGCAATATAGTAACCATATTATTTGAAAATGAGCATGCATAATTATCCAAACAAATTATTAATTGTTTGCCCCAACATTTTACTGTCAACAAGTAATAAGTTCAAATTTTAGGAAGCCATTTTTGTTTTTCTTTATGATTCTTCAATCTTCAGAAAAGATTATTTTAAAGAGTATGGAGACTTGTGAAAATAATTTTTGGAAATTTTCAGATTAAACAAACCCAAAACAAAATGACAAACAAACCACTTCCATTTGATCAAAAGCAGATAATTACCTTCAGAACAAGTTTGGCGTCTCTTACTATGATTTAGCATTAATGTTGTCTCTTGAAGCACTATATACAGTTGGAAATACAACAAATGTTTTGTCATTTACATTTCTAGAAATTTTGTTCTGTATTGTAGAAATAGGTTGACTGGAAAGATGCAGTGTTTACAAATTTTACTGGGGGGAAAAAAAAAGAAAAAACTTATAATGCAAATTACATTTTTCTGCATTTTTGCCACACCAAAATTTTAGGAAAAAAAGTAAGTAGTTCTACTGAGGATCTGGTGTAAAAAGCTACAAGCATGTCTTCAAAACAGGGATGTAAGGCAGTGAGATTCCATGACAGTGTAGATACTTCGGTGTTTAGTGGCAGCATTAAAAGGTGCTTCAGTGTTCAATACCAAAAATGTCTGACGTGCAAAGATGATTTTACTGTTCAAACCACTGCAAACAGCTTCTTAAAATGGAAATTCATCAAAGATCTAGTGATAAAGGACAGCAACCAGCAAATAATAATATAAAGAGAGAAGTATTTGGGAAGTATTTCCAGTGACAACTGGTCATTGAAATCAGCCTTGCTGTGAAAGACTAATTTTCCTCCCTTTTTGCTGTTTTACCAGTTTTGTGTGTTGCAGTGCCGATGTCAGGCATTCTTTCTCTCTGCTTGCAGGGTCAGCCTTTACAACATCTGACAACCTGTCCCTCAGCTCCTGGGTTTCCTCTTCAACCAGTTTCCCGGGATTTCAGCATCCACAGTCTTTGAGCGCCCTGGGTACCAGCACTGCATCCATAGCTACACCCATTCCTCATCCGATCCAAGGATCTCTGCCTCCGTACAGCCGCCTGGGAATGCCTCTTACACCCTCTGCTATAGCCAATTCCATGCAAGGTAGTGGTCCCACTTTCCCATCCTTCCACATGCCTAGGTACCACCATTATTTCCAGCAGGGTCCTTATGCAGCTATCCAAGGACTGCGTCACTCTTCCGCAGTGATGACCCCGTTTGTATGAGTGACGTAAGACAAGAGAAATGCAACATTTTAAATGTGCAAGTTTGGTATGGAAAATACAAGGGACCTTTCTGAAAGGCCTGTGGCAGGAGTTGCTGAACTCGTAACAAACCAGCTAAGAAAATGCATTATGGATATAGATTCCTCTTTTGAGGGATCACAAGAAGAGAGCACGCAGCTTGGAGCTGCTCACAGATCTATGTGTAACACAGCCAAAATGGATCCCAAAGTCCCCAGGATTTTTGGTCGTGTGCAGCTTGTTCCAAAGGTGCATTATACCTAGCAGAAAGAGATTATGTTTATGCAGCCGTGTACAAATGAATTGTCTATAGGTCTTTTTTCATATGCTAGATGAATTGTGAAAAAGGCAATACTCATCTTCATCTCTTCTTGTGACTGATGAGCATCTAAACAGAAAAATGTATTGCTATAACTCTGAGCATGTTTTAGGCTATCTCAGCATACATTTCCTGAAAACAGGACAAAGTGGAGAAGACCACTGTCCTTTTTAAGACTGGCTTATATTCATGAAAACCAGTATTTCTTAGTTGCTACTATAATCACAAAGAGAAAATTATTAACAAGTATTTCTTTCTTTGTTTCTTTCACAAAACACTTATCTGTTCAAAAAAACAAAGAACTGTGTTACTGGACTGTAGTAGTAATAATGTATTCTCTCCTTCAGTCTAAAAAGAAGCTTGTTCTATATCCTAGGAGAGTAATTTAACTGTCTGTTAAGGTACAATGAAGGAAGATTCTGATTTGGAAAAATCTGTTACTTAAACTTAGAAACCCAAGATATCAAATTTGAAAGCAGTGCTCGTTTGCTGTTGTGCTTGCCACTGAAGACCTGTTTCTAGCTGCACAGGTGTACTGAGTAAACCAAATTTCAGGCTAGATCAGTCTGTAGACTCTCTGGATCAAACTATATCTAGTAGACTAGTATGAGTGAAGTATCCTTCTGCTTGTTCTAATTTTCTTGGGTTTGGTCATGGCTGATACTATACAAGCTCTTTGGCCAGGAACATGAGGGTGGTACTGCCAGTTTTAATATGTCCAGCTAGAATGGTGGAATTTCCTTATGAAAATATCAGTGCAGAACTTCACATGAAATTCTTTTAAAATTCATATCTGACATTTTTCAGTTAGTAATTCGGGTTCTTATTCAAAGTACTGTCCACTTTTTCTAGTATGTTTTGTCTGATGCAACAGAGGAACTATAGAGGTATAAGAAAATAATGACTTGTCTACAGAGAGCTACCACGAATCCTTTGCACGGCTGAAAAGAGCAGCAGTGTGGTGTTGGTTTTCTGTGTGGCAGGAGCTGGGATTTCACTGTAAATCATAAGTCAACACAGAGCTGCTGTGAAGAGTTGCATCCAAGTTAGAGGTGATAACACATTACTGACAAAATATTACAGATCTGTGTAGAGCTGGAACACAAAATTAGAAAACGGACTTGCCCACTTTTGACCAGTCTCTGTTGGTACCCTAAGGAAAAAAGCAGCGTACAGTCCACTGAGCCACCTACCTCCCACCTCTTCAAAGTGCAGGGCACATCACATGCCTTCATTTGTCCCATTGCCTCGTTTTACGTGCCCCATCACACAGAGCAATGACAATCTTCCAGGCTTTTCCCAGCTTCTACTGTAGGACAGTACTTGAATCCCACAGATAAGGGCCATCTTTATATATCTTCTTGTAATTGAATTTAAAATCGTCTCAAATTGGCCACTTCAATCACCTTTTCAGTCAAGTTATCTGCTGTATCATCCTAATTCCCCTTTAATCACTGTTGGACCTGCTGATAAAAAATGTCCTGGGGCAATTTGCAACTCCTGTGCTCTGTATGTGAATGAAAATGAAAATTTATTTATAATTTCTGGGTTCAGAGCTGCTACAAGGAGTTCCATAAATGAATATAATAGGCCAAGCTCTGCAATATTTAAATGGCTTAAAAATCTTAGTCACTGAATTTGGCTTGATGTATCCAAATATTAGATTTTGAAAAAGTGCATGTTGCAAGGTTGTATCTACTTATGACCAGTTTTTATATAAATCCCCTGTTTTTCAGGAAATTAGATGATACTGGCCCCACAACAACATAACTCTTCGAGTACATATGATTCTACAGACACAAGAATTACAGGGGAAGTTTGGAAGAAAGCTTTATTCCCTCTCTTCAGTTGCTTGACTTCTGTTAGAGTTGTATGAAGACCCTAGGATGTCATGCACTAAGGCCTGTGGGGAAATTAGGTTTCTTTTATCTGGTTACTTCTGCAGCTTCATTAACACATGGAGTTGCAGAGGATATGGTTAGATTCAGAACTCAAGCCAGTAGTCTTACTGCTGATACTTTCATCAAGAAAGGGTCAAATGAGTAGGCAGCTTTTATATGGCTCCAAAAAAGAAGTTTGAATAGGTAGACTGATTTAGGCATGGTTAACATGTGACATAAAGGCTGCTCGTATATTGACCTGTCCTTTCATGAAGTAAATTTGGAGACTGTACAGTCTCTTCAGCCCTGTCCTGGTCCCTGCTCTGAAAACACCAATATTTGGCATGTAGAAATGTCCCTGACACTGTTTCAGAGAAAATTCTCCAGGCTATTTCTGGAGAATGAAACTAGATTTAGACAACTGCAGTCATGAAAATATTAAATGAAAGACAAGTGCTTTTCACTAGAAATGAAGTGTGATTCATATCTGAAAAAATATGGCAGTAGGCTGTCTTTATATAAAAACATGATAAAGCCAATTCCTCATGTAAATTCTCAGTGATGAATTTCATATTATAAATGACACAGAACTATGTGAAAATCCACAGCTTGATTTTTCCAGTCAGATCAAGTCTCTCTCAGTGTGCTCATCACTCCTCATGCTGCTGTCTGGCATATGCTGCTCTCTGATGGTTTAATTCCTTTGCATCAGAAACCCACTGGGTTCCCCACTGATACAGAATCACAAGGTGATCTCAAGCAAGAAAATGAGGGTAGCTTGTGACAGCCTTCCCCAGGAACGAGATCAGTAGGTACGTCCAGTCCTCACTTCCTCTTCTTTGCCTTCACAATATTACCTACAAAACCTGTTGCATAGATTTGAGATTTAAGGGATTAAGTTCACAGAGGCCACAGGACATCCAGTGAAGAGGTTTTGCTACCTAGCAATGTTTCTGCTCCCCATTCCTCTCACCCTTCTGTAGGCAGGGGGCAGCATGGGAGTGATTCCACGAATAAGATTCCTGCCCAACTGAAGTCAAATGGAAATTTATTGACTCTAAGGGGTGCAGGATTTCATTTCATATTGTCATCTAAAAATAAAGTCTAATAGTAAGAACAGGGATTTTAGTGACAGCAACAAGATGGGAACTCTACAGAAAAGACTAAACACCAAGTACAAATCAGCTTTAGCACTGAACTCACAATTGGAAGAAAATGAGTGAAAAGTCACAATTAATCTGTTAAAGAATGAAATCGCTCTTCAAAATTAAAAAAAAAATTAATTATCTCTACCACTTTGACAATAATCCAGTAATTTATCTGAGGAGTTGCCGTAGAGCTGTCAAAATTATATCACTTTCAGGACAGAACATCTGTTGTTGGTAGATGGGCTAGGAACATCAAATATAACCTAGAGTTTATTTTCCAAATACAACTCACATTTTATATCCCATGAGAAGTGTTCTTCACCTTTATGAGCTTTCTTGGCTCAGCAAAACGAAGCTGGTTTATGTTGTTGGAGTTTTTTTAGGTTTGTTTGTCTATTTTTTCAAGAAGGGTGGAGAGAACATGCCTGAATATGCTTTTAAAAGAGAATGATAAGATTATCCTCAGAAGTGTTGCAAGTATTTTTGTGGGTTTTTTTCAAATTACCATATTATCCATAGGTAGTCAACACCCTCTGGTCTTTAATCCAACAAAAGCATCCCGCGTACTAACAAAACTGACTTGGATGTATTTATCTGAATTTTTTTCTTCTACTTTCGGAGCCCTAAGGATCTAAACATAAAAAAAAATATTTTTAATCTGGCTCTTTTGTTTGCAGCATTGCTTTATATGGCCTGAGGCACTGTCAAAGATAGAAAATCAGTGCCACTGGGTTTCAGTCATGCTCTTCTAGGTGTAAACTGAAAAAGAAAATATATCAAGTAGGTAAAGGTAGAGTTTCTAATGAAAATGCTTCTTCATGGGTTCAAAGATGGTAAGCTGCATGATAGCTAACATACTTGGTAATACAATCTCCAAAATGCAATTGCAAATTTTCTCCCAGAAGGCTTCATTCATGAAGGATGTGACACTGCATGAACACGTAGTCATAGGAAAATGTTGTCATTTCCAACATCCAACAAACACTAACCAGCACTTGAAAAGGAACCTTTTCTATAAAAAGCATTTGGGCTGGCAACTTGATTATGCAATACATCCTCTTTATATGTATGTACTATACAGAAATAGAAGTATCAATGAAAATTATTGCAAAAACTTGGAGAGATTTCCAAAACTGTAGGTTAATATAAATCATGGCAATTTTCTCCTAGATAAGGGGTGAAAGTGACTGTGAGATCAGTGTAACAGTTACAGCCTCTTATCTTGAGGGAGTTCTGCCACAGTGCTTATACTCATCACCTGCAGGGGAATGACATTCACTCACTGCAAGATTAATTTTGATTTTAGTGATATTTTATTCTCTCTATTCCTTACAGAGCATTTTCTGCTTCAGGAGATGTGGTTTCTTTACTAACCACATATTTGCTGGCCAGAGGATTTATGTATTACTCTGTAATCAACTGTCCTTGCATATAGTCTCTAGATTATCAAATGACAACTTCTTTTTCTTTATTTTATCTTCTTAAAAGAAAACTAACTGGTGATTTAAGTAAACTCTGAAGTAACTTCTTATGATAGTTTAAGGACAAAAAATACAGTTTGCTGTATTTTACCTTTAGCACATTTAAACTATTTTTTTGTTTTGGTGTTTTTTTTTTTTTGGTTTTTTTTTTTTTTTTTAATTGTACCTTCAGAAACATGAGGAAAGATTTGGTTTAAAAATAAGAAAGGTAAAAAACTGGATGTAACCTCTTTAACAGAATGTACCACAGTTCTTCTGTTTGCTGTGTTGACTTTGTTGTTTATAATGCATTGCGTGAGCACATTCACCATGTACCGAAGTGTGTGTTTGTGTGTATGGGGTGGGGGTAGGGGGAAATCTTTTTATGGAAAAAGAAGTTGTGAACATGAAATATGAAGCAACATCTAATGAAAACTTTCTTTTTAAGTGCAATATATTTATTTCTGCTAGAAATATAATATCAACATTATGTAATATTTGAAGCATTAAATGTTATTTGTAAACAGCTTAAAATTATATATATATCACAAAAACTGTACAGAAGTGCAAATGTGTGGATATTCAGTTTCTTTCATTAAAATATTGGGTGTTTTGATATATCATTCTTATTTAGCCAAATCTTTTTGCTTCTGTCGTTTTGGTCTAACCAAGTCACTCAGTGCAGTGGAACCAGCAATAGATTTTTCTGAGAGTGCACAAAATTTGTTAGGGCTGCTCATCTGCAAAAGGTGTTCTTTGGGTCCATATGGAGCAATAGTTTTACTGTAGTTAAATACAATTGTAGTTTGCATGTAGTTACACAAATTATTTTTTCAAAATGCTTTTCAAATATATTCATAAAAATTGCTGTATTTGCCAGCAGAACCCAAATAAGTGGCTGAAATATGGTGTTCTCAAGGTCCCCAAAACAAACTAAGTCTAAAAAGGAAGTGGAATTAGGTCTGTTAAGTCAGGAGAAGTGAAGATTGTGGGAGGCTACAATAAAGTTTTCAAATGTATGAAGAACATAAAGAAGCGAGGAATAAATTCCTCCTGCTGCAGGCTTTTATTTAATAGGATTTTATTTTAATTATACTAGCATATATTAAAGCAAGGGGGAGTTACATGAGCCATCTAAGGTACTGAAAGAGGAAGTAATAGTGAAGCACAGCACTGGATAACCTAGAGAAGATAAGGAGCAATACCTATCACTGAAAGTCTTCTAGAACAGGTTGAACATGCATTAGTCAAGAACGATGTGATTAAAGTTAATCTTGCCTTGGGACAACCAGATGATCTCTTGACGAGCTTCCAAGCTATCTATGAGAGCCATGCCTTAAAGCAGAATCTGACAAAATTCTCATGTTTTTCCAAAAGCTTTTGTTACACACCTGTAGTTCAGCTTGTCCTCAAATTGAAATCAGCTGCTGGGCCTTTTGTAAGGAGATCACAAGAGCCCTTGGTTTGCAAAAAGCTAAACGTGAAAGAAGAGCTGCAAGGTCCTAAGGAACAGCAGTAGCAGCAGCATTGTCTTGGTTTGGTTTTGTCTGTGAATGTAAGCAAGTAGAGAACAGCCTCAGGCAATTCAAATTTACTTTTAAATATGATGAGTTGGACTCATGCATGAATGTATCTTGTTAACATTTGGAATATATGAAAATTAGGATAGATTGCTGAGTTGGTAACTCTATATGGTGCCTGTTGTCTCTGTATTATATTTTTATGGCATCTTGGTAGCAAAACACATGTATCCTCTCATGGATATTTAATGCTTTGAAAGTCTTTTGCTTAACCTCAGGCTAAGGGGGCTTTCTTGATTACAGGTAAGACTAAGCGCATGCACCGGCACTTTCCTGAATCAGAACCATTGGCTGCACGCTGGTTCAAGAAGTGCTTGTGCCAATGGTCCCATGAAAATCAGCAGGCTTGCTTGCTTGAAGTTAAATCAGGGCTTAAGTATTGCAGCAGCTCTGCAACTGTAAAACTCCTTGTGCTTTGCAGAATTAGGACCTTTGGAAATAAGTTCTGTCTTTGAGCAACAAACACCTATATAGTTGGAGCCTTTATTTGCTGTTGTCCGAAGAGAGACCAGGGATTAGATAAAATGAAGATTTTGAACTGCCTCCCAGCAGGGTTACTCTGAAGAGACTGATGAGTAGTCACAATGACTGTAGGCTGCCTTGTGTTTCACATTTAGAAAACAGATTTATATCCAAATTATCTATCTTGGAGATAAGCAGCGCAGAAAACGAATTATTTGGGAAATGCTATTTTCTAAGCTTCCTGTGCAAGAGCATGATGAATGCATTGATTTAATGGTATGATAGAAATACAGAGCAATAAACAATATTTTGCATCAAGATAATTTCAAATACACGTAAAATATTTAGATTATACACCAAGAGTTCAATATATAAACTAACAATAATCAGTAATGATAGTTCTAAAAATTAAATTGTCAGTGATCTAATGTCCAAGATCTTTAGTAAAGTTAATCATTGATATCAGGTTTGGCCAGTAAGGCTTTAGGGACCTTTGTGGGAACTACAGAGGCTGGCCCTTGTTCTCCACAGTAATAACCAGAGGGACCAGGAGAAACCCATGGGGATGCCTACCAGGAAAGGTGAACAGAAATGATTCTTTGAAGAGTAGGATAATAAATGCAGACAGTATTAGATAAATCATCACTGTAGCATTTTCAGCTCTGTTAATATAAAATATAGTTTGACAGGCAGACACAGAAAAATTTAGTATTTGTAACATTTTTAGGATGAAAAATATATTTCATACAGGGACTGCATTGACTAACTAATTTGTTGAATTAAAATCAAGCAACCATGCTCTAGAATTTTGGTCTATTGGTTGACTTTTAATTGCTTTATTCTCATTGTGAAGTCTGCCAGGAATATATGCAGCAATTTTGTGTGGCTTCAGGTTCTGTGCTCTGGGGAATCTCCTAGGTTTGAGCTGTGTTTTCACAAACTTCATGAGTACCTGCTTCAAAGGTCTGTGCCCGCCTCTGTTTGAAGAAGGGTGGTTAGCAAAGAGGGTGATGAGCTGAATGATTGTCCTCCCGATATGCAAGGAGCACTCAGCTAGCTCTCTGTTTGCTTAAATTGCTAACGACTGTAGGGGAATAGCTCAAACAGCAAGATGAATTTAGAAAGGGAAAATGCTAGAAACTGAATCTGTAATGGATGATGTTTAGAGCAAATAAGCCCCCAAAAGGTAGAGGTGATACAATTCCTTAAACAGCTGCAGATTTTCTCCTCTTAGATGCTTAACCTTGGTCAGCTGTTCTGAGAGATTCATAGAAGGACTGAAGTAGGTGGCAAAAAGCTGTGTCTTTTACCTGTGTCAGAAGTCTGTTATCTGCTCTTTCAGAGGCAACGCATTCCTATGTCTTTGTCACCTCCAGCTAGGAATAGTTTTGAGTTTTTTACCTGGGTCTCTGTCCTAAGGCATCTTAAAATGAAGTGAAAGCAATAATATGGATTTGGAGAAGTTAGAAGTTCAAGATGTCTTTATTTTTAGTCTGCATTGTCATCCAGTCAGCTTCCAGGGACAATGCACAGCATAATTTTAGCCATAAAATACTAAATCATCTAGGTATCTGACATCAGTAGAAACCACCCTCTCTTTGAGTTCTCACAGAGATAGAGTAAGTTGTGATTCCTAAACTGTAGTCTATGCTTAATAGGGGCTTGTTGAAATTGGACTGCTTTCAATTAGGGGTCTTTCTGTTGAAAAGCCCATATGATTTTCCGAGTCAATAAGTCTATGGTCTTCAATGGTGTTCTCTGGTGTAAAAGTATGGGGGAAGTGTGGGAGAGAGCAACTTTTTTCTGTTTATCTTACTCCTTGTTTTAAAGCCATGGTTGATATATAGTCACAAATCAATTACTATTTCTTCCTGTGCTCTCTTATGGATCAATCCCCAGGCAGCCAAAAGAGGAATTAATTTTTATCTTAATGCAAATCGTTGGTCATAAAATTTGCATTGATAATATCTGAACACGTACCGAGGGCTTTGGAATGGCAGGCTTCAATTACCTTCCCACTGAATGTCATACCTTTTAGACTTGAGACACCAGTCATACTACTCATCTTCAATGATATTACAAATAAGGTAGTAGTACTCAGGGGATTTATCAGCCTGTCTTTATTTGATCACTCCATTTTCAGTTAACACAGTCACCCCAAACAGTGCATTTCCAGAGGATGATTAGATTGTTTCAGACAGTTAAAGACTTTGGACTTCTTCACTCCCTTGTTTTACAATGCACTAGGAACCTTGTGCATTTTTGTACGAACATAAAAAAAGTCTAACACTTCTGCCCCCATAATTTCCTTTACAGGACTTTAAACACTTTCCAGTTGTTCTTAAACGAATTAGTATGTATTGTATAGCCTATGCAGCACTTAAGACAACTTGGCATTGTTTCCAGTAGTTCTGGATGGAAAACTACTTGTGTTTTCAGTCACAGAAAATGTTTTCCTTCCTACATACCTGATGAGGGAAAAGACTAACAAGTAATATTGTAGGCTGAGATTTCAAAGCTCTTATGGAAGTAGGTGCACAGTTCCCACTAATTTTAGCAAGAACCACACTTCTAAGTCCTGTTTGGAAAGACTTCGCTATAGTGTTTGCTATTTTAAAAGGTTTATGGTTTTTTCAGAGGCCAGCCTAAACGTTTTTACATTCCTTCCTGAATTATTTTAAAGCTTCTTATGCTCCATGCCGTAATATTATGCCTTTGTTCTCCTGTTCTTTCAACCTTGGCCAAACTGTTAGAGAACACACGGATACTTCCTTTTTATTTGCTACCAAAATAATAAGAACACTCATGTAAATTGCAGAGATTAATTTATTTTGTTCATTCGTTTGTTTGTGGGGTTTTGGACATGTTGTTTTATGTGGATCCTCTTCTTAGGAGCTTAGCTGTTTTGTGTTTTGCAGAAAAATAGCCTGTATACTTGTCTCAAAACCAGAGTTACCATCATGACAATATAGACAAAATAGAATTTAGCTGTCCAGAATCTGAGGGATGGGCTCGAGCTCTCTTGACACAAAAGAAGCTGGGAGAAGTCAGAATGTAAAATGACATGCAGAAGCATCGGATCAGCATGCTCTTACCACTGCCAGGAAGTGGTGCCTCCCACCCTGCTCCTGAGCAGCTGCTGCCATTCTGCATGTAAAGTTTCCCCAGCAGCAAAAGCAAAATGTTTTCCTCTTCATGGTTTTGGTGTAGGCAGCAAAGCAGGCAGCAGGTTTGGGATTGTTTTGCCCCCACCTGGTCCAGGAACATATAAACACACAGATTACATGATGTTGAGAAAGTGCCTTGTCAGCTTGTGCCTAGAGCCACTTGAGGTTGTGGATTCCCGGAGTGATCTAAGAGCCTAGAACCTGAGATCTGCAACGTGCAGGTCTCTCTCTCTCACACACAAAAACTTATGGCTTAAAATATTTGTAATGCCTGTATTACTCTGGAAATGTGAATCCACAGTGCAGCTATGATGAGATGGACATTTTGACCAGAATGAACGCGCTGGAAAATCTAGAAAGACATAAATAGCAACTGTCCGGATGCTACAGTAGAAATAAATTGGAAGCTGATCATAAGATCTAAGTGGGTATTTAGAGTTAGTGTAAATAGAAATACCAAATTAAGCAAATAACATGTAATTTTGAGATGAATTGCTCCATGTGCCAAGCATAAAACTTTTTACTGACTATGCCCTGCATGATAACATGAGAATAGGGCAGACATTTTAAAACCTAAAATCACATGAGAAATTGCAAACCACAAAAAAGAATACTAGAAGTCACACGTGCAATGTGACCATAAACAGAACTGCAGCATGGTTAAAGACAACTCCAGCTTAGGAAGAAGGTTTCCACTGACATATAACCTGAATGCAAACCAGATCATACATCCAAATTCCAGCTATACCATATCCTGACTGAAGAAAATTTTAAAAATCACCTGTGTAAGAGTGCCTAAATATAGGAAATATGAATGCTTATTCTAATTTTTGTGTTAGAACACACTGCTATTTCCCTGTGTACTGCCTTGGTTCTGGAGTATGTTCATATAAAATAAGCTGCATGGCTCTGGCTAAACCAGTTATCCAAACACATGAAGACAACAAATGGGATGACAATAATGGATTTCTGCTTTATCTGGGATTCATGACAAGTGCTGAACATGCATCCAGATGGGGAAATTATTTAGAGAAGACAAAAAAGACCCCAGAAAAGGAAACATGGAACTGTGTATCATCTTCATTTAACTAATGAAAGCCATAAGAATTAATAAGTGCACCAATGTTGGAATAAAATTGAGAAAAGAAACAGAGGTCTGCAAAATTTCCCCCACCATTGAATATGACATAAATAATTTTAAAATGAACAATGACTTCATTTTTGTTTTGCTCCACAGTTCACTGGTGTTGAATTAACCAATGCCTTGAAATAGATTTCTCCATGTGAAGTCACTTTCAAAATTAGCGTTTGAATGAAGCATTTTAAGCTAGTGAGGAAATCACAAGTTTAAAAAAAAAAAGAGCAAGCCTTTACGAAAATGTTACGTGATGGTCTGCACTTTTGCTAGTAAAGAAAGCACTGATTCTTAAACACAACAAAGTTTGGGCATAAACCTGATTCTACAGGTACTATGTACCTCTGTGATGGAAAGGACCGTAGCAGGGAACTTGTTCATGAAACGTAAGTGTGGTTTCAGGTGTTTTTACTGGATTTCCCTATTTATATATACGAGACATTATAAACTAGTTGTTCTTCTTGCTCCACCCAGACCCACACGTATCAGATATCCGGGTGTAGAGCTATAAGGTACAAGACTAATTTTAAATTTGAATATGGGATGGCTGCCTTCCTCGTAATCTAATTTTAAGACTAAATCATTTCAGTTCAGCATTAGGGAAACCTTTTTCCCTCCAAGTAACCCTCTGACTTTTCTTTTGTAATTTTATTGTAAATTTTGTGTTGTTTTGCCGTTTTTGTTAAAATCATGGCCATGAGAAACAAAATTGCATGAGAACTCCAGCTTCCATTGAAAAGAAAAAAGGTGGCAGGGAAATAGGTGGAATAAATCTGCTTCAAAATTCAGGATAATAATATTTAAAACAGACACTTTTTTTAATTATTATTTGTGACTGGAAACAGAATAAATTTTGCTGTTGTTGCTGTGTCTGCAAATAATTTTTTTTCTAATATGATTCATTCTAGTTACATAACCAAAATAAGCAATGACGGCAAAGTGACTTTTCACTGTCACTCTTTACACAGCCCTAATTAGGACTCTTAAAAAATAGGCTTGTGCATGTTTTTTGGTTGGCTGATGAACTGGAAAAATAGGTGAAAATTAATTCAGAATTAAATGAAAATGCCAAACTCAAATTTGGAGGAGTATAAAGGGCTGATTTAAAAGAACAAGAAGACCCACACATTTTGGGTAAATGCACAACATTGTATTCACTGAAAATATTGACTGTGTCCTCAGGGTAGTTATCTCTCTATGTTAACTTACTTATTTACATCAGTTTCAAATGCAATATTAAAACACTTTATCACCTATCAAATAACTTTTTTTAACTTCTGACGTAGTTCCCTCCTTTTATTTCCAGCTGAAAATCATTTGGTCTGAATTAGAAACTCATTTCTGTTTCCAGGAACCAGATCTTTCTTTTGACAAATTCACTTATCACTGAACTTCTTGGCCATGTGGGGTCTTCAGACACTCCCTCATTTGAATATTTAATCTTTATTTTATTATATGTTACCACTCCATCACACATTTAATTGTTAGATGAAGAAAAAAAAAATCAAGTGCAAAACTCCACCTTACATAAAATCTGACTACCCTGAATACTGTAAAGGCTGAGACAATATGTAATTTCACACCTTCTTCCGTGGCTTGGGGTGCTGTGACAGATTTAGACCATCTTGCACGTTCAAGAGCAGTACTTTGAGGGCCCTGCTACCCCAGGTACCACACGATCTTGAATTGTGGAGTGCTGACACTGCTGAAGGATGGAGGAGCCGCACCCCTGCCTTTTCCCGCCAGCCTCCTTTTACAGGTAGAGAGACAGGGCTCCTTTGAGTGTGCTCTGTGCCACAATCCTGCTTCTTTTGCTGTGCTCCTGTGGTTGGAGGCTTTGCACCTGCTGCCCATGCCGATGTCCATACGTACACATATACAACTCCAGGCCCAGGAGTGGAGTGCTGTGTGTTCACAGCACAACCTTGCCGTGAAACTTCAGTGCTCAGGGAAAAGCTTCCAGCTCAGGTGCCAACACCACCGGGGAACCTCTTCTCATGGAGTAACTCTCCGCAAAGGCCAGGGCAGGGAGGAATGCCGCGGCCGGGCCTCTCCCGGGCGCTCTGTGCCCTCTGCTGGCAGCGCCCGGACCCTCCCGGCACGGCGGGGACTGCGGGCTCGGCACCCGCCTCCTGGGAGAGCCCAGCGGAGCCGGGAGAGCGAACTGAGAAAGGGAAAAAGTCCGAGGGAGTTGTGTATCCAGTATTTTCCATGCGCCCAGAGGCCACCTCTGGTATTCCCTCAACTCCCCTGTTCCCGCTGGCCTCCCCTCCCTCCTCTGACCTCAGGTCCCTGTAACACAATGGTAACTCAGTTCTTTCCCCAGGGATCTACTCTGTACTGCTTCAGATGTTTTTCAGGCAGCAATATCCTTCCCCCCCAATAACCTACAGTCTGCCTCCTGTATATTTTCCCAGATTTTATACCAGGTCCTCAGGTGCAAAATCCACATGGTGATTGAAAGGGTCCTGGCCCGCATCAGCTATCTATTTATGTTCCTTAAATTGATTAGGATTTTCTCTGGTTTGTTTTTATCTCGGTAGTTTTGTTTGGTTGTTGTCTACTTACTGGTTGGATGGCATCCAGAAAGTCATAAACTGTAATTTTTTTTTTATTATGGATAGTAAGACATATTTTTTTTTTACTCTCTTATTTTCAGCAAATATTAGTGTTGTCTGCAATAAATGAACCTGAACAAGAGAAAAGAGTTAGCTTGTATCCACTACTTCTGATTTCTTCCAGGCAGACAAAACAAGTCTATAGGTCTGTGCCTTAACAAAGAAGTAATCTTTAAATACTTTTGGAACATGTATTCAACACCATACCAGGCAGAAAATACACAGCCTGATTTTGATTTACACAAAAGGCAATTTATAAAGCTCAGGAAGCCTTGCAAGGATTAAAGCAGATGTCTGCACCCACTTAGAGCTTTCTTTCCACACCAGTGTTGTGTAACTGAATAGTTATTCAGGACTTGCTGCTGCTGAACCGGGTAAGTGTGCCACACCTAACACCTTACTCAGGGCAAAACTATGTAGACTGCATGTTTGCATAAAGATGCACGTATTTTCTTTGGTGGCAAGCATTTTCATACGTTTGCAGCCCTTCACTTTGAGTCTCACAAAGCATGCTGATGGTGAGCTATAAAGAGACCTTGTGATTTATTCTTTTGCGATGGTCTCAACATTTTGCCCTCCTTTCCTTCCACAGATTGCATTGATATAAATTGCTATCGATACAGAAGCCATCCAAATACAAAACTGCACCCTACTATTTTAAAGTGTGATGTTGAACTAAGTTGAAATTGGCTAAACTGTAAAGAATCATTTGGTATAATTAGACAAAGATGCATAATATATACAGAGACTTATTTCTTTAGGTAACTGAGTAAAAATCATGGGCTTAGTTACTTATTTTCCTCTTTAATCTTCATGATTTTGGATTTTACATTCAAGTAGACACAATGAAAGAAATGGATTCACCCCCTGAAATGGATGAATCAGTCTCTCAGAAAGGATCAGGTTGTCTCAGCTGAACTGCCTAGTGATATGGGAATAAATATGTTTTAATGGAAATGTTGAAATCCAGAGCATGTGTCTGCCATAGCCCTATCATCTCGGGGGAGTAAAAACATATGAGTGGTCTTGAGTTTGAATTCCTTCTTCTTCCAAGCTATATTTGGGGAGCTTTTCAGAAATAGGAGGGCTAAACCACAGAAAAGAAGATTCCATTAGTGCTAAAATTATGGGGACTGTAACACAAGGATAGGGCAACTCTGGAGAGTAAAGCAGAGATAAGACAGAAACCTGACAGTATTTGTTGAGGTAAAGCTTACAACAAGAGAAATGTGAGAAAAACTTGAAGGTGCAGTTGCAATCTTTCTTCTTGTAAGGCACCTGTAGGTGTGAACTCCTTTGCCTGCTTTAATTTTCCTTTCCTTCATGTTCAAGGGGCGCAGTTCTTCTGTTTTCTTCTATGAAGTTTAACAAGGGCAAGTGCCGGATTCTGCACCTGGGAGAGGGCAAACCTGGTTGTGTGTATAGACTAAGGAACAAGAGGCTGGAGAGCAGTGCTGCAGAAAGGGACTTGGGGACCCTGGTTGATGGCAAGTTGAATATAATTCTATTTCAGGTGGTAGTGACAATGAGGAGGAAGGACCATAAGCATGCTCCCCACAAGACCTTTGGGACTTACTTGTGGAAATCCTGAGGAGGAAGGGACCTCAAGTGAGTTCTAAAGAAGACCGCAGCAAAAATCCATCACACAAGAGACACAGAGACTCATTCTTGAACATGGGCAATAAGAGTGAATATGATTCTTTGAGAAAGCAATATTTATTGTATCCTGGGGTAGAAAAGGTACATACAAGGATGCCTTCTCAATCTCTTGAATTACATGAAAAATTTAACTATGGCTGACTGAGCTTTTACACACCTTTGGGAGCATGAGGTCTTAGGGCCTCTGAACTACTATAAGTAGCAGGTCAGGAGATCCAGATTCTAGGGCTAAAATTCACTCCAGCACTTAGGTATTTCTTTTCTACTCATAGCACTCCTTTAAAAACATATGGAACACTGAAAATAGCAGAATCTCTGTTGGAGTTAAGCCTCTTGCACTTGCACATTCAAGGTTATTTTCCAATAATACTTTTCCTTCCTCTTTCCTTCTTTGTTGTCTGACTTTTCATTTTCTTCCTCATTTATTGCCTGTCCCTCTTCATTCTCATTCCACATACACAGCCCTTGTTCTCAATGCTGTTAATCAGTTACTGTCACAAGTCCCTTCCTTCCTTGTTTATCACTCATTTTAGATCATCCACTGTACTTACAAAGTAGATCTGTGGCAGACCCATTAGTGAAACTTGTATGCCTCTTTAAGACTCAAGCTAGTTTTTAACTGCACACTCAGTGTTTCCTCTTTCTTATTCTGCTCTCCCACGTCAAAAGAAAACCCCAAGTCAATATTACAGGTATGTCCTTGCTCTTTTGCTTTCACAGTTCTTTCTCTTTTCTTGTTTGGTTTCTCTGATTTTTCAGGTGTTGCCAAAATCTGAAGGCGTTGCCAATGTATTTCCTTATAGAGACTGATAATCTCCAAGTTACATATAACTTTCATGATAAACAACCAAGAAATGGCATTTTTCTTGGTATATGAGGAGCTGGGTGGTCTCCAGCTCAAAGCTGGGTCAGGGCATACTTGGGATAAATTTTTTTCATAAATACTCACTCAGGGATTAGGTGGTATATAATAATAAAAAGTAGGGCAGGAAGGGATCGTCAGAGATCATCTCCTTGGCTCAAGCCAAGATCAATTTATAATTAAACTACCTCTGAAAGATGTTTATCTTATTTCCTTTTAAGAAGCCCCAACAATGGAGATTCCATAGGTCCTTTAAAGTTTCTGATGCTTAACTATTCTTTCCTTAGAATTGGTCCTAATGTCTAACCTGACCCAGACTGAAATTTTAGCCCTTCGCTACTTACCCAGTGCTTCTGTCTCTTCTTGTAGCAACCTTTTGCCTATTTGAAAACTGATATTGCATTCCCTCTGATTACTCTTCTCCAGGCTATTTTTCACATCTTCCTTGTGTAGACTTCAAGGGGGTTTTCTGCTGTGTTTATGCACTTGGCAGAGGTGGAAATCTGCTTTGCAACTACCATTGCTGATGTAAAATAAGAATGACAGTAAGGGGTAAAGGAGATTAGGAAAACTCCCTATCCTTCAGTGGGTCCATATCTTTCCCAAATGCAGTGTTCATTACCAGACACATTCCTGCAACTGAGATCTCACCAGCACTAACTGGAGTTAATAGATGACTTCATGAGTGAGATATGAAACTCCTTCTCACATACTCCAATGTAACATTTTGTTTTCCTAGAGCTACAACACTGTTGACCGTTTTTACTCTGATGTAAGAGATTTTTTATCAATTCACTATAAAGTGAGACTGTCATAATTTATTTTGCATTCTTTCCTCTGCAGCTTTTCTAATAATGCTGGCAATAAGGCTTATAATGACAGCTGAAACGTGGAGGTTCTGTGCTGCTTGCAAAATGGAATTCTGCATATGCATATGGTATGCTAACAAGAAATTACTTTAAGCATGGTACAGGTAGCTTGTGAGTTGTTAGTAGGCAATGAACCTCTTTCTGTTTGAAAGGCGGATAGAATTTTTCCAAGTACCACCTCAATAGATGGGAAAGATTTCTCTAAAGAGAAAATACCTTTTAAAACTTTATCACCTTTTTCTGATTCTGCATTCTGCTCTTTGACACCCTCTTATGCTTCCATTAAGTGGCAATTTTAAAAGCATCCTTCCCATGAAGTATTTCTTCAGCAAAAGCCAGGTTTACCAGTGGGCCACAGTTTCCTTGCAGGGCAGCCCTGGAGCTCATTCTGGAATGTCAGCTCTGCTCAGTATCAGTGAAATTCTCTGTAACTCTGTGATGAGACAGTTGCATGGGAGAAATGGCTAAAGACAAGTATGTCTTTTGAAATATGCCTTCGATGTCCAACAGTGATTTTTAGTATTTTACAGATCCTTTCTATGTATACATGCACAGAAACACACACACTTGTATGTATGCACTTGAAAGTGCATTGTTTAGTTAATTCTCATTTTGCTATCAGGCTAACAGGAGAAAATGAATGCTGTCCTATATTCAGGCTTCAGTCCACCACCAGTATGTACATTGATATATATCACCAATGTAATCTCTCCGGAAGGTAAATCCTCTGAACTCCTACGTGTCATACTATGGGGAATCACGCTACAAAATACCCTACTGGGAAACAAGTTGTAGCACCCTGAGGAGCTGGAATGGTTGCACCTGCCTTGTGAAACAGTAAGTCAGCTGCTGCTCTCTGAGCATAATGAGTTGTTCTGTCAAGCTGAAAAAAAAAAAAAAAAAAAAAAAAAGAATATGAAACAAACAGTACCTTCAAGAAGGAAGTGTTTCCCCTCCCCCTCATATAACCCCTTCAGTGCTACCTACTGCACGCTTCTTGAGAAATGGGCTAGGCTAGGGATTTTTGTTGGCTATGGATGCTTCTTTTGATTTGAATTCTCTTTGCTAAGTTCAAAAGAAAGGAGGATTTCCTAGCAGTAGGAATAGGGTGGACAGAGCAGCCCACATCTTGTGTAAAGGTAAATGGGGATTTCAGGGGGAGAGAGGGAGTGTCACAAGGGGTCTGTGGTTGCTTGTGAGCAATGGGTTGGTGTGAGGGCAGGGAAGGTCCCAGGCTCACTTGCAGGACAGTCTGTGGTGCTCCAGGCAACCCTCATGGGGAAGTGAAACTAACTAAAGTACCACGCACCACTCATGCAGAGAGATGGTGAAGGCAAACACAAACGGAAGAGGAGTTTGTAAAGGACACCTCTGTATGTAATAGGTGATTTGTACCTGCAGAGTCAGAATGATCACCTGGAGCAACACAAATCTGTGGCAGATGGATTTACAATTTGTACTTGAAACACAGGCCTGATTCTTCTTACTTTGCATGCATGTTGAAGCACTTCCTCACGTAGAATTACTCAACATTTACAAGTCAGGTGTGATTAAAGCTCTGCACAGATCAGTGGCTTAATTTAAATTATCAGCAACACTGACAAATCAGCATTAGAGTCAGCAAGAAATGACAATGGCCTGTTCAATCAATCAAACAACCCAGACTTGGCCTGCTAGTCTCGATGAAAGTGCATATTGAAACAGAAATGAATGTGTTAATTCCGGGGAAGGAAAAAGTATATAAACACTTGGCATACTACAGTTTTTTACTGTGACAATGCAGAAGTAAAGAGGATGCCTTGGACGGTAGAGGGCACTGTCACCTCAAAAATAAGCTCCAAAATGGGCTGTAGTTGTATCTCTTTGTGAGCACAGTTGATGAGACGCAGACAAACGCCGTATTCCAACTGGAAATGTGCACTATTTGTTTCATAGTAGTTCAGGAGACTAGAGAGGTAATGTGAAAAAGCGAGGGGAGGACACAAGGATAGGTAGTGTAAAGCCATATTGCCTACAAATACTCACACGGAAAATTGAAAGAAAGGGATGAATTCCATCAAGTTCTTTGACACTGTGGTACAACTTTATGTTTGGGGAACACAATTTCTTTAAAGCTTGATTTGGGTGCAATTGTTAACAAGGTTTAAGAATGTATCATGAAAACACACAAGTATTCAGGATCATGCTTTGAGACAGATTATCAAAAAAGGTGAGGAAGAAGATGAGATGTAACTGCTGCTGCAAGTCATCAACAAGGACAATGTCCTATTTTTAGATTTGTATGGGTATAAATTAAAGGGTTTGTAGCATCAGAAACTTTTTTCTTCTCTTGATAAGGTACCCAGCAAAAAGACAAGATTTATCAAGAAAGGATGCCCTGCAGCCCTTGAAGTGACCATGTTAGTCACTTCAGTTTGTCATAAACAATTCACCTTTTCTCAGTCATATAAAAGAAGCAAACAGCATTCTCAAGCCACAGCTTTGTTTGTCATTTAAGGGGTGTTTGCTGTGTAGGATTATCTTGCTTTCAGTCTGGTCTGCCATTTTGCTTAGTTTGCCAAAGGTACTTTTTACTGCTGTTTTAATCTGCCTGTTCTCTACCTTCAGTAACTAGGCCAGCATAGCACATACTGAAATCCCCACCAAAATGACTGTCAGGTTAAGCAAAGTGTGAAACAGAAATAAACTTGTTAACATCTGAACAGGCAAGCTCAGACCCTGCTGCTGTTTTTGATATAGCTGTTTGTATTTCACAGTAGTCCGCAAGCTTCTCTCACCCTTGCCAAAACAGATTTGCCAGTAAATCTCCATCAGCATAGATTTACTGATTTTGATATGGCAACATATTTCAAGAGCCCTACTGTTTCTCACATCTGGTTGCTCTGCCAGTTGTTCACTGAAAAGCTAATCTGTGAGCACTTCCACATCATTGTTTTCTCCTGTTTCTATTCTAAGTCCGTTGCTGGCTCCCCTGTATTTCCACCATAAATGGTGTTCATATTCTCAATCTCACGAGGGAGCATCTGCCATGAAAAGTAGCTCAGCCCATGTTCATATGGTCCTGTTCTGTTGTTATCACTTAGATCCTGCTTGTCGCTGCAGGACTGCTACTTAGAGACACAGCAGATAAACACTGACTCCACAAAAAATTAAGTAAACCCACAGTGTCTAGTAAATCAGGTTAGGGGAAGCCGGATCCATCACTTCTACTTGTAACAGTGAGTTCTGGGGTCCTCAGATAACTTACTCTACAATTTTCTCCTGCAAAGAAAAGCATAATGAGATGCAGTTGCTGTGGCTGTGAATCATTGCGTCTATGCCAAATTAGCATGACTACTCACAGTGGCCAAATGCCACAAAATGAGAGTGTGAGTGTACAGCAAGAGATCTTCATTTTGAAAGCTATAAGGAGATTATGTCATGCAGAGGAGTTAAAAGTCCTCAGAACAGTGAAGAATTACAGAAACATTCCAGGCCTCAGTTGGGAGGAAATGATCACACTCCATGCTTTAGGAAGGGGCACTGGCAAATCTCACAAATCAGCTGCTCAGTAGGACAAGTGAACGGCTGTGCTGCTTTCATCATTCTGTTTACAGCAAGGAAAGAAAGGTAACTGGAGATATGTTAATCCTAGAAGGTTCCCAATGTAGCCTAAATTTTTTTTCTGCTAGTCCTCGTATTTATTGTCCTTTTTTCTTTAGTTATTTTTTTTCAGAGCTGCAGGGAAGCATTTAAGTTGACAAGAATATATGGTACTGGAAACTGAAAGCCAAGAAATCTGAAAAAGTCTGGTGGAGACTAATTAGGTTTTCTGACTCACTAATGTTCTTCAGTGTTATTCTGGCAGCAGGAAGTTTGAGACTTAAAATCACTTAAAAATTTCTGTGTCACAGAAAGAAGGCCCTTCAGGACCTCTCCTAAATATGTGATTTTTTTTGTTGTTCTTGTTGCCAGGGTAGGCAAGCTGGGCAAATTGTTCTTATTTGTTTCTCATAGAAACAAATTTTTGCTCATTTGAGCAGTTAGCTATACAGATACAGATGTTCCAGTTCTCTATAGTTTTACATATATATAGTTAAAATGCAACTACAACTTTAAAAGTGAAAGAAGATACATATGAACACAGATGTGCAAGTAGAGATCAGATTGCTGTATAAACAACTCACCAGAAGCATATTTTTCCTTCTTCAGGATGTATGCAATATATGTTTAAAGGGGTTGACTCCAGGGGGAATATTGATATCCTACAGAAAGTGAACTGGTCCCACAATGCTGTTAAGTAGGACAAGATACCCACTATAATAGTTTGCCACTGCATTCTGCCGTGGGGGTTTTTTTGTTTTTTGTTTTTTTTCTGCCAGATTTCTCCAAGGGAAATCCTGCATTTTTTTCTTCTGCCTGAAGAGATTTCTTTGCCTTCTGTACTTCTATTCAGCCTGGTCTTCATAAGAAGAGGTCCCAGCTATTTCTGTTCTCATAAAGTTCTTTCTGTAAGTAAGAATTTGTCTGCTCAGCTTTGACTGAAGCTCAATCAGCATTAATAATGAGTTAAGTCAGAGATGGCCATATGGTGTGGAGGTCAAAACCCTCTAACTTCCCGGCTAGTTACCTGGGGCTCTTACTCCACATTGCTGCAGCTCTGTTGCTGTCAGCACTCAAAATTACTAGTTTAACGCTAGGTTGAGCGCATCTAACCATGCAGCAGTCACACAATTGTTTGGTGAAGTGACATACTTTCGAGAACATGCTAACCTTGGACTAAATAAACCAAGGAAAAAGAGCCTGAAGTTCCCTAACTTGCTACAATGCAGTCCTGCTATTATTAAGTCTGCTGCTGAATGTGTGAAAGTGTGTGGGATCAACACAAACTTCACAGAAGCAAAGCCCCATGGTAGGTGGCGATGGCAGCCTTGTCAGAAAATCTGCAGAATATGCTCTGAGGCTGTGCCGCTGGAACAAAGCAGAGCAGCACAGGAAACATCATTATAGACTGAAAAAGGGAATCTCTACAGGCACTCTTATTCGGATCACCTCGGGAGAGAGAAGGGGTTTGTATTGCTAATAAACTGTAAATTTAAGGTCTCACTTGAGGCAAGAGGAAGAGAGAGAACTGGTGTGAAGAAACATTACAGAAGATGAGAATGAGTGGAGGAAAAGAAAGCAAGCTCTGGACTGTTTGGTAATGAGGTGTGCCTGTCCAGTGTCCTGAAGAATTAATAATATTAGAGAATACAAGGCCAGTGTGTTTCACTTGCAGGGTCCCATTCCCGAGGACTGTGACTTACCTCCATTGACAGTGTGCCACAATCACTATCCGACTGAGGTTACTGATATCTATCAGAGTGATTTGGAAATACGAAGAGACAGTCCAGTGATCGTGGAAGATGCGTGGGAAAAGAGATAGAGAAGACCTAGCAGAAAGAGGAATGTTGTGTTCCAGGTTGCCTTGTCCTGGGACAGTAGAAAACTGTGGAGCAACAACTTATGGATTTTGCACTCCCTGGACAAAAGAAGTTAGGATAAACTGATTAAGATATGTCTCTCCTGTGGACTTACATATATCCTTCAACACCCTTGAGAGTTAAGAGAAATCAAATTTATTTTTGGAGATATATTTCCTTCCTCCCCTTCCTTTTTGTTATAAACAGTAAGGTCTGTGCTGATTTATTGGAATGACTCTTTTCGCTGTGATGTGCAGAATTAGTAATGAGCTACTCTGTCTGAAACGTGATGTTAGACATTAAACATAGTGTTTCTGGAAAAAATATGAAATTCTTGTGATGATATAAACCCAAGGTTTATTTCTTACTACTTGTGTCTTACAGATTGAAACGTGTCATTTTATTTTTAGAGGTGTACTGCTCTACTGCAGTTCTTTTGAAGTAGCATTGATGGTTTTCTACAGCAATTCATAGTTGCTGAATATGGGCACCTTTACATTTAAGAATATGATGTTCTGTTTTTCCTTACTTACAGTAACCTTTAAAATCTTTAGAGTAGTTTAGTAGTATGTGCCTTTGTAATCAGATTCTGTGGGTGGTACCTTTTGGAATAAATTGCCTGAAGAGTTTTAATAAAACAGCCTGAAGGTAATTGATTTGCTGAAGGCTGGAGCAGGCCCAGTTAACCTCAGTAGTTGAGCCTTCCCGCAGCGGTTATTTGAACCTTAATAATATCAACCCTTAAGGTTCTAAGTTTTCCATGGCTCTATTGATTTTGGCAAAATTTGAGAACAGGTCTCAGGAACTAAAAATCAGCAGAACATATCATACTGCTCTTTTTCTATGTCGGTTACATGCAAAACTCTACCTGGAGCCTGTACCCTTCAATCACCCAGACAGCAAAAATTGACACCTTTGGTTACTAAATTTATCACAAGGCTACTTGATTAAAATCAAATATGAAAAAGAGCAGACTGTGAAACTTTTGCTCTTGAAAAGCAGGTGGGAAAAATAGCATGCATTCTTCAAACACTTGAAGTGTCTTCCCTTTAATAAGCACAGATAAATGTTTGTTGCAATATGAAACTGGTACATGTAATTCACACTGGAAGAAGGGCCTGCCTACTCAGGAGACTGGCTGTTTTATATGAAAAATACTATTTCTTCCTTGCTCACCTTTTGAGATCAATGTAAGACATGCCCTTTGCAATTATCCCCAAAACAGCTAGTGAAGGGTGATTTTTCCCTCAGCAAAGAAAGAAACGTGGAGTCAAGAGACATGCAGGTCCTCTGTCAGCCCCACAGGCATGTTTGTTTGGTACCTTTACAGGTTTGTATTCTTATACCCTTACTGTGATGTAAACAGCCTTCTTACTACCACAAAGACAGCAAAAGCTATCCTGTCCTTACACGTTTGTTACCTCAGTAGCTGAATCTGGACCAAAGACCAAAATTACCTGCCTGTGCTAACAATATGCTAACTATACATATATAGAACTATATATATTATTGAACAATTTTTAAAATACTAGCTTAGTATGGTATTTGCCACATAAGGCTCAAACGCAGGCTAGGAGTCATAAAAATAATTAGGAAAAGGAGACGAAAATAAAGAGGTTTTAAACATTTTAGAAAGAGATCTACATCTCTTATGCCAGAGGAAAAATGTGGAAAAGCCAGGAAAAGAAGCAGAGTTTCAAACAGAGAAAACTTGGGACCAGAATCAAAGGGGGAAATAAAGAGTGCAGAGGGATAAAGAAAAGCCTGAAGACTGCAATGAGGAGCATCTGGGAGGCAAGGAATAGGTACGATCAAGAAAGGACTTCCAGGGGACAAAAAGAAGAGTTCAGAGAGGAAAGAATGAAATGGACCTGTTTGGAGAGGTTGCAGTTACTGAAGATGTTATATTCTGCTATATTTAATCAACACTATCAAAAAGTGGTAATTAAAACAATGTATACCTATCAAATGAGGTGCTGCCTAACCACTATTCTGTGCTGATCAGAAGAGCACTGGTAGGAGGTGGAATGAGAGTTTTCTGTAGCTGGGCCTTGTTCGGCAGTTGTGCTGTATATTCAACACTCTTCAAAGAACAGTAATTCCAGCTGTTCCAGTAGGAGCTACAGTGGTTGCTGCTGGGAAGCTCCTGAGGAGAACTGCTCTGTAAAAGTCATAAAACAGCACCTCAGGGGTCTCAAGGGTCTGCGTTATGTAGAACTTGTGCTCCACTGGGCCTTTTAACCTCTGAACTTAAAGTTTGGGCCGGAGCTCTCCAGGGCTGCTGGGCTGAGAGGCCACATCACTGGCACATGGCAAGGCAAAACCATGTTTAAACTCCGTGATGAGGAGGTGGTGCAGGAGGAGGAACAAGGTGATTTCTGCGGCGGAAAAGCCCCTAGGACATAGCAATAAAAAACACAGCCAGGTTACCTCCTGGCAGCTAACATTTTGGGAATTTGGGCGGCGGAAAGGGCTCTTCTGGGGTGAGCTCGATTTAACCGAGGCGATCCTTACAAAACTGAACGGCCCTGGAACGGGAAAAGGCAAGCAAGAGAAACACCAGAAGCAGGAGGTCACAGCAGCGTGCGGGTCAGGAAAACCGGCGGGAAAACCGCGACGGCCCCTCTGGCAAGACAAGGAGGGGGCGAGCGGGAAGACCTTCGCTCCCGCCTCCTCGTCCTGCCGCTCCTCCTCCCCGCCGGGCTGAGGGGCGGCGCGTCCCTGAGCGGCGGGGCGGAGCGGAGCGGAGCGGGGGGCGCGGGGGCCGCTCCCCGCCCCGCCGGCAGCACCGCCCCCTCCCCCACGTGTCCAGCCGGGCGGAGCGGGCGGCGGCGGAGTCGGGACCGGCCGCCCCTTCGCCCCGGTACTACGAGCCCGCCGGCTGCGGCTCCGCCCCGTGGCCTCCGGGCCCTGCCAGGGGGTGGGGGAAGCTCCTCGCCGAGCACCGCCTTCATCGGCTCGGCTCCCCTCCCCTCCGGCGCGGCGCCCCGGCCCCGGCGGGGACTATGCAGAGATGGTCGTCCCGAGCCGAGGCAGGAACAAAGAGTCGCCACCGCTCAAGCCCGGGCAGCAGCAACAGCAGCAGCAGCAGTCGCCAGGCGCCAGCCCCAGCCGCGGCCGCCGGCCGCACTCGCCGGGCAGGCAGCAGCTCTCCGGCGGGGCCCGCACCATGCGGAAGGGAGGCGGCGGCCGGCGTGGAGCCCGGGGCGACCCCCGGGGACCCGGCCGGGAGGGGCCCACGGCAGAGGGGGAGCGGGACCTGCTGGGCCGCGGGCCCCTGAGGCTCCTGCGCGTCTGCGGAGAGCAGCTCCGAGGTGAGGCTCCTACCCCGAACCCTGCCCCCTCCGCGCTCCCTCTGCCCCCGCCGGAATGGGACTGGCGGGAGCGCGGTGGGCTGGGTGTCGCCTCCCGCCCCTCTTTCCGGGGTGTCCCGGCACGGCGGGCGAGACCCCGTGGCACGCGGTAGCTGTTCCCGGGGAAGGGAGCGCCGGGACGTCCTTCCTCGGGAAGCAGCGGTCCGGGGGCGGCGGGCAGGAAGCGGGCACCCTGCTGGTCTCCCGGCGGGAGGGAGGGAGGCAGGGAGGCGGGAGGGCGGTGTCTGGCACTGCCCGGGGCAGCGGCCGGTCGCGCTCCCCCCACCCCCCCGGCCCGGGCCCGTCCTCCAGCCCCTCAGGCGGGGAGGGGGTAAAAAGGGAGAAAAACTGACAAGACCCACACGGGGATCGGCGAGAACCGGGGGCAAGAGGAAGGAAGGGAGGTTTTTTACCGCTTCAGCATCCTTCGGGGGAGAAGTGGGGAAACGTGCTGTTTGTGTAACTAACTCTTGTTAAAACAGTCCCTCTGGTGGTGTTGACTAGCGCAGCTCATAGTGCTGGCACGACCAGCTTGTTTCTTGATAACGCTCTGCTGAAAGAGTGGAGGGTTGTGTGTTCTTTACAAGTCTTGGCTTTCTGTTTGAACAAATTTGTCAGTAACATACCTGTGTAGAAATCCTTCTTTGACAAGTTATTTTGTAGGTGTTCTTTCAGAAAGAAAAGAAACTGATGACTAGTATAGTCACCTGAATAGTCTTATCTGTGCTGTTTAAAAGGTTTATGTGTAATTACGAACTCTCTGTATGAAATTTCAGCATTTTTGAAGCCTAATCAAGATTTTTATATAAAACTGATGTTGCAAAGTTCAGAGTTCCTTTTAAAGGGGCTGTTCTTAAGGTACTTGTGTTCTTTTGGCAGTATTTGTTGTCGACAAAAAGGCCTTGCTCATAAAAGCTGATAGCAAGATATGGCTCACATTTCTTCTGGGTAAGTAGAAGGAATACATCGGGGGAAAATGCTCTTCTTTTTACCTTTCTTTCTCCGGAATTGTGAACTGTCAAAATATGTTTGGAAATACAGCTTGGAAAAACACAAAAACATAGCTTATGTGTAAAATGGACAGGAAATAACTTCCTGCCTGGTAACTTTTGTAAAGCTGTTACTGTAGCAGTTGATGTGGTATCACAGCATTTATAAGAAAAAAAATTCCAGATATTTATGGCTCTCTCCTATTCAGTCATTAATTTCAAGGAGGGGGGGGGCAGGAAGCAGCAATTCCCATTGAGTAATTTATTCAAAACAACTTCCTTGAGAAGAATTATGGGTGGAAGAACATACAGTTGTAGGGGCATGTAAATTCAGATGTTATTTGGGAAGTTTTTGAGTAAATAATGAAATGGCTAATGGCCAGGGTCTTGAAAAAAAGCACCTAAAGTGTTTGTAAAATTAAATAAGAAATGCATTCTTGAGGTCAACAAATAGCATATTTGTAAGATGCACAGTTATATATACCCTTAAAAGTATTATAGTAAAAGACTGTCACAGTATTCCAAAGATGTTGGTGTTATTAATCACACCACCAGCAGTCCTGGTTGCCAAAGGGAGTTTCTTCAGTTTGATGAATTACACTGCAAAGGAATAGCAGGGAAACAACCCTCAGATTACAAACTAATTGATGAACAAAGTGTTCCTGAATTGCTTTACTTACATCTGTTTAGTCAGCATTTCCTAGACTCATAGTTACTTAAATGACATAGAAACGTTAAACGGATGGTCAAAATTGAAAACTTATTATCTTCGATTGAAATTTGAGAACAGGTTAGGGAAAGAGTTGAATTTCTGGAATTTGAATTTGTCTGTGAAAGCCAGATAACCAATTAAATATATCAGGGACGTATTTATGTTTTTAATAGCAGTAAGACCTTAACAGCAGATTATGTGATAACATACAGTATTTGCAGTAGGAAAGAATGTATATATACTAAATATGAAATAGTGGGGTTTGATTAGTTTTACTGGTATTTGAATTTTTGTTGTCATTTTGCTTAAGCTTTAAGGCCTGTGTTTTAAAAACAGACTCCCACAGCTGGAGCTGGTTTTGTTCCAGAGTGTGAAATTTTTTCTCATGCAAATTACCTCCAATTTATGTGCAGCAATAAAATTGTCAAAAATTTCGAGGACAATCTTATACTACACTTTGCCCTCTTATGTTGAGTTTTTCTTTAAATGACCATTAACTTGAGGCCTTATTCTTGAAGATGTCCTTTTTGTACTGAACAGAATCTCAAAATGAAACAACTTGACTAAGCTGCAGAAGTAGTCCATGCTTGCAGGTTCGTCATTGTTTCCAGTTTTGCTGTATTCCTACCTCATCACTTTGTGGGTATTTGCCAAGTATTAGTTTCTTGTACACTTCACATCCTACTGGATTACAATATCTCAGTATTTGTTGTTCTCTTGGTAAATAAAGCCAAAGAATGGCTTTATTCTTCAGTATTTAATTTCCAGAATTAGAATCCTTTTTAGATGCCATTCATATTGCTTTTCTTAGAACAGCACACAGGCAAAAATAGGAAATCTATCAGATTTTACATAATAGCCCTAGTCTGCAAAAATCTTATCATATGCTTTGCTTTTAGGGATTCTTAAGTTGAGTGAGAAAATGGCCCCTGCAAGTTCTAGTACACCATAGCTGTGTGTTTGTAGCATTAGGAGTGTAGTATTCCCTTCTGGTCCTCTACTTTATTCCCTCCCCAGTAAGGACATTAATGGGATCAAAGGATGGTAATTTAAGAGAGCTGATCTGAATGTTTTCCATCAGAAACTAGATTAATGGAGTGTGTTGAAAAATGCCGATTTGCACTCACAGTGGAAGTCTGTGAATTAAGCCCATTGTCTCTTAAAATGTGAGTAATTACATTAATTGCTGTGCGATTGTAAAAGGTCTTAATTTTGTACTTATAATAGAGCGATATTGTGAATTTTTGTAAAAATGTATATGAAATTCTCCAAAATAACTGTGAATGTATTTCCTGTTACTGCATTGACTTTAAATGAAACATTTACTGAAGAATAAAATTGAGAGATATTGTTTTCTTGATGAAATAAGTGGTATGTTTGAAAGTGAAATGTAATTTCCATCCTAATAGATAATTTATTTGCATCAATAAAATACTGCATATTTGGCTTATTTGAAACAACATGAATTTGAGATAATGAGCAGTACTGGTAGCTAATATGCATTTGACTTTATTGTATATTCTTACCTAACATGTAATCCATCTTAAAATTTATTTATTTATTTATAACTATATGTGTGTATATGTGAATGTATTTCAGCATCTAATCTTACTGGAAATCTTAGGAATGTTGCTGAGAAATGAAATAACGCCCTGTGCCAGTGTGCAATTATTAGTCAATAAGTAATAACTAGGAAAGATACAGACTGCTCTGTTTCATTCCATAGAATTACTGCAAAACGTGTTTTTCTTATGGAATATGGTTTGCTGCATTGCTACATAGCTAATGTGCTTACCCGGAATTCCATGTCAGATCAATATGTGCTTTTCTGAAGAAGAAATTTGCAGCTTTCCATGAGAACTAATGTAAATGTCCTTAGTATAAAAAAAGCCTGCAGCTCCTGAACCTTTCAGAAGACGCTAATTACTGCTTACACTGAGCAATTCTTTGGTGATTTTTTTTTTCCTAGAAAGTATATGTAATAATGTGAAGTTTTACTTAAAATTTGAGGTCTTCATTTTCTAACTGGAATCCAGCCTGCCCTTTGGAAAAACTGTTTCCGTGACAGAAGTGGAGCTCTGTAACTCTTAATGAAGTTTCAGTGTGGTATTGTACAACCTCAACTACTGTGTCAAGTGTTTAGCTTGAGTTAAGTGTTAAATTTACAGTCAAGTAGTTTAGATTTTTTTTTTTCCCTCTTAGGTAATTTTTGTTTCTTTTTCTAATATTATTTTTATTTTCTGTCTTGCCCATCTTCACCTTGCACACCTTCATATATAAAACTTGAATTTTAAAATTAGATCATAATGCAACAAACTATGTTTATGAACCCTGTGGTGACAGTGATAACAAGTGCTGCCATCACCAGCACTTCCAGGCTCTGTGCTGGTCTGGGATATATGCTGGGGATATCTGGTCTGGGTATATGTACTAGGGCATGAAGTGTCCATTAAGTCCACTCCCATTCCACATAAGTTTAGTGCTTTTGCAAAGGTGTTTTTCATTTTCTTGTTCCTGCTGCCTCCCAGAAGCAGACAACCATACTCTTGTAAAATTCAGTCTGAACACATGTGCGTTCACAAACTCTCCAACTGTCTTCTGCATTACTGTGCAGGCATTGCTGTATGTTTTACCGATGTGTAAGCCATTTGATCCATTCCACATTGCCAGAGGCAAGGGCTGTGCCTGGAAGTGGGGGGAGTTGTGTGCCGGTCAGCACCCTGGAGAGAGACACAGTGCTCAGCACCTTTCTGGCCCCAGCTGGGTGTAAGCAGGGCAGGTGATTATCTTCTCCACTTCCTCTGTGCTCTGAATAGCCTGTGTGAATAATAGGGCTCTTCATTAACAATAGAGATTTTCATGGATTGAAGACAACTAGTCTGCCAGACCTTTCTATGGCAGAAAGCTACTGTGTGCCTAGAGGGCAACCAAGACACCTTCAGTCTAGGAGGAGCACTGTGATCCCCATAAATGCCTGCCTCTCACTTATGCTGGCTTGGCTTCCATGCTGAACTCTGTGTATGTTGTCAGTGCTGCCCAAGGAAAATGGGATGGGTTCTGTTGTCTGTGGATCTTGTCATGCTTAAGGGGTCAGAGACCTAGACTGTTAACCCACTACTTTATCATCATTTGTCTTTTCCCTTTGTCCCTCAGATTACCTCCCTTGTTCTGTACTTACGTGGCAGCAGTGCAGACAGTTTTCAAATGGACAAATGGAACCTTACTGCATGCAGAGTCTATCTTTTTTAGCAATTATACTTGCAATTAGATTTGTGTTAGTTGTCACGGTCCATTTGGATTTCTGATATTTACAGCATAATGTAGTCTGTAAATTAAAATTTACTTCATGAACTCATGGGTAAAGAAAACAAACATGGCAAACAAGGGCTCAGTCCACTTTGTAGAGACTAGTCGAACATGAGAATTCACTAACTCATCACTTAAAGCCAGAGGGGTTGAACTCACAGGTTCTCTAACTCACAACTCAGCTTGAAGCTTCTAACCTGTGCACCTCTGAGCAAAATAATTACCTAGATAATTGTGGGAGTGTTCATCCTTCCTTTTTCATCATGGTGCTGGCATCCCCTGTATCACACTGGGAAGTATGAGAGCCTCACCAGTCCAGCTGCTGCTGTATCTGCTTCAAAAACTTCATGGCTAAGCTGATGTATTTATACCTTCCAGCTTGGAAGTTTGGTCTGTAGCATTTCCATGAGTTATCAGTTTCTGAGGACACTACCAATCAATATGCAAGGATTATGGCTGCAGGAGACAGCAAGCTGCAGGTGATAATGGCTGCATAGTGACCTTAAGCCCTTTCCTTGTCACCAGGTCCTGCCTGTTTTTTGCCGTTGCTTTGGCCTGGCAGTGCTGCTTGTAGTATGCATCAGGCCTTAGCCTGAGTTGTGTGTTGGTGAAAATCTGAGCAGGAGTTGAGTGAACAATCACAGGAGGTGTCATAAAAATGCTAAAAATATTTATGCTTATTAAAAAAATTGCTTGTAATTCAGTTTTGTTCTTGATAGCTCTAATGTGTGCATTAGATGCTGGTGGTCCAACTTGAGTGATGCAGGATATGGGTGGAAACGTTGCCTATTGCTGATTACCACAGCATAATTTCAGATTTTTAGAGACCTGGCCATGAAAGTTAATTCAGATGTTACTGTTCTTCTATTCCTCTGGAGTCTTGAGTACCTTCTGTGCATCTCTGAAATAGTACTGTAATTACTGCGATGAACATGATTTCATGTTCAGTTATTTGAGTAACTTTACACCTTTTGTTTCCTTTACAGCTGTTGTTGCAGGAGTCCTACATTGGTAAGGTTCAATTTATTGCTTCAGAGTAATATGATATTTTAAAATAATAAAAATAGAATTGCGACTTATTTTTAGACAAGGTATTGGGATAATTTATATTTAGATCTTTCCTCTTAAAACTAAATTGTCTGTGAGCTGAGTAGTTCTGTTCTTGTGAACCTAATGTGACAGGTTTCTTAAGCCTGTTCAGAGAAGAGTGGAGTCTGCTTTTCAGGTAGAAAACTGTTGCTTATTCATTAAATGTCTGCCCTTAAGTTAAAATACATGATAGTATTATATAGCATTACACTATTATATAGCATTATAATATTATATCTAACACCATAATAGAATTTAATAAATATGGCTTCGTATTTTTTAATTTAAAATTATCTGAATAGAGGGGAATATTGGTATAATACATGAGTACATTAAAATAGCAGTTCGTAAGTAAACCTTGTATCTTCGTTGAATGTTCCTTGGTATCTATGACTTACTACATTCTAAGCCTTTTTGTTCAGTTTTAATTATTATTATTTTTTAACAGGTGTCACATAACAGCTCTGTTTGAAAATGACCGTCATTTTTCTCACCTGTCAACGCTAGAAAGGGAAATGGCTTTTCGCACGGAAATGGTTAGATTATGTCTCAGTGGCTGGAAAACTTGTGTCTGTAATCTGATCATGGGCTTTCCAAATTTTTTTTAATACATTCTGGATAAGTGAATATATTGATCTCTTACAGCTAACATGTATTATTACACTTTTACGTGCAGAGTATTTGTGTCTCTTGTAGTTCCATCACTATGAGTGTATCGCTTCACAGTTCACTTGAAGTATAATGTAGAAGTATGATTCTAAAGGACCTAAAATACAAAAGTGTACAAGTACCTTATACCTTGCTTTCAGTTTTAGTCTTGTTATTCAGCCTTTTTTTTCTAAATGATTTATTTATTTAATAAATGTTGGCATATGTATACACTTTTTATCTGCTTTTATTTTGAGAATTGTAAAGTGCTATGCTAGTGCATAGATACCAGCTGAAATGAAAGATTTCCAGATATGCTATGAAATAAGGTGAAAGGAAACCCACCTTGATTGTGTCAGTGGCAGTAATAGAAGAGATTTGAGAAACTGGCTAGTCCTGTGGAATACGTTTGTCTTGTGTGTTACATTACAAAGTTTGTTTAAAAATGAAGTTTGTATATGGTAGTTCATGAAGCAGAAGTGACCTCTTTAATTGTAAATAATAATTCTGCTCTTCTGTAGGGTCTTTATTATTCCTACTTCAAGATCATTATTGAGGCACCATCGTTTTGGAATGGAGTATGGGCAATTATGAATGACAGACTAACTGAATATCCTTTAGTGATTAACACTTTACAAAGGTTCAATCTTTACCCAGAGGTGAGCTATGTTTTAAAAATAATACCTTCTCTGAATCGTTGGTTTCTTTAGCTTTGACTACAAATTTTTAAGAACTGTTACTCTGGAAAATGTGATTGTCAAGATAAGGTGGCTAATGAAGTGTTGCTTAAATATGGAATTTTAGTTCCAGATTTCAAATGATAAAGCTACTTCATACATTGTGATCAGTTTTCAGTCTTCCAAGTATGTTCAGTCAAATGTGAGTGCTTTCTAGATCTTAGTATTTCGTGCAGTCCTAAAGTTGCTGGGCAGTTCTATAGTTGTCTTCTTTTGTTCTCTTCACTGAGAGCAAGGCTGCTGACATTACGTACTTCAGGAAATATGACATATGAAATATCAGTAGTATGTGACAATAATGACTGCAGTGGTACAGGTAGCAAGAGGTTATTTTGTCTTGCATTTTGTGTAGGACACACAAAACTAACAGTTCACTATGGCCATAAAATCTATGAATGGTAATAGTTTATTTAGATGTTGCAAAGGAAATTCCTCTGTGGAAGACTGATTGCTGTTGTTTTTTACATAACTTGATGTTAGACTTGTTACCTGGTTAGATTACGTTCCTGCTCGTCTAAAAAGAACATGTGTTTGAGCACGGAAATGTTAGAGTCTCTTATGGTTTTGCCAGCTTGTCTCAAACATTTTCCAAAGGGAAAACTGCCTTGGTTAAATGTACATTTCTGTAACTTCTGTAATTTTTTGGAGAACCAACTAATAATGGCTGTAATTATTGACTACTAGCATTTATACCCATTCTCCTGATCTGTTGGAGCAGAGCTGCTTTCAGGAACTTTATGTGTAAGAGTTCTTGGCATGTGTGTATTTGTACAAATTGCGAGTAGTGGTTTAGTTTGATTTCTTTATTCCTTGCTCTGGAAGAACTAAATGCTTACTAGATGGCTGCTTTTGTTGCCATATCACTTGTTTTGGGTTTGCTTGTTTGTTTGTTTGAACTCCAAAGGGATTGCAAATCAGTTGTATCAATGCCACATTAGGAACATACGCCTTATTTGAATACTAAAAGGTTATTTTCTTTAGCTGAGAAAGATTTGTTGACTTCAGCTATAGTCTGACTTTCAAAAATCAAAGATACTGGTCAAATGAACTCATTCTTAGAGAGTCATCAGTATCACCATGAAACATGACTAAGTAAATTAGATGATGAAATCAAAACAAGAGCAATCAGATGTAGTGGCTGAAATTCTGTAAGAACATTAGGTTGATTGCTGTGCAAAATGTGTAGGCATGTGTGTTCATTCAGATTTTTTCTAGGATCATACAGGCTCATAGAATTTGGTGGTAAGGTATGAATTCATTCATCTTTTCTGTGCCTGTGTGGGCATGCAAAGCAGACAAATAGTCTCCTCTGCTCCTTTCAGTCATCTACTGTTTAATGTCTAGCCTTTCTGTAATTAGTGATTTGGGTTTCTTTTTAAGTGCATTTCTTGAGTACTCTTGTTTCCACATAAGTACATTTATAAAACTGTCAATAGGTGCAACTTGACATTTGAAATGTGTTGTCCAGATTTATCTAATTTTGCTTATGGTTATAATGTGTAGTGGGAAGATGCTTGTGGATTTATATGTTGGCAGTGAAATGTTTCTTTCTGATATTCAGTATCCAGTCATGTTTTCTGAAAGTGTTTCATTTCCTGTATGATATTTTGGGATCTTTCCAGCTCTTTTGACCCATTAATAGCATTAAGGCTGAATTTTAATAAAATGTTTGTTTGTTTAGTGGATTTCAAAATTCAGTTCATCAAAACCAACCTGGAAATCCCATTGCTAAATAGGATGTCAGACCCATTAAGGAAAGTAAAACAATGCATTTGTATGTACAGCCAGTACTAGCCATGAAAACTGCGAAAGAAGGGGGAAAAAAAGTAAAATGAGTCTATAGCAATCACTGCATTGTTTATGTGATTGTAATAATAATTATAAATATAAGCAGTAAAAAAACCCTATGGAAAACAGCAAGGCAGTCTTTGTACAGTGTTCTATCTAATGTTATCCCAATAAAGTTGATTTTCTAAGTATTTGCTGCATAGTTAGGTTGTTCTAGTAATTGTGGTATTTTCATTTGTGATGCAAAAGGGCAGAGAGATAATGTGTTAATTTCTGTGGTGGAGAGATAATGTGTTAAGTTGGTTCTCTGGCTGTCTGTTATTATGGGACAGTTGATATTTCAGTGTGTGGCAGTGAAAATGAAAATTTGAGTTGAAATGAGGAGAGTAATTGACCTAGCAATTTTGTACTTACTGATTTGCTTCCATTTTTATGCCCATGTTAACTGCTTCCTGTAAAGTAGCTTTCGGCAAGAAATGTTTGTTTTGCTTGATACCTTTGCTGCTGCCTTTTTTAGGAAGTATTCACTTGGAACACCTGCAGCAGATATAAACACTTGTGGCATAAAAACCTTAAGTGGTTAAGATGAATTGGTTTTGGATTTTTGTTGGGGTTTTTTTTGTGAGACATTGGTTCAACAAGAATGGTTTATGTTCTTGGGTAACATCAGCTTCAGGGCTGGTGATGCAAATATGCTAGACAGATGTCCCTAAGCTGCCATATGCATTCTGTTTATTATGTACAGAGCACACTCAGGTGGTAAGAAGAAAGATATGGATTTGGTTCCCCAGCCCTGTTGATGCCTATCTGGAGATGGGGCAGGTGTGCATACATTCATGTATGCACATGTGCACTCTCAGAAGTGCCAGGGCACAGATGTTCAGAAAGCTTCCAGGAATTCAGGATAGAATAATTTGTAAGGCACAATGTTGAGGCAGGGAGCCTTGATCTAGAAAGATGTATTTTAAATATAAAAGATTTACATTGGGAGTGTGTAAAGGCCACAGATGAAGTGAGCCATGATGATTGGAGCCCTGGTATTAAAAGTTAATGAATTTTAGAATCACAGAACAGTTGGGTTAGAAGGGATGTCTGAAGGTCATGTAGTCTCAGTGCTCTGCTCAAACTAGGGAGAAGCAGAACAGGTTGCTCAGGGTCATCTCCTTTTAATTTTGTGTATCTTTGGGCAGCTTGTTCCACTGTTTTACCATCTTCAAAGTAAGAAAGCTTTCTCTTATGTTTGAGTGAAATTTCCTGTGGTTCAGTTTGTGCTCATTGTCTCTTCTCTTGTCAACCAAAAGGAATCTGTCTCAGTCATCTTTATTCTGTCCTTCTTGTCGTGGGCAGCCCAGAACTGGACTCAGCACAGGAGATACAGTTTTAGCAGTACTGAATAGAGGGGAAAGGTCGCCTCTCTTCTGGTGATGTACAGCCAAGGATGTATTTGGCTTTTTTTGCAACAAGAGCTTTTTGCTGACTCAAATACAAATTGTCCACCAGGACTCACAGGTCCTTTTCTACAAAACTGCTTTCTAGCTGGTCAGCTCCCAGCTGTACTGGTGCAGCACACTGTTCCTTCCCAGTGCAGGGGATTTCCCTTTCACCAGATTTCTGTAACCTCATTTCTCCAGCAGGCATCTGTTGAGATGCCTTTGAATGGCACCACAAACATCAGCCACTCCTTCCAACGTGTATCATTATCATGCAAACTTTCTGAGGATGTTCTCTTGTACCATCATCTAGTCTGAAGATGCAGAACAGAATTGGCACCAGATAAAAAGAAATATTCACAGCTGTCCCCTTATCTATCAATTCAGTCATCTCAGGAGGCTATAAAGTTGGGCAGGTGTGAGTTACAAATTTACCTCTGTAAATCCATGCTGATAGCTTCAAATCACTTTTTTGTCCTTTTTAAGTTTGGAAGTGTTTTCCAAGAGGATTTACTCCATCACATTCTTAGATATGTTTTCTGTGTTTCCCTATTGCCCTAGTTGAAGATAGAAGTGATATAAAGACTTTTATTAATTGTATGAGGAAAGACGAGAGAATCATCTTTCTTATACACGTTTTCTGTGACACAGGGCTGAGGCACCTAATACTGCAGCGGTGAAACATATTTTCAGTCTGGGAACCCTTGGGTTATAACTTTCAAAGCAGCTCAACTGGAATGGCCACATTACTCATTTATGAACTCTATAAAGTCAGTTATATCCTGACAGAATAGCTTGGTAATGTTATTAACTAATGATTTTGCTATGAGATGAGTTGTCATTTTTCTGTGTGTAAAGTACTGATGTTTTCTGTGTCAGCTGTTGAGATTTAATTGGGTTTTTGTTATAAGGACATTACAAACTTTGCATGGAAAATGGAAAATGCTGTCTTACATTGTATCTGGAAACCCTTTCTAATGCATGCTTAAACTATAAAAATTTATCAGAGTAAAACCCTAAAGATTTGATCCCTTAATATTCTTGCCAGGTGAAATAAAAATTAATTGGTTTTAATGGATTTAATTTGGCTAACTGTCCTCTGTCAACAAGGTCTGAGCTTTTAATATCTGATAAACAAAAATAATGAGGAACCTTCCAGACAATACTGAAATTTCTAGTTTGTTGGTTTGGGTTTTTTTAATATTGCAGTTTGATGCATGAAATTATTTCTGTTGTAAAGCAGGCGTCATTTTAGTGTATTAATGAATACTTGGTCTGTGTTGGATGACTTTAGGAAACCTTGGTCAAAAATCCCAAGTTTTTGAGGTAAATTCCGAGTTTAAAAATAATCCCAGATGAGGCCAGTTGTCATGACAGGTTACCTTGGGCATTGAGCTAATCTCAGAGTTCCTGTTCATAATCTTCAAATCCTGTTTTCCTCCTAGGTGGTCCTCGCCAGCTGGTATCGCATGTATACTGCCCTTATGGATTTCCTTGGTGTCCCAACAAAAACATGTTGGACTGTAAACAGAGGAAAAGGGCTTAGTCCTGTTGAAAGCTGTGAGGGTAAGTTGTGTTTTATTGTTTGTTTCCTGGAAGCATATAATTGTGGCTTTATGTGTTTCAGAAATAATAAATATTCCTGTGTCACTGACATGCTTTTTTTTCCTTTGGCTAAACCTGTGTTTTTGTCAGGTTCACAGCATAAATGAGAAGCATGAAAAAGAGATACTTTTGAGAACACTGGGGGTGAGAATGTGAGCTTTGCTTATTAGATAGCTCCTCCTACCTGGGTTGAATTCCTATACTGCACTTCGAAACTTCATAGTTGTGGTCTAAGCCTTCATAATGTGGGACTGTTACAAAGAATAAGATGTCTTAAGTGTAATTGGAAGCCACTGTCCATGTATTAAATTCCTGTAACTTCTGAACCATCCCAAATACATTCCAAGTTCCTACATTTCAGAATTTACCCTCTGTTATTTCCTCCACTAATTTTAGAGTTTTTTTGAGGAATCATATGTAGTGATTCTGCTGGGAACAATCCTCCGCCTCTCATGACCTACTATTCAGCATAAGAATTTCTACCTTATACCTTGATTTTGATGCCAAGGCTTGGACACTGCCACTTTTTTGTTTGGGGTTTTTTTTCCATATCTGAAATACTGGCTTGTCAAGTCAGTATTATATGATAAAAGTACCTTACCAAGAAGCACTTTCAAGACATTCTACAGTCGGTTAAAGCTGAATGATAGATGGTAGCTTGTGAAGTTGTTTCATTTTATCATTTAAAATGCCTTTGTGTGATGACAGGTTAGTATTTTTCCTTTGCACAAAGGCTGTAACAACTTTCTTCAGAGCTTGAATGGTTCACTTTCTCTAATTTTGTTAGAAGCAATAAGCAGCAAATACATGTACAACTTTTCATTGCTGTGTTTTGTAAGAACAAAACCAAATCAATGAAAACACCAGCTATTGGGACTACCGTGTTTGGTGAGCATATCATCATCCTACTTTAGAGAACTGTCTTGCTGTATTTTCAGCAATGGTGAATAATCAGTTTTGCATACGAAACTATGAAGTTTTGCTACCATTTTCTTTAATGAATAAGGCTTTTCATGCTGTTTTGCTGAAATGATCAGAGTCAGGAGGGTTTAAAGAAATAGTGGGAAAGAGAATAACAGCAGAAGCGTGAACACAGAAGTGTCTGTTAATGAAAAAATTGAAAGACTTGCATTACTGGAAAAGCTCTTGGCTTTATAATGAAACAAAGAAAGCCAAGAGCATTGTGTGTGATATGTTTAAAGATGGATTTACTCCTGCAAGGGATGGGAAGTGAGAGTCTAGGGAGAACAAACCTGTTCTAAAAAGCTCTATGAAATCAAAATGTAGTTTGTAGAGAATGTTCTTAGTTGTGCTTATGCCTTCTAAACATTGCACATTTTTCTCTGCAGTTAACGTGTCCCTCTTGGCTTGTTCCGTTGCTGACTGTCCCAATGCCATCTCTACCCCTCCTCTTTCTGTGTTTCAGAGATGTGGTCTGCCGATTGAATCTTCACATTAATGTTGATGCCATTAACTTTTTTTTGTTGTCTTTCTGTAAATATATTAAGATAGTATACTGATTGGGTGGTGGAGTGGACGCAATATTGACCTTTCTTCTATATTTGACAACACGTGTTAACTGTTTGTTCTTAGGGTTGGGAGACCCTGCTTCCTTTTATGTTGCTGTGATTTTTCTTTTGAATGGATTAATGATGTCACTGTTCTTCATATACGGTACATACCTCAGGTAAGGCGGTTGAAGCTGAGCTATTCAGTTGGTACTCGCTCTCAGTTTTGAAAAATGGAATTTGAAAATGTGAATATTAAAATATTTTTATTGGATATTGGTTTTTTGTTTTTTACAGCAGGAATGCTTTTATTACATATATATTGTCACTAAAAGATTACTGAAATAGAGAAGCTTTTTGCTTAAAATAAATGATGATGCTGGGAAAAAAATGCATAAAATTTCAGTGAAGAGGTATCTCACTGGTACAACCAGGCTGTGGATAAAACAAGGTTCTGTACATGTTTTAAACAGCTTTTGAGAGGTTTTTGCTTTTAAAATTATCACTGTAGCTCATTTTTGAACAAAGTTTAAATGACGGAGTACTTTTAACCAAGATTGGAGTTTTCCCAATGCTCTGCCTCAAGTCATATTGCATGTCTTTCAATTTTAACTTAACTGAGAAGGCAAAATATTTTTTAAGATAATGCATTATTTGGGATAGATTGTATACACTTCCCCTTTTCTATAAATTTTTGGTTTCGGTATCTGTCCTTAAATTTCAGGAACTGTAATACACTTTCATACAAAAATAGACTCCACATTCAGCAGAAAAGCAGAAGTGGAAATGCTTTTCTGTTTGCTTCATCTCACTGGTTACCTTACCTCATTGATTTTGCAAAAAATTAATTGGCAGCTTTATTTTCCTCGCAGAGATGTAATTGGTTGTCCCCCTCATTCATTCTCTGGCTTCACTGTCTTGTGGTTTCTTCCTTCTCTCTCTGAAGCATGTGCTGATCATTCAAATAAGAAATAGCACAGGGCAGACACTGACAATAGAAAGAGGTGTTTGGGAGTAAAGTGTCTATGTTTGTATTCCTTAGCATAGGAAATGAATATCTCATGTTTTGAGGAAGTAGACTTTGAATATTTGTGCAACTCACTTGTAGTGTCTCTCTTAAGGGAGGTATATGGAAATCCACATTTTATATATGAATGTCATTGAAAAATCAGTAAGCTCTTCATTTCTCACTACTTTCTTTAGATAGCATAGACCTTGGATTTTGTTTCTGTTTTGGGGTGGTTTTTTTGCAAATTTTTGCTTTATTTCCAAGACTAACATTTTTAATGATGAAAAGGTTCTTTTTGTCATTTTGCATTATAATGTTGACACTTTTAGAATTTATGGAATGTAAGGCCGAGTTTTATGTGCAAGAATGCACAATTCCTGGAGGTTGTTTTGCTACTCAGGGGGTATCTTAAATCCTCAGATTTTGTACCTAGAATCTACTGATTCTGTTTGACTTGTATTTTAGTGATGGGTGAAGAATCTGAGAGGATATGAAGGGGGTTTTTTTGCTCCGTTTGTTTGGGGTTTTTGTTATTGTTGGGTTTTTTAATAATCATAACAGCTGACTGATGCTTTTGTTTAGTAGCAGAAACGGTATATTCTGTCATTCACAGTAGTAGCAGTGAAAATGTTGCTTGCTTTTTGTCACAGCACATGAGTAGTTACAAATCTGTTTGAACAAACCTTATCTATTGCTGTTTTGAGATGGGTTAAATCTAAGCAATATCTTTGGGGTTAGTGTTGACTTCATGGTGCTATTTATTCAATGGGTGAATTTGATTGGTATGGAAATGTAAAAAAATCCTTAGGTCAAGGGCGTTAAAGTTTCCTCATAGTATTTCAGTAAGAATTAAGTTGTATCTTGCATTGACCATACAGTGAGTGTTTTTTGAACATGCTTGATTTGATTACCCTAATTAATCTTAGATTCACACAAAAATTCCCTGTTGGGTGATTGAGCGTGCAAACTCTGAAATTTACTGCTCAACATCTTGGGGAAGAAGTACTGCATTTATATTGCCTGGTGTTTAAAAGCACCCAGATGTAATGATCTAAACCAAAGTTTGTGAGGAGTGGAATAACTGTTTTACAAGTTATTAACATTAAAATTGGTGTTCTGCAGAAAAGAGCTGATGTGTGAAGACTGGTTTGCTTTGAAATAACCCTTATCTAACTAGTATTTTAATACTGTATGTAATTTGTTGATTGCCTTCCCCTGATGCTTCAAAGCATTTCTCCCTTCCCTCCCCCCAATAAACTTACCTGTACACAAGTCCTGCCTCATGTTTTTTAAGCGATGTTGACCATTATAAGATTCTGTTGTACTTATTTTTTTTGTCCTTTTCACAGTGGGAGCCGTCTAGGAGGCCTTGTTACCGTGACATGTTTCTTTTTCAATCACGGGGAGGTAGGTCTCCCACCACCACCCCCTTTTTTTTAAATTATTATTGAAGTTTAAGCTAATTCTAATTTCATTAAATGTAGTGATGTTGCTGATCTATTAGGGAATGAGTTTATATAACTTTAATTTAAATACACAAGTAAGACATGGAAAGACAAAGAAAGCAAAGATGGGAAAATCTGTAGCACAGTTCAATGTGTCACCTTGGTGCTTAAAATAAAAAATCAGAAAGAAAATATATGGTGAAGTGGTCCTGAGATTTAAATCTTAGTAGCACAAGTTTCAAAACATCAAAATACTCTATTTTTGTGCCCATTTCAGATATCACCAGGCTTCATGCACCATATAAGCAAGCTTCAGAATGCTGAAAGTTTTCCTTAAATTGGTATATATTTTACTGGAAATTCATGAATAAAAAAAAAAAAGCACAGAGAAACTTCTGTAGTACTGATATTTTGGTTTGGTTTGGGTTATTTTGTAGTGCTCATTTTATGTGTGGAAATGTACATAAATACAAATAATAGATAGAAAATGTATATAAATATTTAGTTTACTTAAAATGCAGATGGAAAATAACTACCTTATCTAGTTAAGAGTTGAATTTATATCTTGTTTTCTTATTTAACTGAGCTGAACATGATAGAGAACACTGAGTAGTAAGAATATGTAGTTGCACATAACAGAATTAAAGATGCTTCTGTTCATAGTGAGCTTTGACAGTTTATTATAAAACAAAAATCTGTGGGATGAAATAGCTATTTTATTTTTAAGTTTCATTTTTGTCTAAATATCCCACGTGAAGAATTTTCACCCATGGATGTTTACTGCCTGGTTGAAACCAGGTAAACATTACAGAGTAGCTAAAGTTTTCCTGGTGCTATAAAGGCATAATATGTTTGTGTGGATTTCTATTCTTCTTAACGGCCTTCTGAGGTGAAATGAGTGGGGAATACTCATAGAGTAAGCACTGTTTTGCCAAATCTGTGAAGGTGGTATGTGTAAGTTCAGAAAGATATGAGGTAAAAACTTCAAAGATAGTGGTAGCAATAATGAAAAGAAACACTTAAATCAGTATGGCACAAGCAGTTCTCCTATCCATAGGAGACTGTAGGAGAGCTTCTTTCTCTTTATGGGCGACTTGACTTGGGGGAAAAGCACAGGTAATGCCTGTATTTTGGAGAAGGGCATGAAATCAGATCTGTATAGCTCTACACAGAAGTAGTCTGGGCTTAGGTAGAGCTTAAGTAGGATGACTCTGATTCAGTCTCAGTTGTATGGATTTCTGGAAAACAAAAGGAGTGACTCGCAGAGAGTGCAGTGTTGGATCTCAGGTGGCTCTTAGTGTTTGTACTGTAGCTGATGAAATAATTCAGGAGTTGTTGGATATTGTTGTGTATATAGTTACGGTAGTGTATGCAGTTACATGTACGTGGGTGGTCTCGCTTCGCTGTGTGAATCACATGCTGTGGATGTGCGTCTGTGCACACATGTGTTTATAAAATATAGGTAACTCTTCCATATGCCTCTGATTATGAGCAAATCATCTTGCATGTGGTTCAACAGTATGTACAGTCGAGCTGGACCAGTTGCTAAAAATTAGCTTTCTTCTTTGGGAAGGATAGGACTGAGCTGCATGAGTAAGCCCGATCTGCAAGTCTTCGTATCTCAGCTCTAATGCTATGTAAAAGTAGGTATGTAAGATTTAAGATAATGATCCTCAGGCTGTATGTTTTTATTTGTGCTATCCTTGTGCTACTGTGTTTTAATGATTTCAAGCTTAGTCAAATCTGATACATTTATACCTGCAGCAGAGTTAGTTTACAGCCTTGATAAATCATCCAGAGATGATTGAATTTAGTATTACATTTCAAATATAGAAAAACAGCATGGCCCATGTTAGTCAATCCACTTCTAAGGTAATGCTTTCTTTTATGGTTGTATATTATGGTGGGCTCATCATTTCTTTCCTGTTTTATCTCTTCCAGTATGGAAAGTTTTGGTAAATCAAATATTGCTGTAATCTTAAAAAATATTCAAAATGACTATACTGCTGTAGAATAATCATGATTATATTTATTGCTTATAAAATCAAATAAAACCAGTCACATCTGTGCAGTCAGCTGAGGACAACACATTAGTGTATATATTTATGAAAGCTTTATTTTAATGATAATTGGTGCAGCTTTTGCAAAGAGTGCTTCTAGACAGCAAGAAGTGTTATTAATGTGATGGGTTTCTGTATTTTGCATTTAGTTAATACTATTTCGCTGCACTTATTTTACACTAATAATTTAATGTGTTCGTGAAATAGCAAAACAATAAGCAAGGAATCATACAATGTTGATTCTACTGACTTTAGTAAAACTGTATTTGGAAAACAGTTACGATAGGAAGCAAAGGAGAAGGAACATTCTTGCATCAACATCTTCCAGGCTTTTCATAGATTTATTATGGTCCATCTTAAGATGAATTCCATTTTTATTCTGTACTTGTAAAGAACCTACTTCTAATTTGTAGTGCAAATCTATTCATAGCCATTTTGAACCTATTTTTTGTATGTCTAAGTCGTCCTTTAAAATTGTAATTATTTTTTTTTGATGGTTAGTGCCATCTGCAAGCACTTTATAAAGAGCTGAATATAAATAATGACAGTTGTAGCTGAGCCGTTTACCATGAGACCCATTATTTATTTTCCATGCATCCCGTTAGGAAATTATTGAGAAAGCTATTCAGTTGACTTCATTGTATTATGCTTTGCTTTATTAGTTTTAAAGAGTGAAATATTTAAGTTAATATAAACTCTGTGTGATCCTAATTTCATGTGTTCAGTTTTACTGGCCTGTTTTGGAGGCAGCTTCAGTTTTTATACTTTATGTGCTGTTGCTAGTAGAAATGTGAAGTGTTTATAACCTAGAGAACTAGCTTAAAGAAGAGTATATTGGTTTATCCTTCAGATCCTCTCCCCCACACACTTTCCCCTTGTAAGTGTGGCAAGTCACTTTCTAAGTCTGAGAATGATTTTAGTTACCTGAAGGAGTTGATAATTTCAGCAGAAGGAGGGACAAGCAGCTGCTGTCCTGGCTTTTTTCTTGGATGTTCTCTAGCTGCCACATTTAATTTTGGAAAAGCAGTGATCTATTTTAATTAAACAGTGCATCATAGGCCTCAAGTCTGGAAGCTGCTTCCTTTTCCCTCCTCTTTTCTGCTTCCTGGCTTGTTTTTTTTTAACTTTCTGTCTAAAACTCATGTAACTTGGTTTTTGCTTTATAGAAGTATCTGTAGTTATTAATATTGAAATACAAGTGCATGGTTTTATGGAAATGTATCAGTGAATGTTATCATCCAACCCAGTTCTTTTTTTAGTGCACTCGCGTCATGTGGACTCCACCTCTTCGTGAAAGTTTCTCATACCCATTCCTTGTGCTGCAGATGTTGCTTTTGACCTATATTCTCAGGTACCTCTCAATTTATACTTGGCTCTTTACAATGCTGTAAAAAAATTGAATGTCACAGGACATTTATTTAAATGCATTTATTGAAATATTTAAGTGCCTCCGTGTGCTGTAGCAATGTTATCATTAACATAGAAACTTTCCTGTGGCTGTTACATTGCAGACGCTGCACCAGTAGAACTGCAGTCATATTACTCACTTATTAAAAGGAAAAACTTTGCAACCCGAAGACATGATTAACATAAAAATCAGAATTACTGTGTTGGCAAATGCGTATCTAAAGTAAAAATCAGAATTTTTGGTTGATGTCCCTTCCTTCCCATGAGAAACAAGCTGATACTTCATCATTTGGTTTTGTCCCTCTTGGAGAGTGGTATGTTGGTTGCACTTAGAATAAGCCTATGCTTTGCAACAGAGGATGCTATAGGCACCCATAAGCTACTATGTTCTTACCATTTTCTATGACTAATTAACTAGTCTAATTAACTAGTTCAATGACTTAGAGCAGTCTAATTACATTAATGCAGGGATGCTCTAGAGTTCATTAGCCCTGCTTTTCCATGATTGTTTCTGGCTTGCTACGTGATTGTGTTACTGTCTTGCCTCTGTTTTGGAAAATAAGCATGATTGTTTGTACTTAAAGGCTTTTCCACCAACTCCATTGCATCAGATTTGCAATGTATTTATTATTTAGCTGATCTTAGTATTTATAACCGCAGATTTTCCTTTATTAGGTCATACTGATTTGTAGTTATTGATGTCTAAAGCAAAAACATTACATGCTTTTCACTTATTTGTGTTTTTATGTGAGGAAAAGATACATACTCTGTAGAATTTAGGGAAATTTGAAACATAACATGTTTCTGAATTGAACTTGAAGCTAACACAGGAATAAATATTTTAAATGACACTTATTTCAGAACATTGAGAATGGACTGGTTTCAGTTACAGATGAGTTTCACATATTTGTCATTATCTCCTTCCCTGAAACATCACTTAGGATTGCTAGCAGAAAGCAAATGTGGAAGAAGTGTATGAGTTAAATCACTTTCAAATGCAGATTGTTCTGAGAATAGTTGTGATTCCAGCTGAAACGGAAATGGTTGTGACCTGAATGTAGAGTTGTTACAAGAAGGTGAACCACTTGCAAACAACATACTTTGGCTTGCTGTGTGGCAGGAGAAGACTTGTTTGGTAATAAGTGACTCATCAAATAGTTAAGAAACATTAAGCATCAGAACTGTTGTCATGGAAATTCAAGAAAAAAAGGATAATAAATTTACTTGAGCAATGTTATTTGTAGTTGATCAATATTGTTAGCTAACTCCCAAGGTAACTGTGTTTTTATTGCATTTCCTATTGTACTTTTCAATTATTTGCAAACACCTGTGTAATTGTACTTACTGATGCCTATTCTGTCTCTTTTCCCCAAGGATTCCGAATATTAATACAGGAAGCTTGATTGCACTGTGTGTTTCTAATGTCTTTTTCATGCTTCCCTGGCAGTTTGCTCAGTTCGTTCTTCTAACTCAGGTAAGCCCATATTTACCTGTAAAGAGCCTCTTTTTCTAATTTGGACAGATTAACTGCTTTGTATGAACAGCTATTGAATTTACAACTATACCAGTGCTTTCCTTTTAGGCAGATTTCACTCTTGTTCCCAGGAAAGATTCTGACCGTTTATCATATCAATATTTTTCTAGTCTTAAGTTTGATAGTTGACCACTTACACCACTTAGTGTTCTGTTTCCAGGACAGGAAAATTTACTTTTCCCTTAAAAGGAGCCTCCAGACTGAGATCAGTACATCAGAACAAGAAAAAAAGTTGTATTTTGAAGTACAAAAATGAAAAAAAAAAAAGGCCTTGATCTTTCATCTCTTAAGACTGGTCTTAAATTTTTAAATGAAGCAGTGTTTGCATGGCATGTAATATCTGGCATGATTTTGCATGATTTCTTGTTTAATTTTGATGAGTCTGTGAGTGGTGCTGTAATCTTACTGTCCGAGCTTTTGGACAGTTGAGGCAACTTTAGTTAGTGTTGAAATACAGCAAATGCTAATGTCAGCAGTAAGATACTGTCTGTCATACAGCACACTTACTTGGTGTTTGAGTCAACTGAAATGTATCCTCTTGACTGAAATCCATCCATGTCTCCATACCTTTTCACTTGTCTGTCCTACTTGAAGCAGATGTTGCTTGGTCTGAATTGATATCTTTGAACTATCAATATATTTGCTGTGGTATGCAAGCGTTCTAACTGCAGAAGAGGAAGCCAGTAAATTCTGTTAAATATTGTGAGAAACTCGTCACTATAACCTGTTTAAGATGCTGGGCCTGAAATTTGAAATTAAAGGTTCACTTCATAATTTCATTAATTTCCCATATGACTTTTAGTAAGTGGCCTAATCAATGAATCAACCTGCCTTATTTTCCTCAGCAGCAAATTGGTGATGTTTCCATGTTTTGCTGAAAAGTTGAAAGTTAAATAATCCTAATGAATTATTCTTTAGGGTTTTTGGACTGATATGGAGGGATTTTTGTGGTTTATTATTTTGTTCTAAATCTAAGGGTGAAAGGTAATTTGTTAGTCCTGTATTTTGGTGACTTGCATTTTTTAAAAAGCTGAATACTTATTTCTTAAATATCTGACTATATTTGATAATTGTTATTCAGAGCACCACAATAGGTTTTTTGATAGAAACGATTATGAAATGCCTAAGTACTGACTTGGCAAAAAAAAAAAAGAATAAAAGTTAATGATTGTTTGAATAATCTCTTTTTTTGCATGCATATACATTCTGCTGGAAAGAATACACCAGTAAAAATTGTTTTAACTTCTCTTTCACTTTTGATTCTAGATAGCTTCATTGTTTGCGGTGTGTATTATGGGTTATATTGACTCCAGCAAATTACAGAAGATACTAAATGCTCATATGGTAATACTTTTTAAAAAAATCTTTAATCCTCAAACATGTCAAAGCATCTAAAGGGACCATTTGTCTGAAGTGTTTTCCTTAGCTGCACAATGGTTGGAAAAATGCAGTAATGAGGGAGGGTGGGGCCTTAATTTGAACTAAGATGGGATTTTGAAAACTAGTCTTGACCATGTGAAGATCTTGTGGTTTAGCTGTTTGGGGAATTACCTAGAAAGGCAAACAAGAAATAAACTATTAATCTGAGGAGCAATTTTTTTTTTTTTCCAAAACTGGTGAGAAAGTCAAGAAAGAAAGGGGTAATTAAAAGGTGTGTAAGTTTCTGCATAATATCTGATTTAATTTTTAAAGTTAAGGTAATGATCAAGTTTTGCTACCAGGATTTTTGCTTTTTGAAGTGAGATTGCAGTTTTAAATATAAAGAAAGATGTAAACAACTTTTTTTTTAAGAAATATATTTGTCTTTAAAAATATTGTTTTTACTAAAATTGTGCTATGCTAACTCAATGGGCAAAAAAAGAATATTTACCTCAGGAAAGAAACTAAATTGTATTTTATATGTTTTCAAACATTTTTTGAAATACTCTAAATGATAAACTAAAGGCAGTAATAATTTCTGTGCAACTCACTTCTCATATAAACCTGGGACACCAAATACTTCTTTCCAGTCAGATTCACCAGGAAAATTTTGCAAATAAGCATATTTCTTCAGAAGTTTTTTCACAGAAGCAGGATGAAATACTTAAACTTTTTGGCTTATGTCAATAGCTATATGGATGCTAAAGTGGCATAAATAACCTATTTTTAGATAGATAAATAATCATGTTATATTACAGAGGAAGCTTAATGAGTCTGGGTAAACTGACAGTCTGTTTTGAGGAGTTTTCAGTGTTTGCTGCCCCCTCTCTTCTGTGGAAAATGAAAGTGTGAGGAGGGGAGTAGAAGAGTGTGCAAATAACTGTTATTTTTCTTTATTCCTGTACATAAAAGACAGAGCTTGCTCATTGATTTTGCTCTCCAAGTTAGAAAATGGAATTCAGATTGCTTTCTATCAAAATGAAAGCACAGTAGGAGATCAGGATGGTGGATTAAAGTTCATTTCAGCCTTGATTTCAAACTCATATAGTTAGGTGTATATGTCAAACAGTCAGAGTTCTGCTTCCTTGACTTTGGGGATGATTGTATTTTAAATATATGCTTGTCAATTAGGAATAAAGAATACGACAAACATTTTATTCAACATTTTTGTGTTTGTCTGGAATTCTGAAAGGTAACAAACAGGATGGAGAAATAATACAATAATTTGGAAAAAAAGAAGAATGTTTTAGAAATAACTTCAGAAATGTAGCTGTTGTATACATAAAATGAATTAATCCTATGATCAAATATTTTTGTCCTTAAGTACTTTTAAAATATAAATTAACACAATAATGTACTTGGCTAATTGTTGCCATTAAGGCAAAGAACATTCTGCAAACTTGGGTCTCATCAAGCTTTTACTTGCTGTGAAGTAGGTGTTTTTGCATTTAAAACTGTTGACACAACAGCTAATTCTTACCTTTTCTATTTTCAAGTTAATTATTTTTGTTTTCTTCTTTCAGGTATCCCTTTTAGTGTGTTTTATTCTGATGTTCGGTAATTCAATGTTACTGACATCGTATTATGCTGCATCTTTAGTAGTCATCTCGGTAAGTTGTTTAAGAAAAAAAATGTATGATGTACTAAGACTGTAATGCTGTACTGCTGTATATGTATTGATGTAAAATGTGAGACTGCTGCATTACCAGACAGGTGAGAAATCTTTCACGTGAGAAACAGAATGAGACCGTGAAGATACCTAGTGAATGGGTAAATACTAATTTAAAAAATCATGGTTTTGTGCAAAAAACCAAAAGAGAGGTTCAGAGTTCAGGCTCAGTTCACCTATTTTTGTAGCTCTCTTCTTTTTATAAAAATATAAAATTTACCAGGTTTGTATTTTTAACCAGAGTAATTGTAAAATAAGAGCATGAGCAAAGAAGAGTTTCACTTAAATGCTTCTTTATTGATAGCGAATCTGCTAATGCAGAACAACTGACTAAAACGTATATAACGGTAGTTTAAGACTATTTGAAACTGCTGAATCATACTGCCGTATTAGTGATATTATTCACTGAAGACCTGTCATCTCGTCATTCATTATCTTAATTTTTCCTTAAATAGGAAAACAACCAACCATCTCTTTCAGTTTCTTATAGTTTCTCTGAAGGGTTTTATGTACTTAGGAAATAGGACTGTGTGAACAGATCTAGTTTAGCTTACTACAAATCATCTAAATTTCTAATTATTTTTGTCTCTTTTTTTTTGTCTGTTTGTTTATATTTTGTCCATCACCAAAAGAGTGATAAGTTCTCACTTATGCTAGCAATAAACTTGCCTTGGCTTACATATTTGCTGTAGTATAGTTTGCTTGTTATAAATGCGTTCTAGTTTCTTGTAGCAGCTTTTGTAATTATATAGTAAGTACAGTTATCTTGAGTTCCTTGCCTGTTTTCTGCTTTGAGAAAAGTATTTATTGTTTGCATGTTATTTGTGTGCCTTTAGTGGTCTCAGTCTCACATATGGACTGGATTTGTGGAAGCTTTTAATTGCATGATTCATCAAATTAACTTAAAATGAGTCTTCCTTGTGTCATAAAATGAGGAACATAATGTGAAATATTATGTGAAAAAGAAAAATACAAGTAACTCCTACCACCCTCCATATTCTGATGCCTTACTTGAAAATTGTTTGTATTAGGCTGCCAGTAATTTACTTATTGCTTCAGATGTTTCTTGTCATTCATGGAAGCAGACATAATTCAGTTTCCCATTGGCTTTGATTTAAAGATGCTTAGAACTGTATAATACAGAATCTCCTTACTTGTTAAGGAGAAAAGTAGTCTTCCATTAATTGTATATAAACTGCAGTAAGATTTTTTGTGCTGGTGTGTTTTGCTAGTGCAGGGTGAAATCGTACTGCTACATATTCATTCATATTTCAGGTTGCATTAATAATGGAAGGTTTTTTAATAAGGAGCTGTGTGTTGCAATAGGCTTACTAAACAAAAAAAACTTCATCCAGGGTACTAAAATGTCTTATTGTTACTATGTTACCTGAAAACATGCATTCATTTTTTAATAGAGAATTCTTGTTTGGAGTCCAAAAATCTTGAAAAGCCGCAGAAGGGAAGTCTATGTGTGGGTAAGGAATTTCATATAATTTAAATTTTAGAGAAAAACTAAGACTTTTCTTTGGTTTAATGAAATACAGAAATAACTTCCAATTTAGTTTTTAATAATGGATAATCAAGAAATATAACTGAACTACTTTAATAGATTGGCCATGTTCTCAGCAATTAATCCTAAAATCCTGAAGAAAGAAGAAGGACAGAAACGTACATTTATATCAGAAAACTGAAATAAACATACATTTATGTTAGAAAACCGAAATAGCCTTTGAATGGCACCACATTAAATTAAAAAGTTAATGTGTTTACAAAATCTAAGATCTGTATGGAAATCCCTTTAAAATAAAGGTCAATTTAGAAAAGGCAAATAAAAGCCTAACAGTCCTTGCAGAAATGGAGATTAAGATACTGCTTTAGATGTTCACTAAAATGTGTCCTATATAATTTTTAAAAGATGTTTTTATGACAACAGCAAACATCTTAAAATTACATAAGAAAGCATATTGGAACAAAACAGTGTAAGGTGTGTGGGTGGGGTTTGAGGGCAGTACAAGTCATGTCCAAACAGGGGACACTCCTAAAACTGTCATGGGTAAAATATAACACTGTAGAAAACATGAGAAGTGACGTGCTGCTTAAGACATAACATCAACATGTAAAAACATCTGAAATGGGAGCCTACCTGGACTATGATTGACTTAAGACACGCATTCTTATTAAATGAAGGGTAACTTGTTAGGAAAACTGGGTGGGATTTATACAATTAAAATTAGAATAGAAAGGAATTAAAATATTTATAGCAAACTGCAGTGCATGTATGCGTGCCTGCCAATGTGGTATCAGGAAAATTCAGTATAGATGTATCTCATGTCAGATTTTTAAAAAAGGAAATCCAGGGCATTTGTAGCATGGTAGACTAGTAAATCTGGTTTTTGTAAAAGAATAAAAACATGTGCAGTGATGAAGTTGTTAAGCTGTATGTATGTGCAGCATAGAGATCCAATACAGCCTCTGTGGAAGGAAGTCATGCATCACAAATGTGTTTGACTTCTTTGAAGGATGTAGTTAAGGGTGTGTGGGATGCAATGCACATGGATTTCAGAAACCTTTTGGAGAAGTTATCTAACTGGTACTATAAAAGAAATTAAACTCATGGGCTAAGATGTAAATGTTAGAAGGTAAGAAACAAAGGGTAGGGTTAAGTGGTAAGTTTTCAAAAGAAGACGACCATCACCACCCTAAATGTGTATATAAAATAATTGATCCTAAATAAGGTCTTGTCACTCAACAGAGAAATCCTGGTATTTTTATGGAAAGTTCTCTGAATACATCAATTCATTACTGAGCAGGCATCAAAAAAGAAAATACGTGATGGAAGTCACGGAGAAGGAGCTATAGTGAAAGCAGAATTATTTTTTTTTATTTTGTAAATTCATGTGTGACATCATACATATTGCATGCACTCTCAGGCAATGTGTCTTACTTTAAAAAAAAAAAAAAATTAAAAAACTAGAATGCCTTCCCCCAAGATCAACTACCATCAGATTTAAGTAGAGTATGAAGATAATTATTAATGTAGATTTACTAATAGCTAAGACTTTAAAATAGGTTAGAATTCTACATCTTGTAAAATAAAGGTAAATATTACAAAGCCAGTGAATAGAAGCACGATATAATTATAGTTTTTTTTAGTGCCCCTGATGATAGCAGCAATAAGCTTATAAGGAAGAGAAAAGTTACTATGGAAGCAAAAAAAAATAAAAATACAGGCATTCAGAAAAGGATTAGAATACCTCCTAGGTATTTAGGTTTCTTAGCAGCCATTAAATGAGATGATTGAAGGCAAACCGTCATCACATAAAAAACCCTGGCCTGGTTACATAAGGGCAAAGATCAGTTTGTATTTTGTTGAATTCTGTCTGAAAGCATCTGCTGTGAGTCCCAAATACAGGATGCTGAGACAGGTTGTGCTATTCAGTTGATCCAGTTTTATAAAGAATTAAATAGATTAAGCGTCACTGCCAAGAATTTAATCTTCCTGCTACAGGGATAAACTTGATACGTAACTAAAAGTACTAACTGTACATATTTTGTTTATATTTCCTTCAAGTTCTAACTTGAGATTATCTTTAGACGGTGCTATAAATCAGCTAATCCCTCCAAAGATTTGAACCGGAGTGGCATAACCTGATAATACGGAATGGCTCCTGTTGGAAAATAATCCTTACACACTGGTGTATGCAAAACAGATGGAATTGGCAGCCCCTGTTTAAAGTTAACTTTGGTGCCTCCTCTGTAACAATGTTGTGTGCAGCTGTAGTGTAAATCAGCTGCACAAAATTATTTCTGCTGTAACAGAAAATACAAAAACTTAAAACGCCCCAGCGTGCTGAAATCTGTGAGGTGTCATTGGTTATAAATTACTATGCTTATGGGTGATAACTTAGGAGAGTTTGTAAAGCTAAATTTAATAAGCCTTTTTAAAAATAAAAGGTTTCTGTAAAAGTTCAAGTGATGTTTCTTTCATTCCAAATACATTTTTAAGGTCATTGAAGGATGTGCCTGGTTGTTTGGGACAGTCACCTTGAAATACCTGACTTCTTTTGTGCTTGGAGTAGCTGATGATGTAAGTTCTCTTATTGGAGTATCTGGAGTATCCACAAGTTTTACAATTCTTAGTACTTTGAGTTTGACATCTTCCTGATATACTTCCATGAAGTTCCAATATTTGTTTTGCAGAAATGGGAGAGTGTATATTTGCTTTCTCTTTCATTATGTATTATCACTTTGAGATGTTATTAACCAAGTTTGTGAAAAGACAAATGTCTTTACTTTTGAGTTAGTAAATACTCTCTGTTTGTTTTTAAATGTGGATTTAGAGACCTTTGTTTATTTTGTATATCTTCTACCTACGCCTTTTATTTATTCAATTTCTTACCTCGCTCTTCTCTGAAGCTAATTTTTAGGACAGTTTTGAAATTATTGTTGTAACAAGGTTATCTTGCTTTACTTCAACCCCTTTATTCTGCTGTTAAAAACTTGTCTGAAGATGTCTATCAATATGTCAAAGATGCTCATATTTTAAAATATGAGTATATGAAACTATACACCTCCTCCTGAATCCAATCACAATGATAACACCCCTTTTTCTACTGTTTTCTGCTTTTTATTTGACACCATCCATTCTGTTACAGTTAAAGATGTAATTTAATACACTGGAAGTAGATTTTTTGGAACTCTTATAACAATATTGTAAATGGTGTAAACTCCTGTTCTAATTTACATTTAAACTGCTTTGCTGTGGAAAACAGGACAGTTTTTGCTTACTACAGTTTGTGGTTTTTTCCTGTACCAGGCTCATATAGGAAATATATTGAAATCTAAATTTATTGGCTACAAGGATTTTGATACATTAATGTATACCTGTGCTGCCGAGTTTGACTTCATGGAAAAAGAGGTAATTTGGTCAAAATATATGATTATGGGAAGGGGAGCTTCTTGTTTTATCTTTGTTTGTAACTTAAAACATCTAAGAACTATCACCTCCTACTGCCATCATAAGTTCAAGGGCGTACTTGTGAAAAGAGAAATTAATGAGCTAAAGCTAAATTTAACTGCTTTTATTGCATTTAAGTGAACTAAAAACACTGTTTTGATTTTTGGATCTGAGAAATATGCTTGCTTGAATGAAAGAAGCCCTTGCTCAGGGATAAATGGAAGGTTACAGTTCCGCAAACTTAAGATTTTATGTGGCTCTCAGTAACTGGTTTTAAGTATATGGAAAATATATGGAGAGCTGCAAAGACCTTATATCACAGATTTAGACTGCAGAACAGCACTGAAGCTTCATAATATGGCCCTAGCAGACTTTTTTAGTTCATCAGTATCTAGGTATGCATTCAGAATGTTTATAGGTTACTCAACCCCTAGTACTCAAATTCAGATGACCTACAATCTACTTCTAGTCTTTGAGTAGCTTGCTAAAGAATTGGAAATAGTTTACTGATCACCCCAGTATTACGATTGCTGGGTAGAGCTTACATTTGCATTTTACTCAAGGAAGAACTCTTTATATTATTTCCTTTTAAATGACCACTGAAGTAATTATAGATCTATGGAAAGCAATTAATACAGTTAATTTCCATTTTAGACTCCAGTAAGATACACCAAGACTCTCCTATTACCAGTTGTCCTGGTGGTTTTTGGGGTGATCGTCAAACGGGTAAGTGATTGATTTAGTGAATCACCTTTACCTAGAATTTAGTTTTTCAGCTTCTTTAAAGGAAAAATTTATTTTGAGATAGGAAGAAGTTAGTGGGTGGTGGGTTAACCTTGACTGGCTGCCAGGTGCCCACTAAGCCATTCTCCTCTTCCCTGTCCTCATTATGACAACGGAAAAGAAGAGTTGAAAAATCTCATGAGTCAAGATAAGTGTAGGGGAATCACTCTCTGATTTACTGTCATGAGCAAAACAGACTTGAATTGAGGAAGATCAATTCAATTTATTGTGGATTAAAAATAGAGTAGGATTATAAGAAACATAAGCAAAACTAAAGACACCTTCCCCTCATCCTGTGGCTTAATGGGTCCTTTCCATAGGCTGCAGGTCTTTTAAGTACTGGGCCATCATGGGTCCTTTCCATGGGGCCCAGTTTTCAGAAACAGACTGCTCCAGTCTGGGTCCCCCACAGGTTGCAGCTCCTGCCAGAAAAGCTTTGTTGGCTCTTCTTCACAAGCTGCAGTTCCTGCTAGAAATTTTACCTCCCTTGTGGGTTCTCCATGAATTGCAGCATCCTTCAGGGCATGTCCAGCTGCCCTGGCATGGAGTTCTCCACAGGCTGCAGGTGAATATTTATCTGCTCCACTGTAATCCTTCTTGGGCTGCAAGGGAAAAAACCTACATCACCGTGGTCTTCTCCAAAGCTGCAAGGGGATCTGGTACCTGGAGCATCTCCTCTGCCTCCTTCACTGACCTCAGTGGCTTGAGGGTTGTTTCTCTCCCATTTTTCTCACTGCCCTCTTTTAAACCTGCTGCACAGCTACCTTTTCTTAAACATGTTATCGGTAGAGGCCTCACCTGTGTCACCAATGGGTTCAGCTTTGGCCAGTGGTAAGATCTGGTTTGAAGCTCTCTGGAACTGGCTCTGTCTGACACGGGGGCAGCCCCTGGTCTCTTCTCACAGAAGCTGCCCATGCAGGCCCCCTGCTACCAGGCCCCTTGCCACGTAAACCCAAAACAGTTAGATAAATTACAGGTTTTCAAAAACATTTACTTCAATTCCTTGTTCTCTATATGAAGATTTTTGCAAAGGTTCAGTCCTGAGTCAGTGGTAAGGCTTTCTCTGATGTTAAATGCCAAAAATATTTCTGTCACCTAGCTGATGAATACTATAACTGGAGTTTATAACTGCTTTTGTAAATTTGATTATGTATGATTTGCGTAAAAACAACTTACAGTTTACACAGGAACAGATGGGATAACTGCTAACTGCCTGGCTAATTAAACATCCTCAAAAAGAAGTTTTAGCTAAAACATTGCATGTCTTTTATCTAGCATTTTCTCAAAATGAGATTACCAAGGTGTAATTTAATTTAGCAAATGTTGAAAATGCTTTGAAAAGCTTTTGAAAGTTTATTCATAATTTTTGTTCTCTCTTGTTTTCTTCAGGCAATTAAATCTATTATTTGGTCCTTATCTCAGACAGGCCAATGTGAAAGGTAAGTATTGCCTTCTTTTTTAATGTAACTGAATTTTCTGTTGAAAGTTCATTTGATTTGCTATATGCTACATAATTCAGAATTCTGCATTACGTTGGTCCTTTTGGAAGGCTGAGTTATATATCGTTCAGTATTGAGTGGCTTGGATATACTATATATGGTATTTTTATATGATATCTAAAGTTAAGGTTAGCTGCTGAACCTGTTTTAGAAATGTTAACCCATTTAAGCCTAGATTTTCTATTTAATATTTTACTTCTCTGCTCTGTTTCTAAACCAATATTTATATGTCTTTTCGCTTTTTTACTATAAATAGTGAATGCAAATTCTTTTCTCCCCATTATTTTTCCCAGGTTATAAAGATACATGAGTTTCATCCCTAGGAAGGGATCCCAACCGTATTAATTTTATTTTCTGGATATCTAATACATACTCTACCTGTCAAACACCTGTTTGACATCACTTGTTGATGCTGTGCTAAAGAGAAATCAGTTTGTCTAATTGAATGTCATCATTTCCCTGGCATGTTTTCCTGTTTTTTTTGTAAAATACCATTACTCATTTCAGTGATCTCTACTATCTGTAGTCTACTGGACATTAGCAAAATGTCAACAGATGTAAGCAGGATTCAGCATCCTATCTTCACAGATGTTTCTGAAGAACAACAAGTGTACAAGATTTTGACTCTTTTCATTTGTATTTCTGTCTGAGAATCCAAAATCAATGTATGTAGTACCTGACTGACTCTTCTTTTGGTACCAGTGTTCTGCTTTTTCTCAGTGGTGCCTAGTGACAGGGCAAGGAGTAATGGCCATTAATGAAAGCACAGGTTTCACCTCAGTTGAGGAAGAGCTTCTTTCCATTGAGGGTGGCAGAGCACTGGGACAGGCTGCCCAGGGAGGGTGTGGAGTCCCTCTCTGTGGAGACATTCAAAAGCCACCTGGACACGTTCCTGTGTCACCTGCTTGAGGTGATCCTGCCTTGGCAGGAGTTTTGGACTGGATGATCTCCAGAGGTCCCTTCCAACCCTAACAATTCCTTGATTTTTTTTTTTTTTAACATTACTGAAGTTTCATTTTCTAAATAAGCTATTCTATAATTAATAGAATTAAAAAAACATGCTAAAAATAATATTCATATTTCCAAATAGATACAGGGATTGAAGAAGATAGTTACTGATATGCAGTATATTTAAAACTTTCATAGAGTGGAAAAAAAATTCTGTGCAGACATTGGCTCATGCTTACTGGATTAGTTGTGTTGTCTAATGCCACTATAATGATTTTGAAATAAAACCAGTGCTTCTGTAATACATTAATAATGTGGAGTTTGGATTTTTTTTTCAGAGAAGAACGTTTTAACCATGGTGAGGTAAGAAGATTCTTTTTCTGCACAATTTTACTTGTACATTAATGCAAATACTCAGTGTTGAAATGCAGGTTGCAGTGGTCTGATGCCGATATACGTGCTTTATTTGAAGCTAAGTATTCTCTTCTTTTATTCCCTAATCTTAAATTGGGTCTGTTATGTCACCAGAACAATTCTGGAATATTGAACAAAAAAATATACTGGCTGATGGGGGTGACTGCAAGACAGGAGTCTTGGTCTTTTGCTATAGCAGTACAAAAAGACACTTAAATTAGGCTGGACCTTCAGTCTTTTCCATATAGACTGAGGAGGAAATTGCTTCCTTTACTGGGATTTGATGTGATAGATAATGTTAAAATTCTGTTTTGAAATATGCCATAATGAATATAATACTACACGTGGTTCTTTTTAGTAAAATTATGCAAAACAATATACTGTGTCCTGCTCTGCAGCCCTCAGCACAGGAAAAACATGGGCCTGTCAGAGGAGGTCCACTAAAGCAATCAGGGATGGAACACCTCTTCTACAAAGACAGGCTGAGAGAGTTGGGGTTATTCAGCCTGGAGAAGACTCCAGGGAGACCTTATTGGGGCCTTTCAATGCTTAAAGGGGACCTATAAGAAAGATGGGAACAAACTTTTTATCAGGGCCTTTTGTGATAGGACAAGGGATAATGACTTCAAATTGAAATCAGGTAGATTTCAGCTAGATATAAAGAAGAAATTTTTTACAGTAGGAGTGGTGAAACACTGGAACAGGTGGCCCAGAGAGCTGGTAAATGTCTGTCAAGTTGCCTGTGGGGAATTTTAGATTGAATATTAGGAAAAATTTCTTCACCATAAGGCTTGTCAAGCATTGGAGCAGGCTGCCCAGGGAAGGAGTTGAGTCACCATCCCCGGAGGTATTTAAAGACATGTAGATGTGCCACTGAGAGATGTAGCTTAGTGATGGACTTGGGAGTGTTAGGTTAATGGTTAGACTTGATCCTAGAGATCTTTTCCAACCTAAATGGTTATATGATAAACAATCACTTAGATAAAACCAATGATTGAAAAAGTGCCTCTGTGATTTACCACAACACTTTGACGGGTAACACAGATTCAATGTCAGGAGTTGTTAGTGATATCTGATGCTTTTTAACATTTTCTGAGAATACTGGAGCAAGCTACCTGTGACTGTGTGATTATCAAGGATGATTTTATTTACTCCTTTCGTTCCACACTTGGGTATTCTGGACATTAAATAGCAAGACCTCTTCTATAAAGAGGTTATAAAGAAATTTTACATAGGCCTTTTGGTTTTATTGTTAATGTGTACCTTCCCATTGTTTCATTCCTTAGCATTCTAGATACCCTTTAGAAAAAAGACAAGAGAAAGTCATTATATTTGAAATATGAAGATCTTTACTTTGTCTTGTACTCTTTCAGACAAGGTCATAATTTAGGCTGTATTGAAAATAAAGTTGCATGTTTAAGACAGAAATGAAAAGTATGAAATTTTATGCTCCTGTCTTGTGGGTGTTTTTGTTCCTTTCAGCTGGTATTCCATGCATTGCAGCTGTTGGCATACAGTGTCCTAGCAATTTTAATCATGAGACTAAAACTGTTTTTGACACCACATCTATGTGTTATGGCTTCCTTGGTGTGTTCAAAACAGGTAAGGTCTCTTTTATCCTGTAGCTGTCTCAGTACTTACAGTATTACGAAGATGTTTGTCCTAAAGCAGATTTCTCTGCGTGTAATTACTGAATCTGAGGGTCGCAGTTAAAAATAAAGCAGATTATATTGCCTGTCAAAAAATATTTCCATTCTCACCTCTTCCCAAATAAAGTAAATGTCGTGTTTTATGCAACTTGTCCAATTGCATTATTATATGAGTTAACATGCTGTGTATTCAGCTTGAACATAGGGAGACATGTACTAGATTTTACTGCATTTACACACCTCTATGGCATTGCAAGTTTTTATTGACCATTTATTTTATCCAGTGTTTGACTTTGTTTACACTGTGTTTTCACAGCTCTTCAGAGCTTATTGCCTTGCATATTTTTGTTCATTTCTTCTTCCATTGTCTTGTTTGAAGTCTTGCATGTTGAAAACATTTCAGTCTTAAAAATCAAAAGTCATATGTCTAACTCAGATTTAATCTTTCTAGTTTGAAATCATCTATTACATAAAATGTTACTAGATTTTCAATCTATATTTAAATAGCTGTTTTAGAAGGCTTGCACTTGCAGCAAAAGTAGGGTAAGTAGTCCTTTGTCTGGGAAGCAGAGAGGGAGGCAGATAGAAAACTGTCTGAACGGCTGAGCCCGGAGAGGGGTGATCAGTGGTGCATGGTCTGGTTGAAGGCCAGTAATTAGCAATTTACCCGAGGGGTCAGTGCTGCGTCCAGACTGTTCAATGTCTTTGTTAATGGTCTGGATGATGGGGCAGAGAGTACCCTGAGCAAGTTTGCTGATGATACAAAACTGGGCAGGACGGCTGGCCCTTTTGAGTGGTGCCCAGTGACAGGACCAGAGGCGATGGGCGCATACTGAAAGATGGGTGATTCTGTCTAAACATCTCGGAACTTTTTCACTGTGAGGGTGATTGAGCACTTGCTAAGTTAACGTGCATTTTATTTACCTGTGTTAGACTACTCTCCACAATACTAATCACCTTTCCAGTTATGACTGTATTAGTGTGGGTGCCTGATTTCACCAAGGCAGCATGTTTTCAGCAGCCTTTTTGCAGAGTGATAAGAGCACAATTTCAGTATTCTGTGTTCGTAAGATGATGCCTGCAAATATTTGGGTGATCTACCAGTCAAGTTAAACAGTAGCAGCAGAGTCTACTTTAATCAGCTGTAATGTAATATATTACCACATATTATTCCCAGAGGAAGGATTCTTCTCCTGGTACACTAGACATGCAGATGAGCAGCATCATCATGCTTTAGAAACAGTGAAGCATCTGCTGGCTTGTTCTCAGGAGTGAAGGAGAAGGCATATACTCTGGAAAAGTCTGCTTGCACTCAGGGCAAGTTTTTAATTTTGGAAAGGAAGTGTATTACAGACCCCCTGACAAGTCCTCACTCTGGTATGCGCTTTCAGCTCAGCTCTGCTAAGAACCATTAATTCCAGGCAACCATGAAATTCCAGTTTTGCTCTGTTACAAACATGCTGCCTTTTGCACTGGTATAGAGATTTTCCTGGGAAGAGGTGTGGTCAGAGGGTGAAACAGCTGATACCTGAGTCAAACAATGGGAGGATGAGTGAATGAGACAGAATTATGCAAAGAGGGGAAAGCTATCCCATATTAAGCCAGCTGAACAAATGATTGTTTCCCAGAAAACTGAATTGTTTTTCCCTGCAGGTTCTCTAAGGGAAGGACAGTTCTTTATAATACTGGGTGGGTTACACAGTATCAGTCTGCTTAACTGTTGTGCTCATCACTTTCTTCCTGCCTGATTTGTTACTTGGCCTAGGTAGAAGTGCTTAGTGTTTGCCAATATCGAATAAATCCGTACAATTAGAATACAAAATGCTAAAAATTTGTCAAAACTTCTTCAAAAAGTACCTTTATTTAGCCACCTTGTAACTGAGCACTGGGACTTGAGTAACTTTACATACTTGCTGTTCTGTAAGGTTCACAGGTGTTCAGTTTTACTGTGTAAATATTGAAAGGGAAGATAGGTTCAGAGTATTTGGTCAACATTTTTTTTTTTTCTTCTGTTGTCAACTGCATTTTAGCACTTCGGTTGTTCTGCTGTTTCCGATGGTTGTAGAGTGAGAGTAAGCTTCTGGGGAAGCTGCTATTGCAGATGATAACCTATTCTGGGAGCTGTAGGTGACTCAGGTTCAGTGAGGTTTTCTTCCTTGTTTGAAGCATTGTGGAAACATAGTTGGTTTGAAAGAAATAGGTCGTGAATGCTAGGGAAGGGCTTTAGATCGCTGCAGTTTGGACAGTTATTCTGTGCAGAAAGTGATAAATGACCAGCTGCCACATATAATACAGCTTGGGAATATCCTGGCCCTGGCTTGGGCCGTAGGAGAAGTACATACCTATATTGAAGAGTACCTAACTTTAGGTGAACAGTGTAAGTAAAAATAAAATCAATTCCCTTGTCTTGTTATCAATGAAGATTCTATTGCCTGTTGAGTTTGTCCTTTAGGTTGGTGCTGATTGATACCTACAGAAGACAAGCTGGATTTTTTTCTGGTCTGACTGATACATGCTTTCTTTAGTAGGGAGAGCCTGGTAATCTGCCAGGTAATACAGGACTGGCCCAAAAGGAAACTTTTTGTTTGGTTGGTTTGTTTTGTTTCGTTTTGTTTGTTTGTTTTTGAAAATTTAGGAAAATATCAAGTGGTTTTTAATGAGCTTTTTCTGTCCTACTGGCTGCTGAGCAGAAGTAGTATTTTGAAGGTTGAGAAATCTGACTCTGTGTGCAATCCTGAGTCAGAATTGCTGCGATGGAGGGAGATAAGAAGGGGAAGATGGGACTACTTGTGACCAAATGATTGATTAACACTCGGTACATTCATCATTAGATAAAGTTTTAGATGTTTGAATAAAGTATATATTAATAAGCAACAATTTGGTTTTACAGATGCAAGAAAAAAATTAAGGAAATTTAACATAGGCAGTTATGTTATTGTAATTGAGGTCAGCACTGTCCTTTCATTTAGCAGACTATGAAAGTTTACCTGCAGTGGTATGTTAGTATAACTGATTTGTTTGGAGGCTAAAAATTATTATTGTGCACATGGAAAAGGAATTTTATATGTTGTGTTCTTTCAGCCCATTGCATGAATCCTTGTACTTTCCATTACCATTATCTCATGGCAGCTGATGAACAATAAAAATAATAATGTCCTTTTTTTAAAAATAAAAAGTATTTTCATTGTCTGGAATGCTTTGTGATGAAAAAGTGACCTAATGTCGATTTTCATTGGAAAGTAATTCAGTTTGTAAGACATTTTAAAGAAAGATTTTTAATGAAGAAAAAAGGAAAAAATAAGGGAAGGGAGTGAAGTCCCATATTGTCTACAACTACATTTTAAGTGTTAGAAATCTGTGATTAGAACCTTTTCTTCTGAAAGCTGAACAAAGATGAATAATTAAAATAGGGTTCAGTTCAGTTTTTTCATTCATTTACTGTTTGTCCTTCAAGTTAGGCCCAAGTCTGCTGTTGTTTCTGCTCACATTTTTAGCTGTTTACATCTGCACATATCTGCTTTCAGTTAGGAGAAATTATATTATCCTGAGTGGAAATTTTGAAAGCAAAATAAAATAGCTAGAGAAAGACCTCAAGTATTTGTTTGGAAAAAAGCAAACTAAAAAACTTGAATTGGTAAAAAAAACCACATGAGGAACAGCATCCCATGAAAGAAGTATTTCTTTTGCATTGCATATATATTTGACCATTCTAGGCTCTTTGTATAAACAAAATAGTGCTAAATTCAGAGACTTTGAACATTAATGAGGTTATATAAAAGCATGACAGGGATGTGATCTTCTTTGATTTGAAAAACCATGGAGCTTACAAAGTTCCAGTGTGTCTGTGAATTGACATTTTTTTACAACTGTTCTAAAAAAGGTTGTCTTATATAGAGGAGCCTACAAATGAATTAATTTCCTTTCGTTGTTCCAGATCCTCACGGTGGTCAGGCATATTTGGTATATTAAGTATCACTGTTCTTGCTCTAGGGTGTTTAGCAAGTCTTTGAGGAGGACAATAGAGTACATTGTATTTTTGGAGAGGTGGCTGGAAAATTTTAATAATCTAAGTCAGTTTATGGTTAGTTTATAAGAAAGATAACACATGCTACCTAAAAGTATAATCAGCCTAATGGAAGCCTCTACTGAGAGGCTTCATTTCATAGTGTCATGCTTTAAATAAAAAAAAATTCAGGTACTATAAATGAAATGTGTTTATTTAGTGCAGGTTTAATATTTTTGAAATGTGGAGCCTTCAACTTAACAACAGCTTAGGAAAAATTGTAATTCGTACTTTGTCTTATTTAAGGTTTAGGTCAAATATGGATGAGATTAAGTGTTGCTGCTCAAACTAAACTTCAACCCAGCAAATTTAGTATTACTTTTTTCTTAACTATCAATTTCACATATTTATGAATATTTGCTTAGAGCCTCCAGCAAACTGTCTTTAGGAAAAATTTCAAACACCAGTTCAAAGTAGGATATAAAGCAGCATTAAACTTATTATCCCCAAAGCCTGTTTTTCTGATATGTTTCAGAAGTTTGTAGAACAGTGTCTAATCTGTGTACTACAGATAGAAACTCTAGATGTAGATAGGAGATAAAATACTGTAAAAGTGCATTTTGTAGCTTTATTGAACCATCTTTTACTTGCAGAATTTGACATCTGAGATATAACTTTAAAAGCTGCATTGACGTAATTTTTATTTTTGAGAATTACAATTTAATGCCCAACATTTGGTAAACATGAATAATTCTTATGAGGTCTCACAGAAGCTTAATGGAGAAGCAATAGCAGGGATGTTTCATACTGTAATATATGTTAGGTTCCTCATGGAGAAATAAAAATGAATTGTTCTGCATACAGCATTACAGAATTGCTGTCTAGGAATTAATCAATTCTTGCATTTCAGTTATTTGGATGGCTCTCCTATAAAATCCAGCCCAAAACATTGGTCTTTGCTATTTTAGCATTGATGGCAATAGAGGGATCTGCAAACCTTCAAACTCAGTGGAACATCATGGGAGAATTTAGCAATTTGCCACAAGAAGAACTTTTGGAGTGGATAAAAGTCAGTACCAGACAAGGTAACCTATTTAATAGTGTAGGATGTTCCCCCTTTACTGTGAAATCGAACCGTAGAACTTGTCATGAATGACTGCAGAGGTATTGCTACAATCTGTGGCCTTGCCTTGGGGCTGTCTTAAAGCCAAGTCATGTATACTTGTCCATAAAGAAGCTACTTCAAATGAGAAAACACTTGCTTTGCTAGACTCCAGGCTGCCAATCTGGATGTTCTAGCCACTGGTGCAGTATTTCAAGGAAAGCCTCTTGCCAAGTCCAGTTAAACTAGGTTGTTGCTTAAATGGCACTGGTCCTGTATGTGGGTCCGTGATCACCATTTTGCTAGAAGAGAATTAAAAATCTGTGTTTGTTGTGGTTGCACCACTCCTTTTCCTAAAATAAGGAAAAGTGTCAGAAAACTAGATGGAAACGAAGTAGTTACCTTTTTAGCAGTAAAATGTGTTTAAGCCAAAGTGGGCTGAGATTTTGTTGTCCATTTAACACTAGTGTAAGAAGTGACAAATAAAAGTGTGTTGTCGTAATAAATATGTTATTCTACCCATTCAAGAAAATTAAGATGCATTAAATCTTCACTTTTAGATGCTGAGTTATCTAACGGCTTATGTTGAATTCAAGGTTAAAAAGAAAACAGATTTTGTACATCTCCTGTTGGTGCCGTGTAAGGCCTTTTAAAAACCCACTCTGATTTTTCTACAGGATAACTGCTTAAACTGTTGAACTGTTGTACTTTGAATTGTTTCTCTGCTTTTGCTGTTCAATTTTTTCATGTCAAACATGCCTTTCATTGTGTATTTCAGATGCAGTGTTTGCAGGGGCAATGCCTACAATGGCAAGTGTTAAACTGTCTACACTGCGTCCTATTGTAAATCATCCTCACTATGAAGATGCAGGTTTAAGGTAAATTTTGCAGTTGAGGGTTTATTTGTATTTGCTATTAATTCTCTTAATGTTTGCAGTATACTCTAGGAATGGCATCCTGTTACATTGTAAAATTTATTAAAACCTCACAGAACTTGATTTGATATTTTTAGTCAGATTGAAAACTCATGCATTATTTCTTCAGGATTTATGTTCATCAAAAGGGATATACTGTAGGGATAGATATGGCTTCAAACTTATATACAAAAGAAAATCAGAATTAAATTATGGAATTGACTTTAATGTGTACTGTTATAACCTTTCTTCATTCTAGTTACTCCTGACATTGTAGACAGGTTTGATTCCTCCCCCCCCCCCAAGATAGCTATTTTAGTTATTTCTGTTAGCTTTCTGGGATTGGCTGTAATTTGTTTTGGGATAATTTGTTTATTATTGAAATACTAAGACTAGTTGAAACTGAAATTTTGTAATGGAGTTACTAGGTTTTCTACTCTGTTATTTTCAAAAACAGGATATTTTTCTAAACTGAAACAGATTTATTGGGAAAGATCAAGAATTTGTTTTAATAAATCTAATATTGTAGTGTTATTTTTTTGTTAATTTGGTAAAACTGGTTAAAAAACCTCAACGCATAACAAAAAAACCAGCAAGATATAGAGAGATAAAAGAGAAGGGGCAGAGATTTGTTTTATGTGCCTTAAGTCCTTAGTCCTCATTGTCAGCATTAACTCGCTTTAACTTTTGGTCAGCCCTGAATTGGTTCAGGCAGTTGGACTAGATGATTGCTGTATGTCCCTTCCAATTGAAATATCCTATTCTATTCTAGCTGCAAAAATACAGGGCAGGGGATGTCTGGGGAAAATAAGGTACCAGCAATACAGTATCAGAAAATGAATGTGAGTTAATAACGGCATGCTTTGCACATTCAAAGGGAGGATATTACTGGGTGATATAGAATGGCCTGGGATGGAAGGGACCTTAAAGATCATCTCGTTCCAAAACAGGATCATGGTGTTCAAGTGCTGATTTTGCTTGATCAGCATAGGTGGTGGACATCAGGTCTTGCACTCTGCATTTAACGAAGTCTGCAAAAGGGCAGTGAGTGTGACCTTTTGCGGAGAGGTTCAGTGAATGATTTCTTCTGATCACCTACAGTCCAAGCAAGGTTGTTTCTGGCCTTGAGTATGATGTAGTGAATGCATTGCTTTGACATCTTCACACCTTCTGTTCACAGTAACCATGGATCTTGTCACTAAGTTGTCTCCTGCTACAGAAAAGTCAAAGGGCTGTAAACACTGTGCTTGGAATCATTAGATTTGTGAAGAAATAATCACATTTAAGCAAATGGTACTATTAATGTAAACTTGGTTTTAGCATAGTTATCTTGTGAAATAAAAAAAGCCTTCCTCTCCAGTCTAAGGTTAAAGCTTACATTTTCATGCTACATTGCTAGCTAACTTCTGTATTTTTTCTTTTTGAAGGGCCAGAACTAAAGTGGTGTATTCCATGTACAGTCGGAAACCTGCAAACGAAGTAAAAAAAGAATTGATGGAACTAGGAGTGAATTACTACATTCTTGAAGAGTCATTATGTGTGAGCAGAAAAAAGTGAGTAATCTCCCTGTTTCTCACAAGAGATTTCCCCTTGATTTCTCTTTCTGCGTCCAGAACACAATTAGTTTGGGGTTTTGATTTTATTTTCTTTTCACTTAGAATAAAATTAAATGTATATGTACTACTTCTTTGCTATTATCTTTGTTAAAATTAGAAAATTTTTAGTAATTCTAACTTTGAAAGGCAGCTCTACAGGCAATTGATGTTAACTATGATCTTTAATAAAAAGCAAGAAGTTACTTTTTAAGGTGTTTTATTTCCTGAATTTTCTTTAGAAATGTTAGGAATGTGAATATCACCCTCCATTTTATAAGACTTAAGGGTGTCTGGTAATGTATATGGTATAATTTGCGTTGTTTTATATGCTTCTTGCTCCAAATTAATTATTTAATGATTGCATAACTGCAAAAGCAGATGCATTTTACACATTCTCGATATTATTTTTAAATTACTACTATTTTGTAGTAATTTTTTGTAATCTGATTTTTGTGGTTTTGTAATCTGATAATGTCTAGTATAAAGACAAACTTAAAAAAATATAGATTTCACAATGAAGTATTCATGGGGCTCTATAAAACTGAGTTCAGCAAGCTGTGTGTTTGGGGTTTTTTATGGCATTTCTTCATTTCTCTTCTCATATTCCTATGTTTTCTAGGCCTGGTTGCAGTATGCCTGAAATTTGGGATGTCGAAGATCCTGCCAATAGAGGAAAAATTCCTTTATGTACCCTTATGAGCAAGAATTCCAGGCCATATTTCATCACAGTATTTGAAAACAGCAATTACAGAGTCTTGAAGATTCCAAAGGAATAACATTTCAATGCAGTGAAGCATCAGTCTTTCAAATCTTTAACCTAGTAACTATAAGAATTCTAAATCAGAAATACCTTTTCTACTAGACTTAAAATGGAAAAATGTGTATTTTTTACCATTTTAAGTGAATTCTGATTATAGAAATATCTTAAACCTAACAGTTTGAATTTCTATTTCAGGGTCAGTCCCTTGAGATTTGCTATGCAAATGATTATATGTTTGCACATTTTATTTAACACTGATCCAAAAAGAGTTAAAAGTAGCTATGGAAAAGTTTGTAGATGGACTTGAAACTTCATTTTTTTTGGTGCATGTTCCTGGAATCCTATTGATATTAAAAAAAGAAGACTAATAAGGGTAATATTTGCAGTAAGCAATAGTTTAGCTTCTCAGTGTCCAAGGGTTTTTAGCATTGTTATGCATTCACAATAAGCTGGCATAATATACATGAAATTTTTAAGGGAAAATGCTTTATTCAGGAAAATTCTGTCATAGCCTTAGAAAGATACTAAAATAAATCCTTCACTGCCTTAACTAGACCTTCAGCGCCTAACTTGATAAGGAATTACTTTCAAAATTTATGCCCTGTTTTCTTTCCCCACGTATTAGATCCTGCCTGGACTTTATCATCAGCATTAAAGAAAAATTGAACCCCAGTTGTGATATGGGTGTAGTCAGTTGTGTGGGTGTATTTGCTCCAACATTATTAGACTGGTTCTGCAGTTTTTCTGTCATCTTGGTGTCACAACAATATTATAATTAGATAGAGAATTCACCTTCCAAGATACCCAGTGCAAGGACACCCTTTAGTCATTTACCTGACTTGGTAGAATTTTTGTATGTTTATTGCCATTGGGAAGTATCACAGTAATTGTGATTCTACAGTATAAGACTTCTAAAGTCTGATGTTTTGCTGTATATCATTCATGTTTTGGATTTGTTTTGGCTTAGTTTTTTTTTTTTTGTTGTTATTGTTGTTCAGACATCAGTCTATTGACATGACTGGTCTTTTTAGCCCTAATAGCATCTAGCAATATATGATGCTATGGGGATACCATCCATCACGCCTATAACAGTATCAATTAAATGGGAACCTGTGATAAAGTAGTAGTATAACAACTGATCAGTATTGTAAAGCTTCTTATTTTTTTAAAATCTGTTTTATTGAGAGGGTGAGGGAGAATGGCTGAAAATGCATTAGCTTTTTAACTTTTACAGAATAGCTTTTGGAAAAATTTCTATAAGGAAACTCACAAAGAAAGGGCTTTTGGAAAGTCACTTTTTAAAATGTTAATTGAATTCAAGGGAGCAGGAAAAAAAAATCTTTATATAAACATTGTGACTAGTGTTTCGGCACAAAAAGGTACTGTATTTTTATGAAGTTTATGCCAACTGTTGACATGTACTTATGTGGTTAAATAAAAAAGAGAAAGATAGAAATTGTTCTCATGTTTCTGATGGATGTTACACTTGTCTCTTATTTCTGTAAACTGAAGTTTAATACAGTTACCGCAGCAGATACGATTAAAGCTGAACCTTCAACTAAAATGCACAGCAGTGTTTCAGACAATTAAACCAAACCCACACACTTCTAACCTCCTTTTTTATTCAAAATATTACAGGAATATGTGAAAATGCAGTGAGAAAACATCAAATACTTATTTAGAAAGCAAAGTGAACTTGGCAGCTCAAAATTATTCTGGTTTTGTTCTAAGTTTCTAAGCTCTAGTAATCAAGAGTGAAGCTCTAATACTGGTAGAATGAAGAAGCATTTGAAAGTTAAAGTTCAAATATGTGCTTTAGTAAAAATGCTCCTCGTTTGATGAGGAGGTGACTGTTACTGAGAACACAGCCAGACACTGGAAATTTTCAGCTTGTCTTGAGGTTTACTATGCTGTCCCTCTCTTTAAACTGGTTAAACACAAATAATTATTGTCATATGATGTTAATACGATAAAATTTAGTCATGAAAAAATATGCAGTAAAAAGTGCAATATATGATTTTAGGGAAGAAATACGGGAATTCTTGAATTATGGGTCTTATGTTATGAATTTCTTATTGTCTCAGTAATTTGCTCTCAGTTTCAAAGGAAAGAATTTGAGTTTAAATAACACGGCATTTTACACATAGGACCACCATGTTAAACATTAAGCTTATCACTGCGACTTGAACCAGAAAACACAACTTTGAGACTTCTTAGCTCTCACTGAAGTTGTTCATCCCTTTGCAAGATCCTAATCAATAAATGTGTAACGAAAGTTAATCTTTAAATATATGCTGGCCTTGAAGTAATTTAGGCATGAGACTAGAATACTTCCATACCTGAAAAAAGTTTCTATTTCATTTTAGCAGTACTGGATCATTGTGCTGGTATTGGCTTGGGTCTTATGTTCTGGCAGAGCCAAAGTGTGCTGCTACACTGGCAAAGAAGTTAGGGGTGCATTAAGTGAAGACACAGCTGAGACAGGTGACCCCAAATGACCAAAGGGATATCCCAGATCATATGACATCATGCTCTGTATATAAAGTGGAGAGAAGAAGGAAAAAGGGGAGGATTTTTGGAATGATGCTGTTTGTCTTCCTGAGTAACTGTTAGGTGTGATGGGGCTTTCCTGGAGATGGCTGAACACCTACCTGCCCATGGGATGCAGTGAATTAATTCTTTCAGGTTTTTTTCCTTGTGTGGACAGCTTTTATTTTTCCCTATTAAACTGTCATTATTTCAACACACGAGCTTTTTAGCTTTTACCCTTCTGATTCTCTCCCCAGTCCTGCTGGTGCAGGAGTGAGTGAGTGGCTGCTTTGTGGGGCTTGGTTGCGAACTGGGGTGAAACCATGAGATTTGTCTGTTGGAATTTGAAATATTTCTTGCTTTGCATTAAATTTCTTCAGTACAATGGACACAATTACAATTTGGTATAAAACTTCTGATAATTTTGCAAACTGTAATATTTAGTATGGAGACCAAACTGAGGCATCTTTGTTGTGAAACAAAGGTGCTAAGTCCTATTCAGTACTGCCCTGCACTTCATCATAGTCATGTACTTAATATAAAAAATGCCCTTGCTTTTGCCTTTTGTGGCAGTTCAGCTGAACCAGCGAAACTGAGTCAGTCAGTATCTTTGGGATTTTTGTGACTAAGGCATGGGAGTTCCACAACACAGGACTTGCTCCAAGTGAAGAAAGCTCCTTTAACAACAGCAGATATGTAAGGAAGAGTATAAACACAGGGTTGTCAGAAATCAGCATTGTTCTGCATAGCATGCAGAACTTCTAAAGGAGAGCTGGTCAGCAAGGCAGTAAAACCTCAGAGCTACAATAAATTCTCAGCTGTAGCTGTACAACATAAGTACAAAATCAAAGTCAAGTGTTGTGACAAACTGTAGCTGAGCTTTAAGCTGACCTGTTAGGTTGGAGCAGAGTAGTAGAAGGATTTACAGGGTTAGGCAGAATCTCCACAGCAAATTGGCTTGTTTCTGATCTCATGCTGTAATTCTCCGTTATTGAAGTAATTCATACAATGGCTGAAATCGTCGGTTGTTTGAGTGGGTTCATCATGTAGTAGTTCAACAACTTTATTACTTCCTGTTACAGCATGTATAGAACACTTACTGCCAATATATCATGAGATATGGATAGAAGACAGAGTGAATGAATAATATTGATTTCATATTTGGCTGAGGACTCGGGCAGGATCCCTGTGGCCAATCTTCTATCCTGTCAAGGTTACCAGTGTTAAAATTGAGTCATGAGTGCAAGCAACACCAGTTTTGCCTGTTTGGTAGGAAGGGTGAGATCTGTTTTTTAGTGTGAAGAATATGACAACTTACTGGATTGCATTTAAAGGTGATGCTGAGCCTGCAACAGGATAACCTCTGAAAGGAAAACCTCCCTCCTTTTGATGTTCACCTGAAAGGAAACAAATCACTCTAGTTCATTCTTTAGGCTTGACCAAACTTATTTTAAAAGCCAGTGCACCAAATTCTTACTGCCTTTACTAATTATTGCTGTTTTTAAGGACCTGAACAGTATCATCATGTTACTGAGCAACCAGTTGCTCAGCTTCTCTGACTACAAGTCCCTGGAGTGTCTCAGGATGCAGTTAGCAAACACTATTTGCAGGCAGTTAGTGTTTTGCTGGAGATAGCTCTGCCTGAGCTCTGCAAAACATCCTAGCCTTTTCAGAAGTATTGGCTTTTATAGTTTCACTATTTCTGAAAATCCAACTTCTTTTTCTTGGCTAAAGCTAGTTAGCAAATCCTGAAAATACCCCAGAGGAGGATGTCTCCTCTTTTTTTTCCCTGAATTAGCTTTATGATGGTGATTGAATTGCTGCCTTGCTTTTCTTTGATTTTGAATGTTAAAATATAATGCATCTGTATTTGAAGAAGTTAATCTTCTATTACTTCTATTAAAAAAAAGAGCTGAAGTTAGAATCAAGCTTAGTAAATGCACAGAGTGGAAATTTTTGCATTCCTGGAGTGTTTTAAAGGCCATTCAACTCAAAACACAAGTTGTATAAAAGCACGAGGTATAGATGTTTTCCTTAACCTTGGTTTTCTTTGTTCTAGGTCCTTGCTGGATTTAGCTGCAGTTATCATGCTACAGGCTGCTGCATACAGAATCTTTGATTTGATAGTTTTTAGCTATTTTTGTGTTATTATATAATTTATAATTTGTGTTATTATATAATTTAATCATAGAATACTTTGGGTTGGAAAGGACCTTAAAGATCATGTGTTTCCAATGCCCTGCCATGGGCAGGGGCACCTCTCTCTAGTTCA
>JAWWES010000081.1:45976441-46018159 GCA_035583135.1 Lophotriccus pileatus | reverse complement strand
CTTTGGGTTGGAAAGGACCTTAAAGATCATGTGTTTCCAATGCCCTGCCATGGGCAGGGGCACCTCTCTCTAGTTCAGCCTGCTCAAAGCCCCATCCAATCTGGCCTTGAAAAATAAAAGGAATAACTATTTTGAGAAGGGATAAATGGAAACAAGATGACCAAAAGTAAGTTGCATCCCACAAGTTCTTTATTCAGAACTTTAATTTTAGAGTTTACTGCCCTCAATGCTTAAAACAAATGAAATGTTACTTAGCAAGTGGTGCTGTCAGACTCTGTAACTGATTTTTAAACTAATGAAGCCTTGGCTACTTACCTGAATAACTGCAAGTTTGTTTCATCCACTAGGTTGCTGCCTGAAATAAAATAGGATTGTAAAGATGCCCTTGAATTAGGAGCTTTGACACGTATTGCCTTCCTTTGAACCCTCAGTGTGCAACTGAATTCGTATCTGAATTTAAAAAGAAACCTGTCAGCGCTGATTGTTTGGTAAGGTTTTTCTTACACATAATGAAGTAGTGAAGCAATAAAGTTCCAACTGAAATAAATTGAAAAGCATAAATATTTGTAATGTTGAGGTGCAGCAGGACTGCCAAAAGGAAACATGGTTTCAATGAAGTCAGACTATATTTGGAATTATTCTTTTTTTTCTTTTCTTTTCCCATCCCCGTTCCCACCCCCCCCACCCCGTCTCCCCCCACCATGTTCTATTTCATTATATTATTCTGTTTCACTTTGATGCTGGGAAATGGGATAAAACTTAACAGAACAGACTTGAGAAAAATTGTATAGCTGAAACTGAGAAGGTGTTTATATCTTCCAAGCGTGACCCGGTTTTAATAAATCTTGTCAAAATGTTTGACTCATGCCAATAAACTAGGTGATGGAAGATGTCCATGTTGTCTGGTGTTCCTGTAAAAGGTGGAGTTTTGTCATTCTCTGATGCTCTGCAATTCATTTATTAATGAGCTAAAAAGGGCTTGGATTATTGCAAGGTTAAACCTGGAGTACATACACATCATCATCAGGACCTCACAGAAAGGGTAACAAGCACAGCTGGAGAAAAACCAAAACAAACCCCACACACTTAATTTTTCTTTGTTTATATCTACTGCAAATTACTTCCTTGGCTCCCAATTCTATATGCAGCAGATCTCAATTAATTTCTGTGACATGGGTGCTCACCGCTGTAAACTACTAAGCTCATGCTGTGCTGTAATGGTGGGAACTGAAGGGGACTATCACAGCTATGACTGGACAACGTTGTCTTCTGTGTGGTCTTGAACTAGTGATCTAGTAGGATCTGGATTTGTTCTTAGTACGGACTAAGCGCGTTGCTTTTACCCTAAGCATCAAATCCAGATGTGGATTTACTGAAGAGTTACTTCAAGCTGCTATGAATCAGAATAACATCAGTGTTGGGTCATAATGCTTGGTAGTTCGACCAAGTTTCCTGGACTTTGACTGCAAGTTAAGAGCACTTTGGACAAATGTTGTACTCTGTGTCATGGTGTAACCCTTCAAAAGAAGTATAGTCTGATCTGGCTAAAAATGTAACCTAGTAGAAGTGCACAGGAGAGGTACTCTGGACAAAACGAGGAGTTACTGGGATTCCTAATCGCTGGAAACACAATGAACAAATTTTAGCACAAAAGAGGTGAAGAAATGGCTTTTCCAAGGTCATAAATGATTTTGTGTCCCTGCATTCTAGAGTGTGCAGTCCTGATTCAACATCCAGACAAAAATTATTGGCCAAGTCAGTCACTCAGAATTGGCTGATTGAACTAAAACTTTAACTCCAAGATGTTTAAAAGAAAAGGAGAGAAACTGGTATCCTACAAGTAGCTCACTTCAGGACACATATAATGGTAGTTACAGTAAATCTTAAAAGTGTTTCAAGAAAGAAACAAATAATTTAAAAAAGATTGAATGTCCATGAGCAGTTCTTCAAACTCCTCTTCTGCTGTAGGACTAGAGCTTACTAATTGTTTTTTGCTGCTACATGAAGAATTACAGAGTCCTTCCACTCTTTTTTTTTTACAGGCTCCTTTTTTTTTTTTTTTCCTGAGACTGATATTAAAGCACCTTGAGGCAACTCACTGAAGAAGTAACAGGGGGATGTTGTTCTGTTGTGCTAAGCAGTTCATTTGGAAAGCTTTTGTGAAGAGCTGGGCTTAATAAACATGCAACCTGTGCGAACCCCCCTCCTGCTCTCAGAGTTTTTGAAGCAAAAGGTGACGTTTGGTGTGTTTAAAACCACAAAATTAGGCGCGGTTAGTGGTTGGTGATGGCATTTCAAAGCACTGTTGTTTGCTAGCTGAACAGTTTAGTTTATCTTTGTACAGGTGTGCTTTCTGAATTGCTTCCCATCATTTAGACCCTCCTAGACAGCACGTGGTTGCTGTTGCCTTTGCTGTCGGTGAGGTGAGGCACAGGATCTCTGTTTTCCCTATTACACTGTTTCCCCTTTTCTTCCCCTTTTTCATTTCCTTATTACCACTGTGCTTCATCCAATGCCTTTGTATCATAGATAATAGTCCACTCTGTGACCAAAGTGATTTAAATACCATCTGTGCAGAGCAAGCAACTATGATGGAAAGTTACCTGTTCTGTGCTCCCCTATTCACATTCCACAGATGAGTAACAGTGATGTACTTCTTGATGCCCCTACTACTCTGTAAATGCCTCCACTTCCTTCTGGAACTTTCTTCTGCAAATTTGTGACAAGAAAATACAGAAAATATACATGAAAGTTTTACTGAATGCTTCGCAAATCAGGGCAATTTCCTCTGATAAAGGGCCAAAATGTCAGTAGATATTCTCTGACAACGTTACAGATCACATTGTGTTTTGAGGGGTCAGACAATACTCAGTAAGAACTAAGAATGAGGGAAGTATACAATTTGGAAATGCAACTGAGGGTGAACAGTACAGACACACTTTCTGGTCTCCGAGTAGCCTTTCGAGGTGACTCTGTGGCTGTAGGCTGCCCTTTGCTGTTGTCATCTGAGCTGATAGCAGAGAGTAAGTGAGCAGAGAGATCATTTTAAGGTAAAAGGCAAAGGAGCCAAAATCTCTTACTGGCTCAACTCATTGAATTCTCTGTATCTATTATTTCTGCACAGTCAGTGTCAGAGATCCATTGCAGCAAATCTCCCTGAACATTAACTGTATCCGTGGAAGTAGACCAGTAAATGAACTTCACTGAGCCCCGAATGACTACATGATTCACAACTGTGAGATAAAGATGAGTGGAGTGACCAGTAAGGTCCATCCAAAAGACACACTCAGAGTGGAGAAGGTGACATCCTGTGCCATGGGCTGCATCCTGTCCTGCATAGCTGCCATGCCAGAGTTCAATCAGATTTCATCTGTAGCAGGTATCACTGCCAGGGAATATGCCATTCAAGTGCTATTCCAGTGACCTTAGGGAGATTGCCCCTGCTTTTAGTCTACTTTTCCAGCATTCAGGAACTAATTTTCTTTAGGCTTTGTTTCATGAGTGGTTGGATTCAGTCTTATCATTGGATGAAACTTCATTGCCCATTTACTAGCATGTGTGGTTGATTTTGGAAGGATTTAGAGGAGGTTAAACTAAACTTTCCCTGAGGCAGAGATTTCCTACTTCCTCAGGATTACTGAAGTTTAAAACCCACAATTTGTACAAGCTGTAACACCACCTCCCAGTACTATTTGCTGACCGAGAAAGACTGAAAGACTGAGAAGAAACATAGCAATCACATTCACTTAGAGAAAAACAGTAATAAATTATTCTATTTCCTTGACTGTGTAAAAAAAATTGATTTAAAAAAAAAATGAAGTCTCTAATAAACTTTTGAGCTCCTACCTAATTTCAATGAAACTTGATGGGGAGGTAGAGCTCTAATAGGCAATTTCTTACAGGTTTTGGTGTAACTGGTACACAGGAGGTAGGCAAGAGAGATCAACGTTACCTCCCACACTACCAAACCAGCAGAATGAGTACCTCTGCCCCAGCCAGAACACTGCTGTCTCTCGTCTGAAAAGCGAAAGAGAGTAGGCTTTATATTTCAGAGCTTTTTCCCACAGCTCTGCACACAGGAAGCAGAGAGAGACCTTTCAGTGGAAAGATCAAGATGTCCACAAGGTATCTATAAGGCATATTGGTTGCATCAGCTTAATTTTGAGATATTATTTCCATCCTCCTACTCCGGACGAAAAAACCCCTTCTCCTGCCATACACCCACAGGCTGTGCTCAAGGAGTGTCAGCACCTCCCTGCTGCTTTCTTGGCACCCCCCCTACCTCAAGGGCTCAGAGGTGACTGCTGCAGCTGCAGCTCTTGCAGAGCAGCCCTCGCTGAGCGGCGCTGAGTCAGCACAGGTGGGACCAGCACCTGCTGCAGAGAGGAACGTTTGAATGTTACTTGAAGAGCTGTGGGTACTCTGACAAATCATCCTCTGGCCTGTGGGGGCTGCAGTAGTGCTTCCAAAGGCACAACAAAGAGCCAGACGGGGCTGCAGGTAGGCTCGGCCCCAGGTCCTGTAATCAGGGGCGCAACCACGTATCAAGCCACAGGCATCGGTGCAGGCTTGAGAGGTAAGCCATGGAGCTGAGGGATTTCTGTGGGTCTGGTGCAGTGCACAGGTTCAAGGGGACTGGGCTGGGGACAACCAGCATGGGAAGAGTGCATTTGTGTCTCCATTTGACCTGGAGAACAGCACAGCTCTGGAGGAGACAGCGATGTGTGCTTCTGTAATGTAACCACCCTAAGATGTGGTTGAGTTTATCTTAACCCCTTTATTGTCTGCTGGTAGTTTACTAAGTCAGCCAAACGAAAGGGTGAACGAAGTTTTCCAGTTTTGTCCCCTTCACCAATGCAAGTTGAAATTGCTGTAAAGAGTGCTGAGCATTTGTAATTGTCCATGAAGCCATTAGGAAATTTTACTTAAAAACCGAAATTTAGATCAGGTCATGCAAGACTCCTCTTCTGTGCCTGGATGGCGGGATGGATGGACTTCCTCACAGGGGTGTTGAGGACATAATTTCATTGATGTGCCAAATGTAAACTCATGGTGTGGTGATGGGTATGAAATAACAATCTAAGGCAGCACATCTGAAAAGCATGGAGTAAAGAAGGTGTGTGGCCATGCACTGAACACTTGGAATAAGGTAAACTAATGAAAAAGAATTAATCAGGGTAGTATATTCCCTCTGCTGTATAAGTCAAATATACTTTGTGGTAGTAATTTCTGTTCTATATTGTGTTACATCCACATGCATAAAGAGTGAATAAAATAGCTATTACACACAACCTTAATTTCAGCTTGTGCTGGTTTTGGAAAGATTAACTTTGACACATTTGTGTTTTTTCTGGTGCCTGGACATGCATACATGTGCTGTGTGGTCAGAATGCATGTGCATATTCAAATAGTGGATCAATGCTGGCTCAGAATTTTCATCCGTGATACCCTCACAATGCTTTGTCCTTGGAGTACATTTTACCAGACAATTATTTTGGAAAGCTTTGACAGTTTGAAGTGCTGCCTGCCTTCTCAGTACAAAGCCAATGTCAGCAGCTCCACAAGCTGATTTTGCTGCCAGAAAGCATGGTCTGCTGGCTCTCCGCCTCCACCACCCTCTCCTTTGGTTAGCTGAGGCATTCGTGCAGCCTCACAGGGAGCTGGATATAGGAATAGGTCAAGATGACACTGTATTGCTGAAGTCAAAGCTAATTTAAAGTGCTTGTGCAAACTGGGTGTGGACATGCACAGCCAAGAGGTGAGAGCTGAAGGTGAAGGAAATATGCATGCTGGAAACCTCTAGAAAGCTCTCTAAGAAACTTTCTGTGTGTTACAAAGTCACACCCCAAAGCCTGAAGTCGTGAAAAAGTGAGATCTGGTTTTAATATTGAAGTTGAGAATCTGTGAGGGGCTGTGAATGTGTAGAGAACTGACCACAGCTGATTATCTCACCCTCACCAGCACTTGAGGGCTCTCCTGTTCAAGGACAGAAATTCCATAATAAAGCTGAAGATCTTTTTTTCCCATTATTTATAAAATGTTGACTGTTTCATGAAAATTGTTCAAGCTTATATTCAGGGGGTTTTTTTGTTAAGAAGGGAGGGGTGGGTGCATGATAAATGAGGTACAAATATAGGTCATGACCTGGGCAGTCACCAGCTTTGAGCATGCATGCACAGGTGGAGGGCATGAGCTTATATTGTGGGGTGAAGCTACATCTGTGTCTGAGGTATCCTAAGGTAAAGGTTTGTTACTTTTATTTAGCATCCCCCTGTTCTTCCTCAAATATAAAGAGAAGAAAACAATTATGTGAGATCCAGGAAGAAATATAAAGTGATTGAACTGTGCCAAATATGACAGGAGCAAAGTTCTCATCCTCAGCTCAGATAGCCAGAGATTTGGAAAGAGTCAGGAAGTATAAGTCTTTTGGTTCTGGTATGTGGTTGTGTTGAATAAGCAGACTTTGTAATGCTGTAGGTAGGTATCACCCAGAAGGACAGGTACTGGATACAGACTGTCCACCCTGGCACTGGTCAGCTATCTGGGAGCAAAAGTGTTTTAGAATCATAGAATCATTTTTAGGTTGAAAAAGACCCTGAAGATCCTTGAGTCCAACCACTAATCCAGCACTTCCAAGTCCATCACTAAACCACATCCCTAAGGACCGCATCTACATGTCTTTTAAATACCTCCAGGGATGGTGACTCCACCCCTTCCATGGGCAGCCTGTTCCAATGTTTGACAACCCTGTTGGCGAAGGAATTTTCCTTGTATCCAATCTAAACCTCCCCTGGTGCAGAACTGTAGGCTTTTAGCAGTTGTTGTCCTAGGCATTGAAGTGCTGAAAAAATAATGACTGATGTGTTGAGCATGACTCAGTACTCAGTAGCAGCCCATATGGGGTGGGACAGATCCTGTGCCCTGCTAGGCTGGAGGGACACGTGGAGGCCTGAAGGAGTTTCTGGAATCTTGCACATCCAGGGCATTTGGCACCTAGAAGACCTAAATTACAGTGGTATGGTTGAAAGAGCATGTATATGCTAACTAAGATCAGTTTGCTGTCTGGCAGCACAGCACAGTATCTGGTAATTGATTGGGAATGAAGCTCAAAGCAACAAGGAACTCGGAAATACTGAATGGATTGAATTCACATTGTCAGCTTCAATCTAAGGGTGCCTGGTCACGGGCCAAAATAGCTGGGGTTTGTTTTCAGTTCAATGTTTCACATGTTATTATCTCTATAAATTCTGTATGCTGGAGCTCTAGGAAATTACTTTTCTTGCCTTTTCATATTCTCTATATGTTTTTTGCTCAGGTAATTGCAAAAACATAGCTCATTTCAGTGTAGAAGTGCCTATGTCAATATATTGTCCTTTGTAAGCTGTACAACTAGATGAGATGCTAATATATAACCCAGAAAAGAATTCTCACTTTGGATGGAAATGCAAAAATAATGGAATTTTGCCATTCTAGAAATGGTTGCCTTTGTTTTCTTTGGATTTAGACTGATTTAAACCCTCTCTTTTCTCAAGTACTGGCTTACAGCTCGGGACAAGGGGTGAGCCTGAAACCTGCAGCACTGTGATGGTCTTTGATGTGATGTTGTGGCCTGTGTACAAATAAGGATGGGGTGATTGAAGGGCTGGGAATGTATCGACTCTGCAGTCAGGGATTTAAAGATTGTAGCTGGCATAAAAGCAGAGATGCAAAGCTTTTATCTGAACGGCTCAAATGACAAAAGCAAAGTAGCTGCAGCAGCGCTGGCCCTCAATGTTTAGGCAGATAACACCTCTGAGTTGTGGTGAACTTGATATCCTGTGCAGTCAGATGAAAAACCACCTCGTGTGCCTCTGCACAGCCATATTTGCATCTGTAATATTGCTCTGTCAGTGTGAGGGAGAGCAGAGAGACACCCAGGCACTGCTGAGGTGTGCCATCACCTCCTGCAGCCCAGAGAACTGCTGGGAACATTACAGGACCACAGAGCTCTTGTCTGAATTGTGAGGGGGGCTGGGAAGCACAGCCCTGGATCCTACCTCCAGACAAGTATATTTCAAAGAAGTTAAAGAAACAGCCTCGGAGCAAGCTCAGTGTGGTGTAAATCCTTGAAGCAATGCAAGTAAAGAGGAATTCAAAGTATAGCTAAAGGTCATGCACTTCCCTATCAGTACTACAGTAAAATAGAATTAAAAACAGGCATATAAATAACAAATGCTTGTGTTTGGATGAATATAATGGCATTTTGAAAAGGACAAGGGATTCTCCTGAATAATATTTAAAATTTCATATTGCAAATTGCATGAATGAATAAAAATTACATTTTTAGAAGGTCAAAAATAGCTGCAGAAAGGCATCTAATTTTTAAAGTTCAGTAAAGGAATCTGCCTCTTACAGCCATGCTTCTGCTCATGTTGCCTGGGACTCACTTCCAGTGGAGGAAGCTGAGATGTGGTAGAACTCTTGCTCTGTGGGTTAAGGGGCATCCATCTGGATGGTGGTCCTTTCTGTACGATTTTCTTTAACACAAGTGACTGTGTGAGCTACTTGGTGAACCCAACAAACATCTAGGAAAGTCCATCCCTGTCCCAAGGAAAGGTGAGGTGGAAATTCTGAGCATCTTGTGTAAATCACAGTCTATGTGGCAAAGCAAAAATACTTCCTGCAGCTGGCAGAGGTGGCTGATAGGATTTTCTGTAGATGTGTGGTTGTCACTCTTTTCCTTCAGCCCTGCATGGAGTAGCTTTGTGATGTGCCTCAAGTGTCCCCGTTCTTGCTTGTATGCTTCTGGCCTCAGATTAGGGCTTCCCTCACTTTCTGGGAGATGTTTTGCCAGGGCATAGAGTATGCTGAGGCTCAGGGGCTGGCAGGGCATAGAAGAAGCAGGGACTCCCCCAAAGCAGACAATTCAGTGTCCAGGACTGAATGGACTGATGGACTGAACTCACATCTCTGTGCTCAGCCTGTCTCCGTTCAAATACTCGCACACTTTAATGTGGTTTTGGTGTCAATGGTGTTATTGACACCTCAGTTAATTGCATGCCACCATGTCAAAGTAGTTTCCTTGCATTCCTGCTCTTAGACCTTATCCTCCTAAAGCAAATGTCCCAGGAAATGCAAGAGGATGGGGCTTGAGGGATGGTAGCATGAACTTTTGTAGAAAGGGCAATTGGTAGGATAAAGTTGTATTTTTAGGTACTCCTCTGAATTAGAGCTCTGCTGGTGCTGCAGATTGATTCAATGTATGGAGGGGCAGTGGCTGGCCTGCCTTGAAAAGTGCAGCCAGCAAGAAGCAGTGTTGTCCTCTGGAAAATGTGCTCATGACCCTTCCTCCTCTCCCTGCTTGCCTGGCAGGTGAAGAGAGAAGGTGAGCAGGGGATAAACCACATTGCCATCATTTGTACTGGGTTAAACAAGGCTCATGTGAGTTCTGAGTTGCCAAACTCAAACCTGGAGTTTCCCACCCAGGGGGAAATGGCTGAGTGTTGAGGCACAGACCCACATCTTCTGGGGTTCAACCTCCCCCCAGCAGGTGTCTTTCTTGTCTTATTCTCTGACCAATTAGACTTTTGCACAGTAATGGACTGTATGTCACATGAAAACTGCATGTGTTACAATGACCCTTTATTTGGTGTTTTCTTTCTATCAACTTTGAGCAATTCCAAGGCACACTTACAGTGAGGGCTGAGTTTTGCTGCTTTAAACGCCCTTTAAGTAATTATAGTTACAGAGACAGTACCATCCTCCTTTCCTCTAAAGCTGTACCCTGGTAAGGCTGTTTTATCACTATTGCATTTGGTAATACATTTGGTCTTCTTAGACTAGCACTGACTTTAAAAAGAAAAAAAAAAAAAAAGAGGATTTTTTCTGTGCTCTCCCTGAAGTGTAGCAGGCATCATACACCTGTTTTGGGGTGGATAGTCCTTGGGGTGCAGGAGTGGATGGCACAAGCTATGGCAAGATGTGTGGTTAGCACTGGATCAAGAAACTGAACAAACAGGAATGCTTGGCCTGATCTCATCAGCAAATTAGATTAAACAGTCTCTGCAGGCTGATCGAAGCACTAGTTGTCACAGTGTCAATGAACCCTCATTCGTGAGCTGATTGGAAAATTGCAGTTTTCCTTCTGGTAACTTTGAATGCCTTCCCTCCCTTCCTCCTGCACCCTGCTATTGTTTCACTCTGGTATTTCAGAGCTTGCTCATTGTGGCTGGTATTTCCAAATAAAACAAAGTCACGTTCAGCAGCAAAAGAAACATTGTTTGGAAATTTGCTATGGGTGAAGTTGTGGGAATTGAGTTTTTCTGGAAAATGTGTAAATAACTGAAACTTGGATTTTCACCAGCTGTCTTCAACTATTTCAGGCAAGCTGACTTGGGTACATCTTTGGATGGCAACTCCATTTCATTCTTTTCCCCACTCCATACTGACTGAGGAAGAAGTCAGCTCAAGGTCACTGTACACTCTGTCTTACAGCGTTAAAGAAATTTTGTCACTAGGCTCTCATCTCCGTGAGTTAAATTTATTGGCACAGATCAATCATAGTATCTGGTAGCTTGAGCCAGGTGCCTCGAAATAAGGACCATGAACAAAGAAGTTCCCGGGCAATTATACTCTTACAATCTAAACTCCCTATCTCTTATATGCCAGGATGGACAAACAGCCGAATTAGGGTCTGAGATCTTCTCACTCTTTGTTGGTTCACTGTTTTCTTACCAAATGGTTGTGATGTTGTTGTCTTCATATTTCCTTTGGTAGGATTTGGTGAGTGTTTCAGCTGATTCTGCAGTCAATATTGTAGTATGGCTGTTACAGTATATATATACCATGATCTGGGGTCTATCAACTCTAGTTATTAATTAAGTAATATTTAAGCTGCTAGGTTTGTCTATTCTACCTCTTATTAATATTCAGGCTGTTAGCTCCAGATTTCACTAGAATTCATCTTTTACTTACACAGCATAGCCACAGAGTTCAGATAAAGTTCAACTCGCAGCCTATCAGTTCTAGCTACTTAGGTCTACTTTCAAAGAATATAAAATTGTCAACATGCAGGTTAGCCAGAGACAGGTCTTACCTGGAATACTCATGTCTCAATTCATTTTGTGTGTCTACAGGGTTGAGACCTTGGCAGGACACACCCTGTGTGGGAGGGAGGCAGGAAGGTATAGTGTGAAGAGTTTGCTACCTGTGTCTCCACTTTTGCATCAGTTAGAGGTGTCTTATCAGGCTTGACAGTGTGCAGGCAATTTTGCACTTGGATATGTGCAGCTTTGCAGCGATCCTGGTGCAGATTTGATCTGTCAGGGCTGCTGCAGTTTGACCTCCCACTGTCCTCCACAGCATGTCTCAAGCACCTCCCTGCATGCTAGCGGTACTCAGAAATGACCTGTCTAGAAGCAGCCCTAACAAGGATAAATAGTTTTCTTTCTGACAGCCTGGTGGATGTGGTACCTCAGATTCAGACTGGCTTCAATAGCTGTGAGAAAATCCACTGGCTTCAAACCCCATGGAGAGTTGTTACCCAAAGGCCTAACAAGCTGTCAGCCTAAAAGCTGTTACAGGATGCCCACCCCTTCTTTCTCAGCACCTTTGTCTGTAACTGCATGGAGGTGTAGGCGGAATTGGCTGCCCTGTTGCTATCTTCTGTGGAAATAATGAAGCTGGAGAAACCAAAGAAACACAAGGAAATGGGATTTATTCTAGCACAACCAAGAGTTCAGCTCATACTTTCAGATGTCTTCAGTTTGCAGAGACTATCGCCCAAAGAATTGGTAAGTTGCCAAGGGTTTGTTGTGATGGAAGAGGAAAAATAAATTAGATCAACTTTATCATTCAGAGTTTGGGTGACATTTGAGAAATGCTAAATGAACCTTCAAAGTGTCTCCTAATATCTTGTTTAGGAAAAAAAAAAAAAAGAGGAAAGTCAAAGACATTCAGTCTGGTTAACACTGACAGTGAATGAGTGCATGTAAACAAATTCCCTCAAGCATTCATTAATGCATTTCCTCAGCTACCAGTATTTCATCAGGTAATGAATTATTTTCACATCTGTCTTATTGAACAAAAAGTACCATCATCTGAGCTTGAAGGTGAAGAGGGAGCAATATATTTAAAGTAAACCTGTTTGCAGCTGAACACAGACAGGTTATTAAAAAAACCCTCTGAATGCTCATAATATTGCCTCCCTGTTCTAGTAGAAAAAATGAAAAGAGGCTTGATTCTGTATTTTTGTTGATAGTACAACTTTGCCATTAGTTTGTGTGATTACAATTTCAGACCTTAGCAAACTGAGATAAAATTTGAATTAGTATAGGTTAACTCTTGTAAAGACCCTTACCAGCCGGCCTTGTGCTTGTAGGTCCTGTGCTTGTGCTCCCACACGTGAGGTGCTGATACACAGATATGTCCTTTCAAAAAGAGCTTCTTTTGAGGATGGCTCAAGCACGCTGAAGCCCCAGTGTTCTTAGTGGAACCATGGAGGGAAATGATTTTTTTCTTGCTGCTCTAGGGGCCATGGTTCTCTCAGGGGAAGCCTGACGCATTCCTGCTTGGCTAGGAGCATCCTGGCATTTAGACAAGGGCAGTTGTCAAGTTTTTCTGAGGCAGAACTTCTGAATAGTCATTGTGGACCACGCTCCCTATGGGAATCTGCTGAATACACTGCCTTCAGGAAGGATTAAATGCCCACTAATCCTTCATTCAGGAGAAAAAGACTCAGGTGTTTGCCAAGTGCCAACAAGCCAGTTTAGTCCTTTCTTCCCTCCCTGCATTTCTTTTTTTTTTTTTTTAAATAAATCCTTCTCAAAATTACAAAAGCAGATCCAAGCAGTCACAGTGACTCAGCTGCAGAGCTATGAGCAGTCCACACTGCAGATTAAATTTGCAATTGGTAATATCCCTGTGTTTCACCATCAAAATGAAAAATCACTCTTTTCCTGCACGCTATATGCAAAGTACTACATGCAAAGATTTACATCAAGCCACAACAGTTGCTAGAAGAGAAAAATGGGGGAACCAACATCCTCAAAGGGGTTAGAAACCATCTCCCTGAAAACCCTGTTTTACCAGTGCTGTGATCTTGGCTGGGTTTATCTGCAAAGGAAAAAGGAAACAGACCCAAAAGCAATATATGACAGGGCATTCATTCACAGATATATGTTTCATGGAATGGAATTTCTTTCTGATACCACCTGTGGTATTTTTTTTACCTCCAAAGATAGCAATCATGATATTTTTAATCTGAAACCCACCCAGAGCTACAATAACTGCAGGTGCTGCTCATTTCAGTCAAGCATTGAAGAGTTACAAAGAATTAAACTGATTAAGTGTTAGCAAGGAGTGATGAATTCCAAATATTGATATGCTAATTATAATAATGTATTTGCAGTGATTGCTTATGAGTGTAATTGCCTTTCTAATTGAATTCAGTGCTCTCCCTTGGTCATGGGACAAAATAGATAGGAGTGTCCAGTTTTTATCTCTGTTTTTTATATCTTATTTTTGTTCTCATAAGGCAAATGTCCCAACAGTGCATAAATAGTATCACAGTGTTGTCCAGATGCTGCTTTCATGACTTTCTCCCAGGTAAGCTAAACAATGTCTGTGGGTTACTTTTGAATTCAAAGGCAGAATTTCTACTGATGACAATAGGACCAGGAGATCTCCTTCACAGTTCTGCAAGTTTCTTCCTGCTACCCAGGTGTGGTCTTGTTCACCCCTTCTGTTAACATGCTATGTTTTCTCTGTGTTCTGCAGGGATGAGATTAGGAGTTTGCTTCACCCAGGCTTCGCCCATCCACTGGTTTCACTGTCCCACTTCAACATGTCTGGGAGATACCTGGGCACTTGACTCCTTCTGTTTCATTAGTAAACAATCAATATTTAGAGTTCGTTTCTATCCAAAACTAAGATTGCAAAAATGAGGTTGGAAACAGGACAACCATTTTACCTTTGGTTCTTACATTACCCATTATGGCTTACTATTGCTAAAATGATGCAAAGCCATGCTTTTCAAATATTTTAAACTGAGGAAGGACTGCTGAACTGTGTTTATAAAAGAGAAGCTCCTCAATTTAGGTAAGAAGATATCAAAGATAAAGAATCCTATTTCTTTCTCGTGGTAAATCCCTCCACTACTTAAAAACATCTGCGTTTTGTAAAAGCTTTTTGAAAATTATGTGATTTCTGCCTCTGTCCTTCCCATGGTGTATGGAAAGGTATTGAATGACCCCTTGTTTCTTTTTCCTGATCTCCTTTGATACCCTGGTAACACTGGGAGCTCATGCTTTGTAATGATAACAATCATTCTTATTATCATCTCTAGTTCCTTTCTAGGCTTGGGCTTTCCAGCCACAGCACCATTTTCTCTAGACAGAAGGGACTTTTTTTTCCCCCTTGATGCATTGTTTGGTGCTTGACTGTACTCCTACACACTTTGTATAGGACTAATTTACTGAAAACCCTTATCTTGCTTTTGTGAACACTCAGCCCTCATTCATGTTTATCTGTTTGACATCTGCATAGCTTTGTGGAAGTGATTTCCCTTTATATTCCCAAATCAGTGATAAGCATACTGAATCACATCAATATAGTATTTCTCCACATTTTTTTGGTCTGCCTGCAGGGTTCAGATTGCATAATGCTTGGTAGCAAAGCAATTGCAAGAGTCCTGGGGACAGGACCTTAAGTAGAAGGTGATTCCTCAATGTCCTCTCTCCCTGCACGGCCCTGGCAGAGGCACATGCTGTCAGCCCTGCCTGTCCCTCACTAATCCCCACATTTCCTCCTGTTCCTTGTTTGCACAGCAAGTGGATCTGGAGGATTAAAGAGGATCCCTGCCATCAGTAGGCTGTTGTAATATACTGGATTCCAACACACCGCAGTGTGGTGATGGGAGAATTTCTGATGCTCTGTAAGGGATTTGCAGTGCTGCAATGGGGTCGCAGGAGAAAGCCCTAAATGTGGGGGTTGGGTATGCCAAAATGTCACGCTGCTGTTCTGATGGTAGCTGGGGGTTGTAGTAAACCAACTTTCCTGAGAGTCACTCTCTACTAGAAAAGTCTTCCCCCCCCTCCCCTCACCCTACCTCCTCTCCTTTTCAGCAATGCTTTAAAGAACTTAAAAGCAGCTTTAGAGCAGAAGTGCTACTTCTGTCTCTGCTTGCAGATATGCCACCTGAAATAGTATGAACCATAAATCACTTTAATAGATAACAGCAGAAGCTTCACAAATCCTTGTGATTCAAACTTCAGAGGCAGCTAATGTAGCAATTCAGGAAACTGGGAAACTGTGGTTGTTTTGTGCTGATGGCTGAAAAGATCATGAAATTAATTCAACTAATCATATAAAGATTGTCAGTCAATAGAGCAATGGTTCTGTGTTTAAAAGGTTTAATGACTCCACTGGTGAATGTCCTGTATCTTGATAATAATTTGTCTTTGAGTTAATTATCTGAGTCATATTAGCTTTGTGAAGCAGAAATGGAGTGGTGGGTGGCTTTTATGACACCATAGACATATTAAAATCAGATTGCTATATTGTTAATCTTAAAAGAGAATGTCTTGGCAGGGAAACACTTTTATTCCAAAGTTCACCTTTTCCTTGTGTCTCTTGAACAAACAGCAAAGAAATCAGTCATGCTGAGTCTTTTATCTAAAATCCTTTAATTTACTGAAAAGACAGATGTCAGACTTGATGTGATTGTCTCCTAGACACAAGGGTGGTATATATGCAGAGGCAGTGTCTAAGGATGCAGCTGGGTGCAGCAGCATGCAGAGGTATCCAGACTGGCTCGGAATATGAAGTAGAACAGTCAGGCAGGGTACTGTGGCCTCTGACTCTTTGCCTGTAACCTCACACGTGCACAAGAGTGCCATACAGAGGGCTACTCAAATAATGGGCTTGGGCATGGCTTATTGGACCATGAGTGAATATTCCCTGGGCTTTTTCCAGTCTGATCCCTTCTCTCTGCAGACTGGGATTCAGACTGCAAGCACCACAGCATGTCACAAGTTACCTCACAGAAGCCAGGGTTTCCCTAAGGTGCAAAGAGAAGATGACAACAAATCCCCTAATTTTGCATGAAGAGAATCAAACCTGTGAAATACTCCAGGCCTGCTCTTGAAAGTCTATCAATGACTTTTCCTCACACTCTGAGGGCAGGGTAGCGAATTTTCCTGAGTTTAAGACCTTTTGTCTACTGGGACCTTTAAACAGGTCCCATGGGTTTTATGCTGCTTAATCCCAGTTTGCAGTGGGAAGCAGTGAAATTCATCGGAGTTCAGATCTTGAGTAGGAGGCGGTTTACATTATCCCTTAGATTGCCTTTAGTGCGTACAGATGGGACTCTGAGCATACTTGTGGATCCAGGAATTATGTTTTACCACTGCCAAAACCATACAAATGTCAAGAACATGTCTGAGGTTCGTGCAGTGGTCTTGGAGAGATTTGTGTTTCATAGTGTCATCAAATACATGCTGTTTCAAGACTGTTGGTATTCCATGTTATTCCTGTCTCTCCTGTTTGTAGTGTAACTTGAATCCACTGAATTTCAGCAGGGTATCAGGACAGTCTTTCAAGAAATAAGAATGGCCTGTGAAATAGGAAACGTGCATTATTTGTTTTACCATTTGTCACCATTCCAGTGATTCGTCCCATCCCATTTCCTGGGTGTTTGGTTAGATAATTCTATGTCAGTGTGCACTATTTTTCTTTTAGCATTTTGCTTGGTCGACCTGAAAAAAAGTCTCTGCAACCTGTTTTTTAAATGTCAGTTTGTTTTGAGGTGGCAGTTAAATCAGTTCAGTCCTGCCCAAAATAGTAAATGTAAACACATTAAACAGGTCTTGTGTTCTCCCTGAACAGAGCCTGATCAACTCCTACTGAAACCAACAAAAAGAATCTTCCTGACTTGTGCTAAGGCTGGGTTAATCTACCAGAAATATTTATTCATCACCCAACAGGCCTCCTCCAACAATGCAAACTGGAGTTCATGCTGCTTTATCTAAGAAAAGAAATTAAATCGATTAGATACTTTCAAAATATAGCAGCTTAATTACCTTCAGGCTTTTGCAACGTCTCCAGCTGGGTAGACTACTAATCTTTTGCAATTATTCTCATAATTATAAAATTACAATTATGCCTGTTTTCTGATGATTGATCACGGTTTAGAATGGCTCACCCTTGCATTCCTCGATGTGCGGATGTAGGCCTGATTTAATAAAACCCACCATATCTTCAACTGAAGATGATAAAGACCTGCTGAGATACACAGAGAACCTGGCTTCGAATATGAAACAGGTTCAAACATGTAATGCTGGGTTCCCAACAGGCCTATTCTGACATCTCACTGAGTCCCTGTATGAGCCATACCAACAGTGTGCCTCCATATGTTGTTAATTAGCTATCTCACCCACATCTTTAGGATTTGAAATGAGTGTTTACTGTAGCTTGGTATGGTGCAATGATTCTTCCTTGCCAAGTAATGCTCTTTAAGAAAACTGAGGCAGAGCCATATTACCCCTCTTGAATCAGGCTAGACTCATTTGGATGAAATTCCTTTCTTTTTTTCTCTTTTCCTAAAAATGCAGACATTTTTCCAGACTCAATAAGAAACCCCAAACTGCATGAAAATCTTGGTGTGGGAGGGAAGATAGACTGAGAAGGAGGGGAGGAGCTGCAGAGGGGTGTGAAAGCAAAGGCAGCTTGTCCTGGTTTTGGCTGGGATAAAGTTCATTTCTTCTTAGTAGCTGATAAAGTGCTGTATTTTACTTTCAGTATGAGAATAATATTGATAACACACTGATGGTTTGGTTGTTGCTGAGCAGTGTTAACCCTAAGTTAAGGACTTTTCGGTGTCTCATGCTTGGCCAGAGAGGAACTGGGAAGGAGCATGGTCAGGACAGCTGACCTGAACTTGCCAAAGGGATATTCCATACCATAAAACACCATGTCCCGTATGCAAACTGGGGGAGTTACCTGGAAGGGTAACAAACTGCTTACGTGGTTCGGGGATGGGGTTTGGCATTGGCCAGCAGGTGGTGAGCAAGTGATTGTGCATCACTTGTTTTTCTTGGGCTTTATTTCTCTTCCACCCGCCCCCCCCCCACCCCCCCCCCGTATTATGATAATGATGGTGATGATGTTACATTGTTTTGAATGGGGAGTCATGACATGAGTCTGAGGGGTTCGACACCACAGGGTGGATGCTGGACACCATGTGGGAGTAGTAGCCAGGGAGCGTCTCCTCACTTCTGGATCTGGGGGTTTTGAATCTGGGAAGCTAAATCAAGACTTGCTTAAGCACATTCCTTAACCCTGTGGCCACAGCCATGGCCATGGCGATGCTGAGGTGCCTCCCTCTTCTGTTTGATCTAGGAGATGCAAAAAACTTCAAAATCAAAGTTTTCTCAATAATAATAATGATAATAATAAATAATAATAATTTGCTGCAGGAGTTTGATTGATAATAACTATTTCCAGATGACCTTATACCCTGTCCCAAGGAAATAACCACATTAACAGCCCATTCTCTGGGGGATGTTCAGGGAATTACCATATGTTTAATGACATTTGACTTTCCTCTATGAATTATCCTGCATCCATTTTATAAACACCACAATGATGAGTTACCTTTGAATTGTTATTTTGGTGCTGTATTAAAATGGAGCATGCTTCTTCCACCTACATTACATATATACAAATCAGTAATTCCCGTGTCTAGGTTTTAAAAGACTCTCTTGGAGTAATCCTTCCCTCACAAATGAGAAGATTAAGCCATGAGGTCCAAATGGGACTTGGTGATATTTTGCTACTTGATCACTTTGAAGTCTCTTTTCACTCCCTGGTAGCTACATAAAGTACCTTTTAGCATGATCAAGGGAGTCTGACTTCTCTTTAATTTCCTCTGTAATGCATTTAAAGGACCCAAATCCTTTAAGTCTAGGACACTTTATCAATTTACAGCTACAAGAATTTTTCCCTTTAGGCATTAGTCTTTCCTGCCCAGGAGGTGCAGTTTTGCAATCACTCCACGCGTAAATGTATCCCCAGTGATAGGCTTTTAGTCACCTCTTTTGTAAAAGCACGAGCACGAGCACATGTGAAGGTAAGTAGAGTGGGGACCCAGGTACTGGTGAGTTGACCCCGGTTGTCTGGAAACCACCAGTGTAGTTGTAGGCTGGTGCTCAGACACCAGGTTGTCATGTGAGTTTCTTGGGCAAACAGGAGAGAGCACTGCAATTTGAAGAGTATTGCTTGTGTAACTCTGCTATCATCAGTATTGATCTCAACCCAAAAGTCTGCACACAAGCAAAAAGTCCAGCTGCTACCTTGTTCTTCCCTGAAACCTGTGATGTGAGTTGGCAGGGCAGGAACGGAGAGAGCATGTTCGTGCCTGAAAGTTCATTGGCTTTTCCAGCTCTCTCAGCTTGACTTAGGAAGATATTCTCTCTCCAAATAAAAGTCCCCTCTGATATTCTTCATATTAGGTCTCCTTGCTGCACCACTGCAAAGGCATGGCCATTACCAGGATCCAAAATGAGAGGAACCAGCTCCTGGTCCCCCTGAAAAGCTTGTACATAAAGTACTTGCCTTGCCTTGGATTTAGATCTCAATAAACAGCCGTAGCACAGACTAGAAGGGTTCCCTTATAATCAAAAAGCTTGTTCCCAACCCAGGCAATAAGGTCTGGGCAGGCTGATCATTGTGTCAGCTGAATTTATTCAAATTTATTCATGGTGAGATTATTCCAGGGAGCAGGGTTTGTTGCAGATTTATCATGTATTTTAACTCTTTTTTTTTTCCTTTTCATCCTTTTCCCACTGACATTATTGACTTAACAGGCAGCAGAAATACCCCTTTTCAGCTTTCTATTTTACCAGCTCCAACAAGCCAAAATCTCAGATTGTTCTTTTCCACGTTTCCTCTTTCTCTTGTTTTACACAGAGTGGTCTCAACAGAGAGCAACAGACCACAGCCTTAGCTCTTCTGACAAATGCTTCACCAGATACGTGTTGGGATCATACTAGCCCCCCTGACCCCACTGGCTGTGGTAGTGTCAGTAAATAGCTGATGAACGTGCTCAAGGATTTCTTCTCTTCAGATATTTCCTGGTGATTAGCTCTCAATTCATAACAGAACTTCTTATAACTGATGCAATAGATTATTAGTACCTTTCTTCATGTTTCTGCTGTTTGGTTCTGAAGTTCATCCAGTTCTTTTCACGTGATGCCTCAGACTCTGTTCATTTTTATTGACTTTATTAAAGTTGCTGAATTTTAGCCCATTTTCATTTCCCTTGCTTGAGTCTAAACTAAAAATTAAGCTTCTAATTATGTACCACCACAACCAACTCAGTCTGAGGAATTAGCCATGTCTATTTGTAAATCCATGCATGTGTTTGTATGCCTCACCTTCTACCCCCATATTTTATGCATATTCAGAATAAGATGCCATCAAACATGACAAAAGATTATCTAATGAACCATTCAGCTATACCGCTTATCTAAATGAAACACTGTGTAAAATAAATTACAGTTTGCCAAAGAAAACGAAACATATTTTACCTTTCAGTAAAATCACATTTACTCCACAAGTTAATCCTGTTTCTCAAGGTTGATGAATAAACTAAAATCTCTGCTCCTGTGAGCACCAGGCTCTGTGTTGGAAGGTACGAACAGATAGCTTCTACACTCGTTTATTTTTATCTACGGAATGTCTCCTGACAAAAGGCAATTGTGCCCACAGCATATATATATATATGTGTGTGTGTGTGTAGTGCTTTCTGCAATTTCTTTCTTTTGTAGTTGTTCTGTTTCCGTCAAGTAATTCTTAAGAGTACATGCAGTCCTTGTGAGGGGTAAGGTGAAGTGGCAGGTAGTGTGATGCCTTCTGGGTACTTGTCTGAAATAAATCTGCACAAATGGTGAATTAAGACTTTCTGAAGGGACGCAGAACTTGAGGCATCTTATCAGAAAATGTATTCCTTTGTAGAAAGTGCCAAGAGACTATTCTGTTATCTCAGCTCAGAGTAACCCCAAAGTGCTTGAGTCTTAATAAATTCTTTGCCAAAGTCACTTAGACAACACTGTGGGGTTTTGGTTGAGTTATTTTCCTGTATTTTTCATAGAGGCCTGTGTTTTGAGAGAGGATTTTCTCAATTTTCTGCATCTTATAGTGCCAAGAAAATATGGAATCCCAATAAAGATTTCTGGTATTCAAATGCCAGGGTTTGGACTAAAATAAGTGCCAGATTTGCTTTTATTCTGCTTATGTGTCCTTAGAGACTGATATCAGTAGGGATCTGGTGCTTGCAATAGCTTATACTCTAGAAGCATATTGTATAAGTCCACTTTTGTAATGACCTGCGTGTGCCTGATTCCCAATAAAACAATTCATATTTAAATGTCTAGGTAATTTGTTGAGTATGGATATGGATCTTCATTCATTCATGCCTTGCAGGTCTTGCAAGTAAGAATAATCTTGTTGTTGTTGTTGTTCTGTGGAACTCAAATCACCCTGTATCATCTCAAAAGGTGTAATTATTTTTCTTTCCATGAAAGACATCTTTCAAAAAGAGCCCCAAATCTGCAAACAAAGTATGGCTACTTTTTTTTTTTTTTTTTTTTTTTTGACTGATAATATCTGCACCTCTAAGCACTGGGTCAGCAGTGTGCAGGAGGATGCAACATGCTTCTAAATAGACTTTTACTTGCTGTTCTTGGGTGGTTGCAATGTGGAATGTTGAGTTTTGCTGCCTTGCATTAGTTTTTTTCAAAGTAAAATTAAAAAGGGGAGACAAATTTCAAAGGCAAAACCAAGTTAAAAGACAAAATATCACTACTTTACACTGCTAACAACAGATTTGAAATCTGGACTTAGAGAATTGAACTTTAAATTACATCAAAAATATCCAAAAGCAAGTTAAACTGCTTTCTCATTTAGAGTTTATTTGACACTGACACAGAAGCACATATTTTCGGATCTCCTGAATTAGCGTTAGCTTGAAAAGTATCCTAGTACTATGCTGTTTGATGTGTCTTCTATAAGGGATGAGTATCTGATTTTTCAGCCTTTCTGAGAATCTATAATCATATAGGACCTTATTATCATATGGGATTTTATGTCTTAACAGTCATGCATATAAATATTTCTGGTCGCTGTGGAAATGTCAGAGGGATTTCACAGATCCATCTTGAAGTGTTAAAGCTGTTGAAAACCAGAGCTCCTCCTGGGTTGTCGCAGACAAACCAGCTGGGTGCCCTCTTCTTGTTGTGTTCAGACTCCCTCTCGGGACAATCAGACCTTGACACCGACTTTTGCTACCTCTCCTCACAGGTTTGAAGTCTGTCATAACAGCCCTGACACCATTAAGCAACTATAAACAGTCCACAGATGTAGAGTGAGTTGCAGACATGGAATAAGAACAGGAAACCTACTGGAGTCAGGTCAAATTCCCTAAATCTCTCTCCCCAGAGACAAAGGAGAGCTGTGTTTTCCAGACTAATGGAAAAAATCAGCTTTTTCTGTTGCTTTACAACAGAAGATGTGGAGAATATAAAAAGGCAGTAGAATGCCATCTCCTGCACAGTAAGAAAGCAGGATAGAAAATAAGATGAATTATTTATTTCTCTGTTTAAGCACTTGGAAGGGATACAGACAAAAGCAGTGGTAGGTCATTTAAACTGAAAGAGTCTCATATGAGGAAAAGCATCACAGTCATGTTCAGAAGAGAAAGGATATTAACAACATGTAAATGGTACATAATACAAGAATGAATGAAACAAAAAGCTGTTTCTTTGAAAATAAATGAATTCATTTAAATCTGGAGTCCTACGTTAATTCATGCATATGCTTAATTTAGATGGGATAATTCCTGTGGTGACCACACTGAATACTATGTAAATTTTAGTGGGACTGAGTCGTATTAAATTTGCAAATCAATGTACTGCTGAGAAATGTTATCTGATTTCCAGGTATTAAATCTACAACCTCTATTAATTGTTCAAAAGTAGGTAGCCAGTGTACACATATCAGATGAAAAAGTTCAATCCCATAATCCATATCACTATGAACCTTAAACCAAGCAGTTCACTTTTGGGAAAGTTGCTACATGACTCTGGGGAAAAAAATGTTGTCTAGTTCTCATATACAGTCTATCCAAGGTGGCTGCTGTAAAGGCTGGTATAGATTCATGGTTTTAATTAAGCAGTTACTAAAATTTAGACATAGAGTCTAAGTAACAGAACTTCATGGTAATAAAAAGAGATACCTTATTTATTTTACATAAAATTGTGGGGCTTTATGTTCTCAGTATCTCCTACTTAGGAAAAAGTATTTTTGTAATATAGGTAATTATAAATTAATTTTATTCAGTTCTTGTTTTGCAGGGAACAAACTCATTGCAAAGGATCATAATAATAAAAAAAAGGTTTTAAAATTGACTCCACTTCAGTAAAAATAATTTTTTTTTGCTGAGAGGAAACAAATGCACTTGCCATACAGCTGGTTAGAGTGTATGACAGTGTATTATCACACAAACACTTCAAGCTGCCTTGTGGTAAAATGAGCATTGGAGTTAATATCATTCCCCCACCCACTTAACCTGCATGAGAAATTTCTCCTTAAACTTGAGAACAGTGTGGTGGGAGGATGCCCTGAGGGCTGGGGGAAGGGGATGCCCAACTTCTTGTGTGTTGTGTAGCAAAGCTTTGCCTGACGGATGGTGTTCTGTGAGCCTTACAATGAGTTTACAAGACTGGACCATCAACAGATAATTTTGTCTAAATGTAATTTGAATTTTGTCATTTCACTCGGGTCTTTTTCCGGCTCTGAGTTTGTGCAAAGATGTGTATGGTTCCTTGCATGATTCAAGTGGCAGGGATGATTTGCATAGGGCAGGGGATAGGGAAGTGCTGCTGTGTGGGTGGCGAGATTAATCTGCAGTGACCAAGTGCCCTGTATGGCAGCTCCCCATAGGGTCCTGAAAAGCCTGTTCTGGGCCTTTGTCACAGAAGCACATAAGGATCTGTCCATGGGATGCACCATGGGGTCTAGGAGGGGCTGGCAAAAAATTTGCTAGTAGCCCATAAATAAATGATTATCTGGATGTGTCATGTGGAGCCCTTCTCGGATCCTGGGGTGCCACTGGTGTGCCAAGGTAGCACAGCAGGGAAATATTGCGCTGGATGGGCAGGTAGAGCTACAGGGATGGTGTGGCTGGCATGAGCTGAGAAGCTAGGCCAGGAGATGGGACAGGCAGTGACCCAGCCCTTCATTCCCCTCTTTTCTGAATATGACTTTATAAGTCATTCTTTGTGAAACCAGATATAATTATATTGAGTGACAGGGGTGTGTTCTCATTGGAAAAGTGCCTGTGTTTTCATTTTAACTGGGGTCCTTGCTCTGTGATTACTTGCAAACATTCTATCAGTTACATGAGCCAGATGGTACAGTAGATGGCTTTCAGTGACTCCTGAAAAATAGAGAAGACTCTGACTAGACACCTTTTACATTTTTTTTTGCTGTTTGGAGCATGTATAGATTACAGCTTGCTTTAAACAGAGGACCAGGATGAAGCCTCAAAACAGAGGCATACAAAACCCTCATACTGAGTTTGGCACTGGCAGTATGAGATTGCTGAAACTGCAGTGCCGATCCGAAATATATCTGCTGTAGGATGCACAAGAGCAGCCAGTTGCAGGCTCTTGCCAGTCAGAGTCCATGTGCTTCATGATGCACAGGGCTTGTGGGGGACCTCTGTTTTCTTCAGTACAAGTTCCAGTGGGGCTTTGCAGAGCATCGTCTGTGCTGGATGTATTCCAGTTTAGGACAGGACCTGCAGCTCCTGCCCTCCATCACTCCTTTCCCGGAAAGTCCCTCCCAGCCTTTGAGTTCTTCTTTCCCTGTAAAAAATAAGGAATGGTCAGAATTAAACCAGACAAGAATAGTTAGTCAGTTTATGGACCGTGTTTGTGTTCCCTCCCTTCTTAGGGGGTAATCAGAGTGACAGTAAAGGAGCAATACTCGAAAGGGGGGCAGAGGCGGTTGCTGAAGAAGCAGTAGATGAGAGGGTTGATGGCACTGTTCAAGGCTGGCAGGTTCTGAATGATCACGGATGCGTAGAAGCGCTCTTTAGTCTCAGGGAGTATGTTGAAGTTGTCCAGGATATCAAAAAGAAAGTAAGGGCTCCAACAGAGAATAAATGCTGCAGAAGAGAGAGAGAGGAAGAGCTTGACATTGGATAGTTTAGCAATTTAGGGAGGCAATTACGCACTCACAGAGAGACTGTCAAAACATATAAATATTTGTTTATGCAAAAAACCCTCTCTGTATTCAGGATCTTATTTAAGAGAATAGTTATTAGATTGTGCTTTTATTTGTCTTTATTTTTATTTTAACGCCTATAAAATATATTACGTGTGCTCCTGTAAGTGTTTAGAATGCTCCCTTTAGACGTATTTAGGCACTTCAGAACACTACACAACACATAAAGGGTAAATAGGTAGCCAGTTAAAGCATCATCAGTTATAGTGAAGTGCTCTTTTAATGGTCCCCTGAGTGAGCAGCCAATCTAAATGTACACACAGCCGAAGCGCCGCTCCGTGACAGCACTACCTGTCACAGCCACCTATTAAAAGAAGGCTCTCAGACACCCAGGAGCAAGGAATGACACTCTTGCACACTGCATTACAGCAAACCAACATGTCATTTGGCATGCTGGCTGGAGGTGCTGTGTACATGGAGCGTGCAGGAAGATTCTCTAATTTCCCGTGCTGCTATTTGAGAGATGATATTGCGGAAGGGAAGATTGCATTGCTCATAGCCTCTGGTTTTTTTCAGGGGTGGTAGGGAAAAAAAAAGATCTCAGATCTACCTTTATTTACAAGCATAGGGAATGAATCTGTCCTTCACAAATTTTTCTCACAAAGGCTTATGATTCAAGATTTACATAGAAATGCTGGGACAGGCAGTTAGCTCAACAAGGCTATAAGTACCTGGGTTGCAAACGTGCAGGTATCTGTAAAGTTAGACACGTGATCTCTTCCTGACCCATATGAGATAGAAAAGTGGTCTCATACCTGTTTCTTGTCACATTAATCACTTTTTCTTCACTGGCACTTAGCTGGGTGCTCCTTGAAAGTGCCAGGAAGAGATAAACTCCCCTCCTGTTTTCTAGAGTAACCAAACAGGAGGTGTCTATGCACAGATATCCACAAAATAGCAGTACACAGTTTCAGCATGTGGTCAAAGCAATGAGTGTGAAAAACTTTAAGTTACCTGTTTGCACATCAAGAGAGGCTGGGTGCCTAATATTACCGAAGCCCACTGAAATACTGAGCATCCGTGTGAGCTCTTAACGTCTGATGGCCTTGCAATAGTAGCTGCATCTGACAAAATCTTTCTCTGATTGCCACACAGGAAAGTTCAGACACAGAGAAGCTGTTCTTGGGCTTATGAAAAGTATGAATCACACCAGCCTCTCTCACAGCTGCAGACACTACATCTACACAGTGAGCTAAGCATCTCAGTAGTGCCTATTATCACAGTATCCTCCAATCTGAATTTTGCATAGTATTGGAAAAAGAAGCAATCTCTTTTTCAGTGTCAGGGGATGACTGTCAGCCCTTGGGAGTAAACAGCTTTGGTCATTTTCCTGCTTTTCTCTGGCAGTTAATCATAAGCTCTGTGTGACACTGCTTTTATTTATTGAGATAGAATATCAGCCTCTTAATTGCATCAGAATAATGTCATTTCCCTGGGAGACGAAGAACACCTGCACTGAGTCATCTGTTGCTCAGTCAGGAAAGGAGAGTTCATTCTTTTCATCTCGGCAGGCAACACACCTGTAACATCAAATGCAATTGCTCCACATCGTGCCTCTCCTTCCTCTCCCTTGCACCAGCCCAGCAGCTCACATGCCATACATAGTCTCTAAGCCTAAAAGACAACTCTGTTGCCAAACCTTTCAGCAGTCTGGATGGAAGGAGATAACCCCTTCCTTTGTTCCTTTTGGACATTGTCCCTTCTTCGCTTTGTTAATGCACATGAGGGGCTGTGCATATAATTTCATTTGAGGCTTATGTCAGATGCCTAAAATAGGAGTGTATCAACCAGATGAGAGAGGAAGGACAGGGTCAGAAGGCAAGTCAAGGATCTAAGTTCCTTCTCTGAGCCACCCACCGCACTTTGCTGCTGATGGAGGTTGCTACGGAGAAGCAGCTTCCTCATGTCAGCATCCTCCCTGGCTGTCAGCTGAGGGGCTTTTCACTTACCAAGGATAATTACGATGCTGTACTTGATCGCTTTCACTTTTGCCCTTGATATGAACCCACGACTGGTGTAGCCAGCAGAGGTTGTGCCACCTGGGAAAAGAACAGTTCAGCTGGTAAGAGAATAGGGCTGGTGTGTGGACGTGTCAGTATGTGCCTTGGCAGGCAGAACAGGAATACATAGCCCCATCCTTCCCTGGCATCAGTCAGGAGCTCAGTAGTTCCTGAAAGTTGGACACTTTCAAGTCTGCTCAAGTTGAACCCTTAAAATCTGAGCCACCCAAAATCAAAAGGGTAAATGTAAGCAGAGCAGATCTTTCTGAAGCATTTTGGCATTTATAGTCTTGGGATGGAATGCTCATCTGATTTTATAGCTTTCTGTGGCCAAGAATTTCTGATCTTGAGCAAAATCCAGACTTGCCAAGAACACGTGAAAACACAGCAAAAGTGTTACGTAGGTATATGCTAGAAAAAAGTTATTCTGAAAATGGACAAAGTTCTAGGAATAGGAATTCTGAGTTCTAGAACAAGTAGTTTTTACTGTTTAATCATTTTCTCACAGATTTTTCCTATTGTTTCTCTAAAGAGGATTTAGTGTCAAAGGAAAGAAAGTAAATAATGCAGAGAAGAGTTACGAATGAACATTGACAGAAACCCCATTTCCACTGCTGTGATGGGGGCCTAACACAACACCACACATACAGGCATTCCTAGATTTGTGAGAGCCAGGCAGAATTGAATCATGAGGTTGGAGTTACGTGCATGCTGAGACTCACCAGGACAGCTGGATAAGATGACAGCCTGAGCTTTGCCCTTCATCCAGATGGTTCGAATCACGATTGAGTATATGACGCTACAGAAGGGAAAGAGTCACTGGTATTATTAGGCACAGTAAATTTAGCAGGCATCCCAGGTCATTTGTGCTCTATGAATACACTTATCTGCGTGTAAGGAGCTCACTGAGATGATGGGGCTGCAGAGGAATAGTAATAATAAATGGCAACAGCAATAGTAAATAAAGTATGACTCTCACTTAGTATTTTTCAGAAGCAGATCTGAAGAGTTTTCACTGTGGAAGTCCTTATGGTTGTCCTGGCTTTGTAGATGTCAAATCTGAGGCTCAGAGGAAGGCAGTGATTTGGCCAAATTCTCACAGACGAGTGCTCAGTGGGGATTTTGAGCTAGTACCCAAAGCCAAATCCGCTTGGGTACCAGCTCCAGGACACTAGCTCTGAAATGAGGGAAGCAAGGGGAGAGACCTGGCATTGCTGTATGTACACTTCTATTTTGGTGTTACTTCGTGAGTGTGAAGCTAATGGATAAAATGGTACCCTGGGGAATTTGATAGGGGCAGGATCCACAAGAAAGGCAGTTAAATACAGTGCTCAGATTTAGCTCTCAAGGTCCTGTGTTGGAAATCAAGGATAGAAATATCAGATGATGATTCAAAACCAGATCCATCACAATTTGTGTATTTAGAGAGGAATATATACTTTCCATGGGAATAGGTGAAAAGTGCCCTAGTGCACAATGACCTTGGATAATTATAATATTTCCCTAGGCAGTAACCAATCTGGACTTCTGTTGATTTAGTATGGAATAGGTAAAAATAATTCCTTCAAGCTGAAGATCTGTTTGAACCCACATCCTCCTTTTCAGCAGTTTACATGCAAAAGATACGAGGCCTTGCTCTGCCTTTTCTCCTGCATAACATGCAGCTAAAATCACTAAGCAACAGCATACCTTTGGCTGCTGTTTTCCTTTTTAGTTTGCTAAGGAAAACAAAAAATAACTTAAGAATACTTCACTAATGAGCTTAGGTTGCCACGTTTTCCTGATGTGAAAAACCAAGCATCGTAACAGAAATCGTCACGTACCATTTGCAATACAACACAGTGCTCTGGAGAGCCTGAGGCAGCCTGAGCATTAATTGCCATAAACCTTAGTGGTGCCTCTGTGAAAAAGGTGCAACTAAGGATGTTATTTCGGGATGTTTTATAGAGGCAAAAATGTGTCTTGCTGTTATGTGGCTTATTTTCATTTTCAGAAGAGGCACTAATAAGAGAAGACTCTTATTAGACCTTTCAGACTGATATATGAGCCTTTCCTACAGCACCGTCAATTGCTGGACACGCTTGCAGAGGTGATATTTGTGCTCAAAAAGCTATTGGAGGTTTCCTTTCTGTGGAAGTTTGAGTCATCTGGTTTCCAGACTTAGTAGGTGAGAGCTGTAAGTTCATCGTGCTGTCTGGGCTGTGCAGTAGAGCAGTAGCGTCTTTGCCCAGTGATTGCTTTGCATGCAGTTGCTGTGGACTGCCACTTGCTCTCCCTAACCCCCTCAAAGGTCCAGCTTGGCTCCCAGCCGACTTGAACATTTTCCTTTTATCTCCTGGCTTTTCAAGAGGCTGTTTATTTAAAAGCTCATACACTTTAGAGTTTCTTTGTACTTTGTACTGACAATGATGGAAAATTCACATATTATTTCTCCTTTGATTGTTCCAATGAATAAGAATGTATTTTAATGATAATTGTTGTAATTTCAAAAAATTTTCCAGCCAACTCTTAAAAGTCCTGTTCATATTTTCTCCCTAGCCTGCTGTCTCTAGCCTGACCTTTATATTTGTAGTTGAAGCAATGTCCCCTCTGATGCAGACTTGCCCGTGTCCAGGAGGACACGTTCAAAGCTGCTTAAGCATCAGGACAAAGGGGTCTAATTCTGTAGTCAAAATAATCAGACTTCCTACTTCCAAGGATTGATTCCTTTTAACCCCAGAATGCTTGCCTTCTTGGCTGCAGAGTCTGGTAGGAACATGCTTTTCACCAGCTGCAGTTATAGTATTTGTCTTCTTCACTGGCATTTCACATATGAGATTACATGTGATTTATTTATGTCCTTAATTTTTAGGATTCTGGAGGAAAGTTAAATTCCTGTTTTAATCCAGAGGTTTTTAAAGTGCTGCCAACATGTGGGTTTGTGCTGGTGTTTTTGGCTCTGTTCATCTTTCTCTATAGCTGAAGCCACTGGAGCCTTCCTTAACAGGAGTGGACCAGAGGTGGTGTGAGGATGCTTGGGGTGGGTGTCAGGAAAGCCAAGTCACTTGTTACACTAGGTACTCTTCTGAGTGATGGTTTTGCCAGCCACAATTATGCCTTTATGATTTGATCTCTCTGGGGCTCCGAAGAGTGCCTAACTCGTACTAGTGCCTAACCATTTCACCCCACCCCCCTCAGAAATGTTGGCATAGAGCTAAGAAACTGGAGTTTCCAGAAACGTGTCGCCTAAACCTTAAGATCATAAAAGGCAACTGCATGTGTGTTTCAAAGCCACAAGAGTAAAATGTGGGCACTTATGGAACAGAAATTGTGTTTTTCTTACAATGGAAAAACAATTTTTTTTTTTCTTTCAGAATGCATTTGTAGCTCCTTTCTTTCTGTAAAAGACACCTGAAGGAGGATGTGGAAGTTGGTCAGATCTCAAAGGGTGGGAAGAAATTCCCACTTGATGGAAAATGAAGTGGCAGATGAGCAAATAGTAGCAGGGAGCAGGTGACAACTGGTATTCAGAGGGGTGTTTGGCAATGGTCTGCACCATTCTGACCATATTGTAATCTCTGTTCCCTTCCTCTGCATGTCAAGCTGCTCAGCCTTCACTATCGAGTGTAAAAGCACATGATACACATTGCCACAAACCCATTTTTCAAACCGTGTAACTTATCGCATGCTGCTTGCTCATCTCCACTGAAAGCACTGGGAGATGTGATGTACAGTTCTTTAGGTCCAGATGTTGTCACATTTCCTTGTGTCTGTAATCACAGAGTGCACTGGTCTTCAAGCCCTCTCTGAGGTTTCTTAGGGGTTATAGAAACATGTGCTGTAGTCATTTTAATGCACACGACGATACGAAAATATTATATGAGTTTTTGTGGCCCATTATTTTTAGGTGAAAGACTAATGAAAGAGTACTAATTATCATGGACTAGTCAAACCTGAATGGAAAATTCAGCCAAGACATTTTGAAAAGGAGCTGCTCAGGTTTTGGAAACTACAGGATAAAAAGGACATGCTGTTGATTTGAAAATGAGACAATTTTTCTAAGCCTGATAAAATGTATATCTCGAGAGGTGGCAGGAAAATACAAGAATATGGTTCACATTACGGATACATCTGAGAAAAGGAAATTTTTTGCATCTCCAAAAAAGCTTAGCTTGATCTAAATTCTGAAGGACTAAGATCCAGTTTCATCATTGCATGTTATTAGTTGATGATGTTGTTTAATAAGCCTTATTGGTAATTACAGAATTCTTTATCCAGGTAAATACATAACTTATGGTCAGTTATACAAATGCGACCGTGAATAGTCCCACCCCATCTTTACTTTTAATTCATGGATCACCTTCTTTTGGAAAATAAAATGTCTTCTGGTAAAGTTATGCATTGGTATTATCGGTCATAAGAGTTATTGGTCTGCCCACTCTTTAAACAGATTATTTATTTCAAGTAAATAATTGCATTATGACAGCATCCCATCCAGCCTCAGTATTTTCTAGTAAAATGAGCCTTTACCATGGCAAAAGTGCACTTAAGCTCCCTGCTAAATGTTTCTATTTATCATCCAGCATTGCCTATTGTTCCTTATACTTTATTTGTGCAAAGTGATGCAGCTGCATTGTTTTATGGTAGCTAATTTACAGTGCTGTTTATCTAAAGAAAAAAGGCATATGAAATCTCATTTAAACAAACTGTTGCAGGTATATGTAATGGGTAAATAAAGAGATGGGCAGATATTAGAACATATGTGCAGGATCTAGGCTTTTTTATTTAGAAATGGAAATTGCAGGCAAAAATGAATGTGCTTACTGAATCAAGCTCAAAAAATGACCTTTAGTATTATTATTAATGGTATTTCTAGTCCCTTTATTTGATTTAATTCAGAGAAATACCTTTTATTTAATCTCTTTTTTATTTCATTGCAATGCCTTGGGTTTAATTCCGTATATTTCCTTTTAGCCAATTCTGGTTTTTCTCTTCTAATTATTTTTCAGCTGCTCCAAAGCAAATGTTCTCTTTGGAGTTTAGATTTTCAAGAGCAGATGGATATTTTTTCCTCGATGCTTCAAGAGGAGATTTAGCAATTTTTTTTTAAACATGAATTTGCAATTATATTAGATAAATGCCTATGTATTACATTTATAATATAAAAATATAAAAATATATTTAGCAATCATGAATAACAGCTAAAAACCCTCTGAATTTCTGAATACTCAAGTGCCAGAATATAATTATGTTTTGACAGAGTAGTGATACAGAATAGAAACCCAGTAGCTCTCCTGTTTCCCCATCACAGGATCTGAGGGGCCCAGATGCAACTATTTGCAGGAGAGCAGACTTGACCCGTATCTAACCTCTGTTCAGCAATGCCCCAGAGGTTTTTCAACTATCACAGATACCATTTGAGCTTTCCTTGGTGTACTTCAGCGTAGGAGGAAAGGCTTTGGTTATAGCTGATGACACTTGTCCTCGACTAGGAGAGAACTAATTACTGCACATTCCCTAATTACTTTTTTCTGAATGTTCTGGGGTTTGGTAGGGTGACAATATCAACTGCAGAAGTGGTAGAACAGTGTAAATGAGAAGGGAACAAGCCAAATTTTTAAACACTGTATAGAAATATCTGATGGCGGGATCTGTGGCTCTCTCCGTACGACACAGATAGTGGGGACAAGGAAAGATTTTATATTAAAAGAACAAATATTCTCCCCTTTTTTCAGCTTTCAAAGATAACCACACGCTTTGGTTAAAAACACTAATCCTGCTTTTCATTCTCTTTTCATTATTCAAGTCTTGTTCATTTGTATTATAATCAGATGAAAATACTTGCCAAAAAACCACAAGCTGTTTGATAACTGATTGCTGATTTCCCAGTTGTGAAGAAGTGGTAGGAATAGACCTCACAAGTATTTAAATCTTTCAGGCTGTTGCAGTTTTCTTCATAAATTGCCTTTTTAAATATATGTTTAAAAAAAACCCAAACAAACAAAAAAAACCAAAATAGGTGGACAGAATGTTTTCTTCTGGTTCATCTGTTGGCTTGGAATCTATGTGCTCACACCACATCTGGGGGTTTAGCTTGTCAGTGGAAGGATTTTCCAGACTGAGCATAAGGTTATCAGCTAAATAATTCATTCCATGGGCTGCAGTGTTATGAATAGCACAACTCCTGTGAGTTAGTTGAAGGCTGTCAGGAACATGTAAAATCAGCTCTACTGAGAGAGCTGAGGGATGGATGAGAGAATCTTAAAAGATGATGGTGTCTGGACTGTAACAAGTGAAAACAGCTCAGCCAAAGCAGTGTATCTAGTGTGGAATTAAGTCCTGCACCTGAAAAGTAAGATTTTATCCTTTGTATGCACTTCGGATGAACAGCACCAGAAAAAACTGCTGTCATCAGTGAACTGCTTTGCTCTGGAGGTTAGGTTTTCAGCAAATTCAGGCAGCAGAACTAATTAAGAATTAACTCCGCCAGCCAGTGTCCCACATTGCATCAGGCACCTGCCATGCAGCTAAATCAGAGTGCTTCAGCAGAGAAAATAAAGTAGCTGTGCAGACAATATGAATTCTTGCAGAAAAGATTTTATTTTTTCCCTGCCTTGCTGCCTCACTAAATGTGTCAAGTGCCTTGACTTCTGGTTTATATGTAGTCACGGCTTCTTAGATACCGATCCTTGACTTTGCAGTTGCACATTTGTGGATCTTCTCTCCATAGTTATGTCGTGGCCTTTTTTCAGGTAGCGTCTTCGGTTAAAGGTCATTAAAAAAAAATAAATCCCAAAATGCCTTCCTTCATCTACTAATTAATTTTTGTTTTTATAATTAATCTCTTGACAGAGTAACACCCAACTAGAATGCACGTGATCTCTCTCACCCTTATGAAATAGTGTCTCATTTGTCATCAAACCTATTGTGCAGCTGAAAGTATTAGGTGGAACAAAACATTTGCAGAGAAAGTGAGTCCCTGCAGATATTGACTTCCATTCCTGTTGTTCTTGGGCCACAAACTGCTTACCAGAGTATTTGTGTGCTGCAGCCACATCAGGTGGATTTGCTTTAAACTCCTGGACTGCCAATAATTTTTAACAAAATAGATGTCACACCTTCAGGCTGCATTGACAGATGTTTTACAGATACATCAGCTGGGAAGTTGCAACCTTCGCTTGTATGCTTGAGACTTCAAAAAATGTTCTAAAAAATAGCCATTTCTTTCCAAATTGCATGGCATTTTTTCATCATGTCTCGGCTGACCTTGCCCCGATGATAATCCTCTTTTTCTGTATTTCTAGACAATCCTCTACGTTCTGAAGAAAATGGTATCACTGACAACTAGAAATAAAAAGACACAAAAAAATTCTTTCCCTGTACCATCCCCCTTCCTTCCTCCCAGTGCCAGATACCACTTAGGACCTGTCAAAAGTCTGACTTCTGCTGGCAAGAGCACAGGAGCATTTGTATTAATGTACTCTGAAACCAGGAATGTGTCTGGCCAGCAACGGGCACTGCACTTGCCCCCTACCTCCAAGGCCACCGTTTTAAGTTCCTGAGCTGTGTGAAAGTTGCTTAAGGTTAAAGGCACAAAAATTTTAGGATGTTTTATTCATGTCTCAGCTGTCAGGGCAATCTCATGAAATGCCAGTTTCACTGCCTTTCCCTTTCCCCTCATGTCTTCATCACCTTCTTGCTTCTGGGGATTTACTGTAAAGCAAGTCACAGAGCTGATCTGGTTTGAATATCTTCCTTTGGCAGGGAGGAGGGGAGCATAATGTCAACAGCTCTGAAATATTCGTTGCTCTGTAGCTTGTCTTTTCTTGCCAAACAAGTACACATGGCATGTAAAAAGGAGTAGCTGGTCTGTAATAGAAAGCATGCAAATCTGTATGTTTGAGTGGGAAAGAGATGTTTCACAAACCTATGGAATGACTGGTAACTGGACAGGCTGTGAGTCTTTTTCCTGAAACACTTGAGATGCTGGCTAGAATTTCCTCATTGCTAGCTACTTGAGAAAGCTCATGAAAGAATCCCTCTAATAGTAACAACCCGACTCAAAGTTTTTTAGTGCCATTTCTTTCAACTTTTAAATTGCTTTCTGTCTGTTCAGTGTATGCTGCTAATGCTGGGCTGCAGACCTACCCACATTTTTATTTACATATTCCCAGGAATGTTTTTTGGCTGGTTTTAAAACTAGGCTGCTTTAAGAGACAGGACAACATACAGAGAAATGATTCTATCTAGGAAGGAAGAGCTATTGGAAAACTTGGGAGTAGTTTTTCTCTATTGCTATCACGTCCTTTCTTTAAGGAGAATTTTCATGATTTTGTGGATTATATCTGTGCAATCTGGCACAAAAATGGAAGGTTTGGCAAATTGACATGTTAAAAGCAAAGTGTAATAATCATCCCTTCTCTCTAGGGAACAATACTGGTCCACATTGAATCCGTATCAAAACGTCAGCTAACTTCAAGCACCACATGGTTTTGTTCTATCAAAGATAAACTTGTTTCTATTAAAAGGTGCAGAACTTAACGTCCATGATAAAACAGTAAGAAACTTCTAGGCATTTAGCTTTTGTAGCCAGTCTTGTCATGTCCTGGAAAAGGTCAGCACCTTCTTCCACTCCCCACCCTGCTCTCACCCAGGATGCTTGTGAGCAGGAGGCTAACACAGACTCATGGCTCATCACTTGTTGGAAAAGCAGATGGACCAAGAAATATATCCAAGATACATGCAAATGTAATTCCTCTCTTAGAGTCCAGACAGCCTGTCATCAAAATATGTGGAGAAAAAGGAGTCCCAGCAAGTCTTCTTTGCTGCTGACATGAAGAGATGGAACACCAAGAAATCCTACTGTAACCTTGCAAGAGAAAAACCTTGAAAGAGTGGGAAAAAAAAAAAAAAGAGGGAATGAAAGATAAGGGCAGAGAGAACAAGTTACTGCTACTGGCAGCCTTTTGAGGCAGTTAAGAAACTTCAGTCCCCTTCCACATCAGATTTTGGCTGCTCCTTTGCATTGGTAGCTCCTCATGGCTACATAATTTTTGTTTAACAACAACTAATGGCAGTGCCCTAGAGGGAGGCAATAAACTTCACTGCTCACTGAGCACAGTCTCGGTTATCGGTTGACCTCAGTTTAAAATAGATTCTGCTGCAGATTGCCTTTGTGATTTGGGACAAATCAGTCTCAAATCAGTCTCTCAGCTTTGGTTTCCCATAACAAGACAGGAAGCCTTGTATTTGTTCCTATTTTGAAAGTGGTTGGCAACTTCAAATGCTTGGAGATTTCTTTCCAATCCTGGTGAAGGAATACTTGTCTAAAACTGTGAAGCTTGAGAGCACTTCAATTTCATTTTACTTTAATTAGTGTTAAGTGTAGTTTCCTGTTCTTTTATTAAAATTATCTTTTGTAATAATAGAGAGATATTCATACTGGATTTATGAAGATATCTTTCAAGCCTGAAGCTGTGGAGATAAGTGGACACACTTAGAGATTCATTCCTTTTTTCAGAGAAAATGTTTCTGCTGTTAATAACACATGGAGAACACCCAGGGCAAGTACAGTGACCCTTGTATTATGTGATAAAAACCAAAGCAGCTATGCAGCAGGTATGGAAATGAAATTGTAATGAATGAGTAGAAATTAAGGCATTATGCTGATTGCACACTTGACAGCTTTCACCACATGCTTGCTGATTGCGTTTCAGGCTTACCTGATAATGATCAGAGGAATGAAATACACCAGGAAAGCCACCACTGTCATGTAGGGTATCCAGTAGGAGTCATCAGGCCAGAGAGCCCAGCACTGCACTTCTCCATTGGAGAGCTGCCGTTTCCCAAAAATAATCAGAGTTGGTATGGAAAACAGGAAAGAGAGGCTCCAGGCCACTCCAATAAGCACTTTCGCCTGCCTTTCTGTGCAACAGAGTCAAACAGACAGTGTTAATGGGGTGGTTGGTGGGAGTGAACCCTTGCAGCAGTACTGACAGAGAGGCAGGGAGGAGGAGGAGGAAATCATGTGAAGGAAGGGAATTTTAGGCTTCAGCTGGCTGATGCTGAAAAGACTATGAAGGAAAAAAGTGATTTCATCTCTTTCTCATGATAAATAATCATGTCGTTATGAGCTTGTATTTTACAAGTTTTATTTAAGTCTATTGAATCTGAAACACTATGAGAAAGGCACCGGTCAGGGTCAGCAAGTCAGAAACACAAAATGTAAATGGTTCCTCTATGCTACCAAGAGAACCTTGTGAATGGAAGTAAAGGACTGCAGGCCTGCCCTACTGTGTGCCTATTGATGCATCTTGAAGAGAAAAAGACCGCAAAACCTTTCCTATCAGGAAAAAGAAAATGCCTCAGTTCAGGATCAGAATTTCAGGATCAGAACAGGACTGCACAACCAGCTGCCTTTAACTCCAGCTGCAATTTTACTGTCCCACAGAAATGCGGTCCTGAGGAGCCTGGGCATCTCCTGCTCTTCTCTGTATCGTGATGGGGTCCAAACCCAGCTCCTGTTGAAGAGTATATGCCCAAGCCATGACAAGAGTGGACTGCTAACCATGAGATAGAGCAGATGATGGTGCTCAAGTGTTCAACCCTGTTTTATCTGCTACAAGAGACATTGACTAGGAGGTCCTGGACTTCATGGTGAAGAACAGAAGCCAGAACACCCAACAAATTTGGGCTACTGTTTCCTCTTGACTTCTGGCCTCCTCCACTGTCAAGTGGGGAAAACAAGTGGGCAACCAAATGATGCCTGGTGGCACCCATGGGATTTTGTAAATATCAATGTGTCGGAGCAGAAAGTCCCCAGGCTTTCATTTTCACAAATCTGCATCTTCTGGCTAAAATCCAGATAGCTCTAGCCAAAAAGTGTGGGGAAAAAGAGCTGATCTGTGGAATACTAGTGATTCTCAGTGACAGTTAGTCCTTCTCAGTCAGATTGTGAGAGGAACAGTTGGGGACAGCTTTTTTGATCTGGGAAGCTTCAGTGTTCAAATACTTTATTGTCCTAAAAAATACTTGAGGTTGTGTGTGAAACAGAAAATCACTTTAAATTATGCATATCAAGAAGAATGTCTTTCCTCCTTGAAGCTCAAAGAGCAATACAAAAGCATGTGGGCGAAACATTCAAAAAGTAATTTTATGCTTTATAAAACATCAGTTGCAAATACTCAGTTATCCTGCTCATTTTTAAATGCTACCCACGTTCAGCAAAATACAGTCTTGCTAATCTAGGGCTTAAGGGAACTCTGATGACATCTGCCTAAGTGAGAGGGTTAGATTAACTCTATAAATATTGCACAGGAAAAGGAGAACCGTAAAGTTTCCCAAAGCGTTACAGAATAAACTTAGGAAAAGGAATATTAAGAATATATTTTGCAAAATATATTCCTGGCAGAAAGGGTACTTCAAATGTGAGCTAACTACTTAAACTACATTCATACAAGCCTCAGTGGGAGCCACCTGTGCATTTCTAAGGGAAAAAGATCATACCTGGATAATGTGCCTTCTTTTTTTGCACTATGTAATGATGACTGTAATTTGGACTGAAGTGGCCAATTTGGTTTGGACAGGAGTGGTATTATATCTTTGTGTTTCATAAAATATTACCTGCAATGTTCATTTATTCTTGTTTTGAAATATCCCTTGTGTTTGGTAAAATATGGCCTAGCTGGTTTGAAGGGCTTTACAGGGCACTGATAGCATTCAGGGAAGTAGATTTTTATTTTATCATACTAATGTTGATTTGCTGCCTCACAAGCAGGTTTTGTTTCTTTTGTTTTGTTGTTTTGTTTTTTTTTTATGTTGGGGTTTTTTTTAGTAGTTGCTCTAATATGCTCTAAATGCCAGCAAATCACATAACTAACACTATGTCAGTTATAAGTGGAATCAAAAAAATAGCAGCTTTTGAAATATAATATGCTATTCAGCCAGTCTCACTATTTTCCTTTAAAAACCAACATTGCTGTTTAACTGGAGAGTTTTTCATACTGGAATGGTCAAGACTAACTCCCACGACTGGGGTGGGAACTTCAGCTCTGAGCACTGACTCACTTAAAGGATGTCTTTGTGTGACCGTCCCCTTTACTCGGCTCCCACCATCCGTGCGCTGTGACAGTGGTTTTGTGCACATCTCTCTGCTCCCAGCAACGTGTGGCAGGGAGGCACCTCTTGGAACGAAGTTTTCTTCCTGCCGCCAAGAAGTCAGCGCTATGCAATCCTTTGATAAAGTGAGTGCCACTTTAAAATTAGGTTTCAAATCCAGAGGCAGTGGGCTGTTCCAGAATCTCATTGATCTGATGGACTTCAGCATTGTTTTCAATCCAAAGCCATGCCAGGGACAGTTTACACCTGTTTGGGTTTTGTCTTTTAATTAAACAGTTCTTCTGTGACCTCTTGTTAATTTGTATGCTGTTTGCATGTACCTTTTCAGCATGATGAAATAGTCATGAAATGTCTTCTATAACTTCTCAGTTTCTTTTTCTTTCAATCTTTATTTTACAATTTTTTATGAATGCCCCGTTTGCTTATAGAATTAGGTGCCTCACAGTAAAAGTGTTAGGAGTAGAAGGCATACTTTCACATCCTTCACTTTATGTGGTCATTCATGTATTTGCAAATTATAGAATATTCAGCTGTCAAAGTTTGTCTTTTCAAAAACCATTCAAAGTATAACTCATTGCACATGGTTTGTAACAGGACTTGAGGCTAGTAACTAAACCACAATTAAAAAAAAAATTGTTTGGGATTTTCAAAGCTAAATGTTTGATTTTTTTTTTTTTTCTAAAATGACACTCCAAGGCCACATGGAAACATAATTTTTTAAATCAGTAAGGAGAAACAACTCTTTTGTTTCTTGATTGAAGGATTTCAAGGGGATGAGTGTTTAATTTTGGGAAGAAATTCACGACAGGTTGACTCAGAACTGTTCATAAACTTTTTCTGTGTCATCACCAATGACAAAGTTTTGTAAATCTCTTTGTTCTTGTCTGCAGAATAGCTAAGAGGGCATTTCAAAAGCCTCCCACATGGCACCTCTGCAAGAAGTAGCTGGGTTGCAAAAAGTCATTATTTTATGTATATTCCAAAAAGTTGCTATCATAAATATATCTCTCTAGATTCTTCTTCTGGATTTACAGATGCCTTCTTTTTCCCTTTGAACACAGTCTTTGATTGTCCATCAGTGAGTAGGCAACCCTTGCCAGAGGCAGGTGAGTTTTGTCAGTCCTTTTTCCTCTGCCCAGAGCTGTACCCAGCTGATGGCTGGTACCCTTTGCTGAGGGCAGTGTTTGCTCTTCTCCAGTCTTAAAAATAAAAGGAAAAAGTAATGGTATAGGTATAGCAAATGTGACAAAAATTGAGGTGAGATTTTAAGGTGATTTTTGTGTGGATTCTTTTTCAACTTCAAAGTGTTTTTCAAAGATTAACCATCAAATTCTTTACAGTGCCCAGGCAGCAATTTAACAAGTGCTACTTTTCCTATACCATGAAGAAGAAACACCAGCATGTCTGTCTCATCTTGCCCCACTCAGCTAGTGGGTTTATAAGCACCCACCCTGCCTGGTGCAACATCAGCAGGAGCTGTAGAGCACACCCCACTTCCCAAAGCCTGCTGAGAAAACCTTGATATCAATCTCCCCGGTCTAAAAAAGTTCGTCTGCACGCTGGGGAATACAAAGCTACATTTCAGACAAGTATTTAAAGTTTTCAGATCTTAACATCTGCCAAAGCTGCACCACTGCCTTGGCTGTGATTGATTCATAGGTTTTTAAGGTCAGAAAGAACCATTAATCTGATCTCCTGAATAGAGCCGTCTGGCAAAAGCCATCATTACTCCAAAACAAGAATGATATTTGCATTTGATTAAAGAACATTTTCCAGACCTCATGGTTCTTGTAACTGTTCTTATTCCTCCCCATCTGCTAATTTTGTTTATTCACTCAGTGCAACATACTTAATGCCCCACTTTGGCTCTGTAGGAAAGAAATAGTTTTCTTTAAACTGTAGTCTAAGAGGACAGGAGGTATTTGAATGCTGTAAAAAGACCTCACAAACCAAACCAAAACAAATAGAAGAAATTGTAAGAAACAGTAGATATCAAAAATTATATGCTATATCTTTTGAAGTTCTTATTAAACTGTTGTATGAATTCTCAGTACCATCCTCTCCAGCCAAGTTACAGAAAATATAGCTGTTGCAGCTCCTATAGTCAGTATAGTTGTACAAGAGATAACTTTTGCCTATAATTACCTTCTAAAATTGCTGAAAGATAATGAAAACCACGATACTTTTTAAAATGTGATTTCATTCTTTGCTAACACAATACTTCTGAAAACTGCTGAGGGCTGAGTGGAGTTTAATAAATCTTGAAATCAGAGTTCCTTTGTCATTTGGGAGACTGTAA
>JAWWES010000081.1:45933490-45953822 GCA_035583135.1 Lophotriccus pileatus | reverse complement strand
GGGCCCCTCAGTTCAGGAAGGATATTGAGGTGCTGGAGCAGGTCCAGAGAAGAGCAACGAGGCTGGTGAAGGGACTCAAACACAAGTACTTTGAGGAGACTGAGGGAGCTGAGACTGGTGAGCCTGGAGAAGAAGAGGCTCAGGGGAATCCTCATCACTCTCTACAGCTCCCTGAATGGAGGTTGTAGCCAGGTGGGGGTTCTCTTCTCCCAGGCAGCTATCAGTAAGACAAGAGGGCATGGTCCTAAGTTCTGCCAGGGGAGGTTTAAGTTGGATACTAGGAAGAAATTTTTTTACAGAGAGAGTAATCAGACATTGGAAGGGACTGCCCAGGGAAGTGGTGGATTCTCTGTCCCTGGAGATATTTAAGAAGAGACTGAATGTGGCACTTAGTGTCAAGGTCTAGTAACCATGGTGGTAGTGGATCAAGAACTGGACTTGATGATCTCAGAGGTCCTTTCCAACCCAGCTGATTCTATGATTCTATGATTCTATGATTCTTTGATTCTACTATTACAGTTACAGCACTTCAGCTTTTTTTCTTTTACTTTTGTACTAGTGACACTGTTTCCTACTGCAGTGAGCTAAGATGTGTAGTCAGTGCAAACACAAACACTGTGTTCAGCCCTGCACTTTTCAGTGAGCCCAGGAGGTTGTACCTAAAAATACATGAGCACTGAACAAAATATAGTGGTTTTTTGGACCAAAAGCAGTTTCTTCACATCAAAACTCAAAAGGAGATAATGTAACTCGATGGAGTAATTCAGTGTTGTTTCATAATTTCATCTCTAAAACATGAAATCTACTCTGTTTTCTGTGAGGATTTTCATTTGACTCTATGACCAAGCACTGGGAAATAGAGGTCCTGATACCCCTAAATAGACTATGTCATCTTCTTCACATAAAGCTTTCTATTGTTCAGTTTTGATACTGAAGTTCACTCCTGGTTTCCTTTCCTAACTTCTGAGGATATTCTACTTTTCACCCCATCTACTTCACAATTGGGTTGGGAGAAAATAAATTTTAACAGCGATGCACGTATTGGATATTTTCTGCTTTCCTTAGGAAAATAAAACCTATGTGTTGACTAACCATTTACGCAGAGGAAAATGATTATATATAGACATACAGAAATATTCCTGAATGTTTACATAAGAAATCTAAGAATATAGTAAAACATGATTCATAATATCAAACTGGAATTGTACAGTCAGTGTCCAAGCTACTTATTACAAACTGGGGAATTATGACTCATCTTTAAATCTGAGTTAAATTTCAAAAGACAATCTGAGTTCCTGCTAGGTGTTATTAAATTGCCAGAAATGGCAATGGATATCAAATGTGGTTTGCCTTGTGCTACTATAGGGTATTAGAGGCAGTGACAGCATTTTTTCTTATCCTGCATTATGTCTCAGTTTGTGGGGGCACACTAATAAATACCTAAGCTAAAGTAAGTCCCATGGTGCTCTCCTGCTACTGAGTTAGTCTTCTTGGCAGAATCAGCATGGAAAATGATTGCTTCTTCTCCAGGCAACTAATGCAGCCATGTAACAAATTTTCTTATTCACATAGTTTCAGGGGATACACTGAATAAGTAATGATAATATTGCTGTGTTTACTCCCAGAGACTATTTTTGCTCTTGGTAAATTGAATTACATTTATTCTATGCATGCAAAATGAACAGTTATACTAAATACTATAGTTTCTCTAGCCTACAGAGGAAAGGTGAATATAATCCATTTCCTTCCCTGTTTATTAATCTGTGTGTATACTCAGGTGATTTGCAGAGATGTTAGACTCCCATCTAGGTGTTTGGCAAACAAGCTGCTTGGAAAAGTGGGGAATTTGGATGCCACTGGTACTCCAGAAAGTTTCAATGTCTGTGCCTAAGGGAATATTAAAAAATTACACTCTTATTTCCCAATTTTGAGACACTGTTTTCCATAGTGACGAGAAAATGTAGTGTAGAACATGGATGATCCATTACCAGAGACAGTTTCTTTAGATTAATTACACTTTCAAGAGGTTTTAGGACATGATGAACATGAAAAATGCAGATACCCTTCTTTCAATTTTATCAATGAACTCTGCAGTACAATTGTAACTTCCTCAAAGCCTGCAGGTAGGATGAAGACACCTCTCACCTTTCCTAGGCCTTCGTGTTTTTCCTACAAATTAGCAGACAGTAAGTGTGGAAAGGGGAGAAAGACATAGATTTCTGGAATTACTTCAGTTCAGTTCAGTTTTCTGCATTAAGTTTCTGCGTTTTGGATGGGCAATCATATAAATCAGATTGTCAGGTTCCAGCCAAGACCCAGCTGGCAAGGTGTAAATTTTCCATCATAACTGAAAACACTCTGAACTTTCTGGTTGCCAACAGTCCACCTCCATTAAGGTGACTTGCTGATTTAGCTGCTAATTGACTCCGCGCAATTAACTTCCAATGCTCATAATCACTTGGATATCTAAGGTACTTGTAAGACTGATGAATTTGTTTGTATGATTTCTCTGAAGTTCCGAAATATCACAAGTACCATTTTCCAGATGAAGAGGTGGAACAGAGACAATTATCTGTTAATAATGATCTACATGTTAATTTCGGTAATGATGTAACTATATTAAGCTTTTCTACAGATCATGGAGTCCTCATTCCTTCAAGTCACATAGACAAGGAAGAAAACAAGGAAGGACAAGGCACAGTCAATTAAACCTAGTGGTTTTGGTGCAGGAAAAAAGAAGAAGAAAGGAAGGACAGCTTCAAATGAATTTGTTCACATTAGCTGTTGTAGCAGTAGAGTTAGATGCACTTATTTAGTGCAGTTAACTAGCAGATAAGTTGGCAGACTCTGCCTTTAGTCATCTTAACCAGAGTCATCCTAGAAGCCAGTGAATGAGCCCTGTTGGTTTTAGTCTCACAGTCATGCTCTCTCTCAGCAGCAGCAGAACAGAAAATAAACAATCTTTGCTTTAACCGGGTCTGTTTCCACCTGAGTGTTTTCATAACCCTCTCATAGCAAGTTTTCAGTGTAATGGCTTTTTAATAAACACTGAAGGAAGTTAAGACCAAGGCCTGCTATGGTTCAGCTTTCTAGGAGCAGCTGAAGAAGGTGGCAATGATATAAATCTCTTTATGTCACTTTCAAAACTTGAAAACTTGTCTTTTTGATGTCATTCTCAATTCATCCTTTAGGATTTGGTATTTATATCACAATATAGATTGTAGCTTCATACTTTATTGAGCATCTTTTGTTTTCCCTGTTTATATGTAAGCTACCATAGAAGTTAAGGGATGTTCCTTCTGTCGTCTCTTCATTACAGCCACAGCAATATCTAAATTAGCATGCATTTCCAAACCAAACTGTCAGGCTATGGCTTAAAATTTGGCGTGCAGTGAAGTGCCTACATGTATTTCTGCCCCTAACAGTGGGCAAAATGTAAAACTGTTCTTAAAGTACTGATTTCTGCTAAATGTTGGAATAGAAAGAGAAACACACATGAGCTAAAGGTCATGACATTTCCAGCTCCAACTTTCCAGCTGTTAATATTGGAGAAAAAGAGCTAGACAAACGACTCACTTTTGGGCATTAAAAGGAACTTAAATATGTTCCCCTATCAATAGTAGGTGAAGCTGAATGGAGAAAGTAAGAAGTAAAATTCTTTCAGCGGATTTTTTTTAATGTATTGCTTGATTGGTTTTAGAATTGCTCAAATAATAACAGTCCTTTCTGAATGGACTCTTTAGCCCATAAATGACAGTCCTTATCCAGTGCTACTCAAATAATTATGTTTTATATCTGGTCTTGTCCACTGCTTTTACATTTTGAAAGTAGACTTAAGGAGACTACTTTGAGCTGGGCGAACTGATCTAAATGGACAGAAATGAGTGGAAAAACTATCTTTTCTTAAAACAGCTATATATCTCTTCAATATTTCCAGCATTATAAAATGCCTGTGAACACATCCCAATCTTTGATCTTGAACCACATGGTGATTTCAGTCCGAGGCAAACATCTTAAAGACACTAAGGCTCTGAAGTTATGTGAAATGGCATCAGGTAGGGGAAGACATGAGAGATTTCCTGCCAGGAAATAGCTATACTGTGAGCATAACTTGTGCTAAACTCAGAAGAAATCTGTTTGGGAAAAAGTGTGTAGAAATACCCTCCTCACAGGATAATCTTCAGGAACTGCACTTTCTGAGAAGCTAAACTGCCTTGGAGATAGAAATCTGTAGAAAACCTAGCTTTAGGTTCAGTCTTCACAGACGAACTTGTTTCCAAGAAAAACCTTTTCATAGAAGAGGAATATGACCAAATGCAAACTGAACTCAAGGCAAACATGGCAATATTCCTTTTTGTTAAATTAGCTGATGCTGAGTTATTAGTACCATTGTACAGCTCAGCTGTTGACTCTTAGCTGATTTCCTAGTGCTTAATTCCCAGACAATTTCAGAGAGATTTATGCATGAACTGAGAATTAGACATAGACTTAAAAATTGTACTGACACAGGCATTGTATAGGCATATATTTAATAGAAAATATTGTGAATTCAGGCTTCAGCAACATCTTTAAACACTCTGAAGTTGAAGGGATTACTCATGTTCCTACAAATTCTTGCAGTTTTGAGCACTCTGTTTGATTATGATGTAGTAAGGAATCAGTACGAGTCTTCTCTGAACTTGATGAGTGGCTTCAACCACTGAATTCCGGCAGTGTTGAAAGAAGCCTCAATCAGTTACTTCTCTTCTGCATCTGGCTTGGCAACCAGTCAAGAAGAACAACAGTGCTCATTTCACATTCATGTATTATGCACAATTTGCTTTGAATACCTTGTTTATTCTAACACAAATGCTGTGCTTTAATTTCATTTTGGTACTACATTAGTGGAAAGATGTGAGAATTGAGGGCACTACTCAAATATCAAGCCACAGATCAATAGACAAAAAGTTTTAAAATGCTTTTGAAATGCCTGCATTGATAAAGATATATCCATCATTCTTTGTTCCGCTACTGGGGCAGAAATAATAAATATTTTAAGAACCTCAAAATAGATGGAAGTAGTAATATTATTGACTAAGCAGGAACTGTTTGCCAGGAGATTAGGCTTTAGTTAGTAGGATTTAAATACGCCTGGCGTGTCAAAACAATGTGACAAGTCAATGTTTTCATAATCTTCTATGTCTACCTCATAACTTGTGAAAGGATGATGACTGTTGCCAGCTTGCTTTGTTCTTCATAATATTTTTAACGATAAGAAAGTGAAATGGCTCCATTTCAGGAATTAAGTAATTTCTTTGTGCCAAAATGCTGACAAGAACTCTCGGTACAGGAAGATAAATTAGAGTTCTGACTCCTGCATCACAAAAAAGAAGTTGTCATGGCTTGAAAGGAGCCTGCTGTTCAAGCTGGTGTTACCTCTTTTAACATTGCAGATGTGAATGTCATGTTAGTTTTCTATGTGAATTTCTGTAATGGGAAATGAAAAAGACTGTTGAACTCGTGCAATTTTAAAAGTCAAGGATAATTTTAGAGAAGGGGGGTCAGAAGAGTCAGCGAGTGGAACATGTGGACGTCAGTCAAATTATACCATTAACTCTATAGCATTATTTGCTACCCACATCTGATGGCATATTTGCCTTGTCTTTGCCACTGATTATTTCAGCTCCCTCAAAACTGCACCTGCAATGCCTTCCCCTCCCTTTATGTAGACAGCATTTGAACCCCTAGTGAACAGCTCTGTATGCACCTCCATTCTAATACAAAAAGTCCTCTTTCCTATAGGTCCAAAATGGAAAAACTCCCCCTCAGACCCTTATTCAGTACAGCAACAGCAGTAGCCTCCTCCTAGTACACCTCAGCTATCCTGATTCAGATACTTCTCTCTGCTTCTACCTTTATTCCTTTGAGCTGGACACCCATGTCCTTATGCCAGTTCTTTCTCTGCTGCAGTAAATGCATTTGTTTTCTTACTAGTTCAAGACCCTTTGCTGTTTAGTTGAATTCTTCTTATTGGGTCCCATCTTCTGTTACCGTGCTGTTACCGGCATGTAATACCATACTATTACATGTCTTTGTTCTGACAGCAAGCCCAACCCTTGTGGTCTCCGTGCCAGATGGATACATAGTCATTTTCCACCCTCCTCTCTTCCAAAGCCTTTCTCATGGTGATTGCTCCTGGTACCCTGCTCACTGATGAAGTAAGTAGAAAATGGATGGTGTCCATCTGGGGCCTCAGTTGCTCGTTTGCTCTTTCCCTGTACTACTTCTTGGTTGCCTGAGTATATTCATCTGGGATAGGGAACTGTTTGAGCAGAGTCTGTTTATGTTGAAATTCCTGTGAACACTGTAATGCCTGATCTGTGATTGTCGTTTCCAAACTGTATGGTGAGGCTGTACTAACATGCCTTACCTGATGGAAAATACCACTGGCACACGAAGGAAGTGACATAAAGGTCACAGCTGAGATAAGAAGCAAAATCATTTATTACAGATGACTCACAGGCAAATAGCAAAACCAGCTGTCAGCACTTCAAAAGAGGAGTCATTGCAAACCTTCACCTCCTCACCTTGTCATAATTCTTACATCACCTGTAGTTACAGGCCTGCTGTTTCACGTCACTTTGCACACCTTGGTCTATCTGTTTCAGCTGAGAGTAGTTCTTCAAACTGGACAAGCTCCTGGGCAGATGTGGTTGAGACCATGAGCAGGAGTTCATTTATTTACAAAGAGTGCATGTTTAAAATTGGGCACTATAGTCCTTTGCTTTTCCAATCTAAACAGAACTACAACAGACATCAGAGCAAGGTGCAATATTGCTGGAAAATCAAATAGTAAATAGCTCTTTAGTGAAAAAGTGCTGTAATTCCTACCACAGCTTAGAAAAATAAAATAGCAACAGAAAGTATATAAATGTATCCTATATACACAAACAGTACAACACAGCTGTCTTGTAAGCAGGGATTAGTAGCAGGACACTGTTATAGAAACAACACATATTTTCCCTTGGGAAACTTAAATCCCCAAAAATTTAGTCCATTCAACGCCACAGAGAAACAATGTGCTGCCTATGCTTGTTTCCTTTCCTTGTTGCTGAGACTGACATTTTACAAACCAGGCTTCTGTACATTCTACATTTTGTTTAAAAACTACAAAGCCCTTAGATCAACATCCTTCTTTCAATTTAAAAAAAAAATCTAAATGCATTCCTCTCACCTTTGTATTTTTATATTTCACCTGCTTCATTAAACTAGATAACATGAAGTTATTTTTACTCTTCACTGCAAGAGTGTAATTGATAGAGCAGTTTTAGTAGAAAAACACAAGAGATTCATCTTAAACTAGTTTAATTTAAACAGTTCCATGACAACAGCTGGAAACATAGCTTCTGGGAAATGTGGATGCAAACTCAGACTGAAAGATAAGATTTAGTGACATCAGCGAGTTGCAGCTGCTGCATTCTGACACAGATAGTACTACATCTAGCAACATCTTTTTCAATCAGGGTTAGACTGAGCCCTAAGATAAGCAGCCATCCCTTTGCTTTGTGACAAGCTGCAACTGGACATTAGGTGACAACTGAATTCTTCACAACTCAACATGCATTTTCTTATTTGTCATTTTAATAATGATTTCTGTGCAGGTCAGATGCCCTTTCCCCTCCCCACACTACCTGTGATTGCCAGCTGTGTAACAAAGTAGGTCATTCGAGATTTCCGCTTCCTCCTCCAGGTAGAGAAGAGCACAGTGGCATTTCCAGCAATTGTGACAATAAAGAGAATCCAAAGAGTCACCAGCTGCTCTGTCTGCAATGGAGAGAAGGGAAAAAAGCATATCGATAGGTGGGTAGTGACTTGGGTTAAGACAGTCCCTTGGACAAATAAGATGAGAATGAGAAAGTGGGAGTTTTGCCAATTGATTTCAACTATTTAATCTAAAAGATATTCTTGTGTTTTTTGTTTTTTTTTTTAAGAAAACAATTAACATGCATCACTGCTAGTGATGTTCATTCCAGTTTGATTTGTAGTGGCTGTATGATACTTCTGTCTTCACAAAACCACTAGCAGTGTCTGTATTCGGCACTTAACACTAAAATGAGAGGCAGCCCTCAGCTTTCTTGTGCTGCTCCAGCAAGCTGTGAAATAACCAGCTGCCTCACTTCCTAAGGAATGTTGATAGATGGGCTCCTTTGGAGATATGGGGGAAATAAATACTTCTCTCTTTCCCAACTCCAGTGAGTCTCGGTCGTCCATGAGCCCTACAAAATTCGGACATCCACTCCATGATCTAGATGTGCATCAAGACTGAAAGGGAAAAATGACCCACTAAGGAAAAGTATAACTGTGTAGCCAGTGATACGTGATGACAAAACGTCCCCTAGTGGTGTGTATACAAAGAAAAGAAAGAGAGAAATAAAGCTATTTGTGCTCTCCAAGCATCATGATCCTCTGTCTGCAAGAACAGGGGGAGTATGTGTCCACGTTTGCTTGTTTGGTGAGTGCACATCCAATCTTCATATCCTAGCAACTGTAATGAGTTTCAGGTTATGTCAGTGCAGTCATTTGGGATCTTCCAGTTCCTGACACCAAGCCCAAAATGTGGGAGTAAGAGGAAAATGGAGGAGATAAGTAAGGGCAGCAGCTGAAGAAGGGTGCCAGCTACTGGCCATCCAGAACTGGTCCCAAGGCACTGTCCTGAGCAGGTTGGGGAAAGGAGGCTGCCAGTGAGACCCACGCATACCTGACTGGGCTGATGATAGAGCAGAACCAGGGGAGAATACTCAGTAAAAGCATTTGGAAGCCACTAAGCCATGTCTTTGTCCTGGGTGAGCAGAAACCAGAGCTCCTGCTGCTTGCAAACAAGCTGTGAACATGGGGAGGGAAGGTGAAATGAAAGGAATGGAGCAGCAACAAGTAGCTTCTTGCTTCGCAGTGAGCTTTAGTGCCTCCTCAGCTCTTAGCCTCCACCCAGCCAGGAGCCATGATCCCTCCTCTATTGAGGAGCCACAGCTTTGCTCCAGGTAGGGAGCCACACTACCCTGTGGATTACGTGTTGTGCAGGAAAGGTGATGAGCAGTTTGAGGTTGCACTCTGTGCCTGAACCCAGAGATTAGATTACCGTACAGTGAAGGCTTTGTTGAGATGGTTTCGCTTTTCCCAGCATGATCACTTTCACCAGCTTAATCTACCACTGGGGTAATCTCACCTAACTTTAAAGTTCCAAAGAGGGAACAGTTCTAAATTGTCATAGTGTTGTCTAGGTAATAGCAGTGTCTCATAGATGAGTCACCATTCATCTCACCTACCATGGGGTGGCCTGTCTCCACTGATTATAGTGTGACCTGAATAAGACAACTTGTGTGGGCTGGATGCTTAGCTTTTAGACACAAAGAAAAAAAAAATTCACCTTTCTGGAGTATCTGCAAATTTCTTGAATTTCTTGGAAACAAATTCTCCTCAAAATGTGTGGCACAGACATGGTGGAATTATTTTTATGGAGATGCTTTGTTTGGTACAGGAATTGGAAGGAAATGTCCTTTTGAAACATAATGAAAGAAAAAAAGTAAGATTTCACATAATTTTTTGTCCTTGAACTTAGTAACTTCTCCTCAGGGTTTGGTTTTTCTTTTCCATTTCAGGAAATATATTTCCTACATTAAAGAAACTAAGGGACAGGACTTGTTCCCATTTTCTCTGGTATAAAATCAGGAGATCTTTTTCTTAAATGCAATTCTGTATTTCTATATTATACTGATGGATAGCAACAGAACAAGGATCTGACGCTCAAATAATTCTCACAGAAGAAATAGCTATGGAGGAACAGAGACTGTTTTAGAAGGGTGTTTCCTCACCACAGGGGAGCAGCACATGTGGTCAGCTTAAATTCCCTCCTGCCAAGTTAAAAAGCAATGATTAACAGTTAAGCAATTTTAGGCTGCAGAAAAAGACAATTAAACCAGACTGCAAAGATAAGTTAAAAGATGCAAACATTGAATATAGCATAAGTCTGAAAGGCCATAAGCAAAGAAATAAAGCCAAAGTGTCTATTAATCTATTTGTTGGAGCTCCCATTCAGACAAAAGGGAAAAAGACCTCATTCTTGAGGATAAAGGAGCTATAACAATAGGCACCTTAAATCACCACAGCCTTGTCCAGTCTGCGTTAACTTGCAGAATGAAAACTTGTGTGGTTATTAATGGGATGCCCACCGTGATAAAGGCCTTCATGGAGGCTAGGATTAGAATTCAAAATTACCTTCATGAGTTGGAAACATGCACTGGGAAAAAAAGCAAGATGCTGTTCAGCAAAGAAGTGTAGGACTCTACAGCATAGTGGGTGTAATCACAGTGGGTTGGACCAGTCTTCATAACATCCTCCCACACACAGCACATGTGTAAAGTGCCCCAGAAGTAGAACATGACTTAGTAACATCATCCTACCATGAAAGCAACAGCCACAGTCATGGGATTGACACTAGTCTCGTGCGCCTCTGCTCTAACCCTTCTGTACTATGCCCACTCCTAGGCACAGTGCTTCAAGAGAGACACAGAGAAATGAGTTGACAGTAGTCAACTGAGGATATAGCCAGGCAAAAAAATAAATTAATTAAGTTGCTAAATCCAGCAAAAATCAGACTGCAGAAAAAGATGAGCACACACTTGAAGACACAAAAAGACATACATAAAAAAAGGAAAGGACTAATCTCTTTTTTAGATCCACTGCAGACTGGACAAAAAACAGTGAATGAAAACTATAGCACAGAATTCAGGATGAAAATTTTAAAAAATTCACTTAAGATATATCATATATAGAGAGATTGATTGAGTCAGTAAAACCTCCATCTGTGAAAGTCTTAAAAATAGTTATTAGATTAGAGAAATAGCTGATGGATCCTTGAATTTCACTCTAGATGCATTTTCTCTAATTTTGTTTTATTCATCACCTTCAGGTTGCTTAGACAGAGAAGTGTTTCATTTCATGTCTTGTTCATTCATCAATAAAAATCCTCTTAGTAACAATCCTCATCAAGGTAATTTACAAAAAAGCATTCTTTAACAACATGTGCAGGCATCAGAAGCATTCTGATAAAAAGAAGGACACTAATATCTCCCAAAGCTCTGTGTAGAAGCTTTTGACAAGGGCTTATTTTGCAATGGGTGTTGATAATGGCAATATATGAGAACGCCATGAGAGAGACTAGTGTCCTACGCCAGTTATTTAGGTTAGAAAAGCTAGAAATACTGGTGACTTAATTAAGGTCACAGAACAAATCAAAGTCAAGAGGATTTCCTTGGCTTGACTAGAGCCATTGCACATGCTGCTGTTCCACAGACTGCTGTGTTTGGAGCATGGAAGTGCTTGACATCTGGAGTGCATATTTATGTACTGCTAATTTGCTTTAAGATTAAAACCAGCTTCAGTCGATGAAAAAAAGCCTCTTCATGGGTGAAATGTAAGCCAGAACACCTGCTGAATATTGTGTGCATTTTCCTTTGACTGTAGAAAAGGCAAATTGTTTGTCTAATAATATTTCTGAATCCATAGGCTGTGATAGGTCTAGCAAGAGGAGTATTCTGCTTTATATTTGAGACAAAGATTACCCCTGTGAGCAGCTTTAATAGTCCATCCCAATGTAGGTGCTGTTGCTCATGTCTTGAGGTGCAGAGCCTTTGCCTGATAGCAGAGGAGTTGCCTAATAGTAGAAGATGTTCAACTATCAGTGGACAAAGCATGTTTGTACTTGAATGGGGACTCAACATAAAACAGTTTAGTTCTAGCTGCTGAGGCTGGTTGGGAGACAGCCTGGGAAAAATAAGTTTCTAGGTAAGAAATGAACAAATAGAAAAAGAGAGAGAGAGAGAGGTACTCCATTCCTGGAGTGACTGGCTGGCCGCTTAACATGAGGACAGGCGGCCTATGGTGAATTCACAGCCTTGCTGACATGGTGTCTTCCTACACTCTGTCCTTGGTCACTTGGGTGAAGAAGAGGCACTGATTCCTCATATCACAGGTCAGTAGTGGCTTAAGTCACTGAAGAGCTCCTTCTTACCCGTTGATTAAACTCTGAGAATATGCAATTGATCTTACTGCTTGACTTTGGTATATTTTAAAAATTATGGTTTTAGCATAGCTTATTGCAAAAATTGAGATTGCAAGAGAACTGTAATCATGGAGCAAGACAAAGAATTTTGTAAGAATGTTCTTAACACATAAAAAGAATATATAAAATTCCCTTGTTAAATTGAGTAACTCTCATGCTCATGGTCAGCTTCGGCACTGGTAGATTGCATTGCACTTTCTTGAAGGAGGGAAAGAAAAGAAAAAAAAAATCTTTTCTCACTCTTTAATTGCAGACCATGTAAGAAAATGGAGTAATCTAGATTCACATTTTTTTTTTTTCCTATTGTAGAAGATCTGGATTCTTGAAAGTTCAAAATTGAAAATGTTCAGGACAGATTTGCTGTTTTAACATCCCCCATTTAGGGTAAAAAATAAAAACCCTTAAAAAACCCAAAGAGAATCCAACAATGAAACCAAAGAAGACCAAACAGAAAAAGTAAAATAAAATAAAAATACACACACACAAAAACCCAAACCCAAACAAACCAGAAAAAAAAGAACAAAAAAAACAACACAACCCCAAACCAATAAAAACCTCCAAACAAACAAACCAGGAAGATTAGTTTTCCAGAAGCAGACAGGTGCTTTACCGCTTGACTGATTTCAGTTAGGAATTTATAGTCAGCTTACCTCTAAGGCAAATTGCACTTTGGACTGCAACACTGAAAAGAGTCAAAGAAATACACTCATCAACACAATTTAATTAGGGAGTTTTAAAGGTACTGGCACAACCTCTGATATAATTCACAAAGTTATTTTAAATAAATAAATAAGCAGAAATAAATTAAAAACCTCTCTGTCGCATACTGCCAGAGTTCTCCACAGCAGAAACCCTAGAGGAGCCTTCTGGGGTCTGAGTGCAGCAGTTTCTAACAGGAGCAGTTTCTAACAGGAGGGTGAAGAGAAGATGGAGCAAGGCTTTTCTGAGATGTGCACAATGAAGGGGCAATAGGCCACAAGTAAGAGTTGTAATATGAAACATCTAGATTAGGGTGGTCACACACTGGGATGGAGTCCAGAAAGGGTGAAGGCTCTCCACGCCTGGAGACATTAAAAACTTAGACGGGCACTGCCCTGAGAAATCCAGCATACTTTCAATTTACTTTTTGGTGGTAGGCACAGGTGACCTCTAGAAGTCACCTGTGCCTACCACCTGAATTATTATGCACACACATAAGTATGCATCCAACCTATTTTCTTAAGGAATATTCTTAAAACTAGAAGGTACTTATACAGATGTAATGAAATGAGTGCTTTGAGCAAGTTGTATGTTATTTATTGTATCACAGAAACACGAAAAACTCATAGCTTTGTGTGAATCTTGATGTGAATTATAGTTTGCTCTGCAAGTAAAACGTAGGAGTCTAAAGGACACTGGCATGGAAATGGTACAAATATAAAAGTTTTAGGAAAATAACTTTAAAGGATAGTATGGTATTATTCTTATGCTTATTTGGAGGCCTGAGATGAAGAATTTCTTCCAGGTGTTAATGAGCTTAAAGAGTGGGCTCTCAGAAGTGACGCGTGATGCCACTGAAGGGGTCATGACTATTGTTATTCTTACCACCTACAAAATAAAGGGTCTTTAATATATAAAAAGGAACAAACTTGATTAAACTGCCAAAAGGAAACATCCCTATTTCTTCTTGTGTTGAAACTTTCTTCGCAAGTTGTGTTGTGAAAAAAACCCCACAGCCTAACAGCAATATGCTTGCAGATAAGCTTTAGGGTCGTTATGTATACTTCAGCTGTAGATAGCAATTCTGGCTGTCAAGAAGGAAAAAAGTAAGGGGCACCAAATATCTTGCAAAAAGAAGCACAGCAAATGGCATACTCGGGCTAAAAGCCAACTTCATGCAGGAAATACTAGTCACCTAAATGTAAAGATGCAGATGGTTAATTTAAGCCATCCCCTATTGCTCAAGAAAAGCTGAAAAAATAGCTGAATCATTTCTGATTCATTTGCTGAGAGACCTTGTCTCAGTAAGAAAGAAACATACTCAAACAAAGGGGAAGGACACTGAAATCTTATTCCCTCATTGTTACAAGCAGCAGAGGTTGTACTGTCCACCCCTGTGATACAAATGTTTCAAAAGGATGTTCTCCAGCTAGCAAGGCAAAACTGAGAAGACGTTTCTACACAGAGTTCACACAAGATGTTCCTGAAAACTTTAGGAAATCAATTTGATTGACACTTAAAAGCTCTGAGAAAACTCACGGGAAGATAAGAAAGTCTGGGAAAAGCGAAAGTTCAAAGCTAAGTTTTATATTTTGTCTTTTAAACTGCTTCTACTTCAATTGGATTTCAGAGGAACACATTTGGAAGGCAACAAGGCTTCTAGGAGCTGATTATTTCTTTTAATTAGTGTGGCCTGGAATGGAGCCTGATTCAAAGTGCATAAAAACAAATTCAGCCCCAGGTTTGACTCTGGGACTCCTGCTTTCCCATTTCCATGTCACCAGTCATCCCTGATAGTTCTCATATCTCCTGCACAGAAGCTGCTTTACTGAGATGCTTTCTAACTGACTGACTGTGTTATCCTCCCAGCACAAGGTTATGGGACATTCTGGCAATGCTGGGATGCATTGCCAAACAAAGCCTTTGCAACACATCAGAGGTGCTGGCAACAGTCACTTCCCAAGGGGTCTTTCTGGCTGGGAGAAGGACACAACTGGAAGGAACCCAAGCTGACTTTTTTCTGTTCTGCTGAACTTGAGAAGCAGTTTTGAATGAGCTTGTGTCTATATGGTATTGCACTCCCAGTCTGTGAATGTTAATGTGTTATACAAAGGAATGATCTATAATATTTTCCTCCTTTTAGACTTATCGAAATGGACAAGATGAGAAAGTCTATTCACTAAATCAGGACACTTTCTCGTGGAAATGGGTAATTATGTTAAGATTATTTTATCTTCTTTTTGAAATCTAGCAAAGATGTATCTATCCATTTTGTGGACCTCCATTTTTTAAAAAACTTATTTCTTAGCTCTGATTTTACCGTCACAGATGATGCAGGGTCCTTTCAGACCACTACATTTAATGCATGCTAATTGCTGTTGTCTTTCCAAACTCCAGTAACAGCTGAACACCTGCCCCAGATTTCTACATAGATGTGGCTGTGACAGTCAGTAACAAGTGTTAATAATTCAATTCTACTTGCAGATAGTTCATATTTGCCATTCTGCTGTGTTTTGGTACAAGATGAATAATAAATGAGGACAGTACTGTCCAGTTATTGCAGGATTTTTTTATCCATTGCACTCTAGGAAACTTCCACAGAATTAGATAAACAGATATTCCTGATTTAAATGTCACCAGGAAAGATACATTTTTACTGGTGTAGCTATCCATTTTCTTCACAGAGATTTTCAGTGTGAAGAGATAATATTAGGTCACTCAATGATCCATCCATAATTGTATGACTTTGACAGCCATATTTAAAACTGTGAAATGATGTTTTTCCTAATCACAAAAAGGACTAAAATTATTAAGAATGCCTAACCTGTACAAGTAAAATATCTTAAAAAATGTAAAATATATTACTTTCCAGGCATATTTATATAGGAGAGGGAGACAGATGCAAACCATGAGGCTATGTGGATCAGAGAGACAGTACTGTGAGGGTTGCAAAAAAAACCCGCCCATATCAGTTGGCTCAGCACAGCTCCCAGTTGGGATGTCATACTGCCAGATCACTTCTGTGTTGCACTTAAGCTGCTAGATGAAGCCAGCCTGGCCAACAGCACTGCAGCAGCAGTTTCACAAGGAGATCAGCTATTACACTCTCAGCTCAGCATCTCAGGAATAGCAACAGTCATTATGGCATATTACAGAGGCTGCATTCAGGAGTTCCTGACACCTTATTTGTGCAAACTTAATTCTCCTCCTCTCCTCACACTGAAAGATTGCAAAGTTACCTCTGAATTATCTTATATGTCTATTTTATAAAATGTATGATTGCATTTGCAGAGATTACTCCAGAAATTTGACAGCACCCATTATTATTTTCCTATTGCATATTCAAGCATGGGATGCTTGTGATACTTGCTTAAAAATCAGAATGAACAATAGCATAAGCAAATGCTTTCCAGGAGATAAAGCAACTCCTGCATTTGGATGAAAGGATAAGGACACCAGAAACAGACTCTGAGGACACCTGGGGCCAAATCCATTGTACCTGGTAGTCCTACAAAACCTGTCTACATGTTGGTCTCCTCAACTTTTTGCTGGAGATGGTAGGCTCTTTGTAAAGAGCATTAGACTCCATGGATAAGCAGCACATGATCTTAGATTTGTCCTTATTTGATCTAGGCTGTGATGTCCTGTTTGATATCTGAGCTACATGGGCTTAAGCATGCAGGTGGAGGGAATGCTACAGTGTAGGGAGAGGACATTTGCAGGCAGAGAATAAAACAGTCCTTCCTGAAACAAACTGGGAATTTACATTATATGTTTTAAATAATTTGTTGTGGTTTTGATATGCACATAGTTCCTCCTGAGAGCTCTAACACTGCAGTGTCATTGCTATGGTGATGCTGGGCTCATGACCGGGGCTCATGGGCCCAGAGGGAGGGGGATGTCAACATGTGGAGCAGTGGCTGGGATTCCCACTTGGCAGAGGAGAGCACTGGGATTCCCGGGGACCATGGGTGTAAACAACAAAACCTGTGTCCTGCTGCTCAGGTGAGGATTCAGCTTTACTCAGCAGAAAAAAAAATAAGAAAATGAATCACTTGATGGGAATCAGCACACTCTTCCAGGAGGCAGGAGATGATGGTGGGAACACAGTTCCCCCAAAAAAGGAACAGCAACTAAAACTCCAGCCTTTACTCTACTATGTAAAAGTAGGGCATCCCATTTTTCAGTAGACCTCTTAAAGAGATGATCCCTACTCAATCCTCTCCTACTATTGGGGAAGTTTCTGGGCTGGTGAGTACTTGGCAAGAGGAGCTGCTTTCTCCAGCCCTGAAGAAGCCTTCCAACCCTGTGTGCAACTAGGCTAAACCTATTCTGAGATTTTAGCTTCTCTCCAGACAGGTTTCTGGTTTGTATCTTGTCAGGCTTGTAGAGTTAAGGTCCTAAAGTGGAGGAAGGCCACAGATGTTCAGATGACCTATGTTCCTTCCAGACTACTGCATTTGGCAGGGGGCAGTTGACACTCATTTAGAGCACTTTTACACATGGATTAAACACATATGGAGGACATTGTAAAGGGGTGTAATGAAGACTCCTTTGGCCTGGAAGGTTGAAGCTGTAATTAATACCAATTTGCACATCTGTTCTGAATTAGGTGCTGAAACAGCCAACAGAACTACTTGTGGTTTAAGACAGTAACCTACCTGGGTGCTTCATGGAAAGGCATCTGGGAAGAAAGATGGTCTGGGTTTTCAGGGACCATTTGTCATAACACAGCAGCAAGACCTGAATGTCAGTGGGGACGAGGCAGTGCCTTTGCCATGGGAAGTACCAGCTCATCTTGCATGGTGAGTGGTGCGTGGGTACACACAGTCCTGCCCCAAAAGCTGCAACTCTGCATGATGAGAGCCGCTCTAAGGGAGCCCACATGGCCCTGAAGCAGACTTCATTAGCAGAGCCTTGGTGAGAAGCTGGTCCTTCCACAATAATGACCACCAGAAGAAAATGTGCATTCCTCCAAGTGAAGGAAATGCTCCATTCTTGAGCCAAAAAAAAAATAAATAGGACTGAACTGGCAAAACCCTCTCTAATCTGAAACAGTGCAGGATTTCATTGTTAAGCAGAGGAATAGAGAGAAACTCCAATGCTTCTGAAAGGGAAGCACTCACAGGTCAGCCTGTAACAAGAATTTCTGGCACTGAAATGCTCGAAGGTGTGTTATTTTACTTTTGTCACGTTGCCACCACAGTATAACACAGACAATACCTTAAGTGGATACAAGTTGTTCTTTTGAAGTATGGGAGGAAAAGAAGAAATCAGTGCATGCTCCCATAGTTTTAGCAGCATGTGAGATATTCTGCAAAGCTGTCACTGGACAACAAAACTGTTAAAAAGACATTAACACAGGTATTGGGAGAGTGTCACTCCCTGATCTCCATATATTAGTTTAAATCATATTTTCTTCTGACTGCTTTGATGAGATACATTACAGCAGCATTTTCCAAGAAGAAATAGCTTGTGTGCCCTGTCTGCACGCTGGTACACAAGCTCTGAGATCAACCTGTGTGGTGGTTGCTCATCCAGCCTACCTTTACAGTCAGCTAGAGGCTACAGTGTGTTTGAAAATCCCAATGAAAGGGCAAAACCCTATTTGTAGCTACATTTTGAACACAGAACTCTGTTTGTCAAATTCATACAGCCTATTCCATACTGAAGCTTATATTGCTTTAGCTCCTTAACCAGACGCTTGTGAAGAAGAAGGAGATACTGTTTGGCTTGCTGGAGGGGACAAGGGCACGACCACAACATGGGCAGAGCTGGTGGAGGACAGCCAACCGAGTCGACAGGTACCAGCAACACCTTCCACATGTGAGCTTTTCCAGAGTGCTGAAACTGCTGGCAGGGAGCCCAGTGTCTTCCCTGCACTCTAGTCATCGGAGCAGGTGCTTTCTCCTTCCTTTCCTACAGCTGCACCAGCTGTCACTTGTCTCCAGAGTCAAAATATTTCCATGCCTATCAACAGCTCGTAATTGATGTGAAATCAGTGAATCTCCTTGCAAAGTTCACGCTGTATATGCGAGAGCCAGGCATTCGGCAGAGAAGTGCAAATCTAATGAGAAGCTCTCAGCTAACAGAATCAAGTTTCCTTTAGCAATGGTTGAGCACGCATGACTATCCATGGTTTCCTAATTATTGTAATTTACTCAATCTCTCCTATTAACTAGCATTTTTCTGCCTGGGGACTTTCTAATCATGGAATTAATTGTCACTTTTACCATTATAAAATACTGCTCCCATGACATTGCTCAGATTTACAGCCCTAACTGTGAAAAGAAGAAAGGAGATAAAGAGAATGTTGTTAAAAGTATTTTGCTTGTCACTTCTGATATTTTTTTCAAAAGCACTTTAGGAGTCTAACATGGAGAATGGAAAAAAAAAAAAGGGAAAAAACAATTTTCATCCCTGACATCCTAAATAGGAAAGTACTATCTTAACAATAAAAAAAAAAATCAGCAATATGTTAAAAGATGCCCTCATTAATTAAGAATAGAACCGGAGATCATCTCTTTCTGTATGAGGGGTAGAAACCTGCAGTAATTCCACTGATTCCACCAGCATTGTGTCAGAGCTCTACCAATTTCACAGCTATAAAAATTGCTTCTGAATATATCCCCTTTTACCTCATATGTTGTCAAATGATATGAGTGCCTGTATCTTTCCAGCTGAAATTGATCTCTTTGGTCCTGAGCTCCAGAAGGAACAACAGGGTACTCCTTGTCAGACTTTTTAATAACTTGAACTTAACTTGTACAACATGCTACAACAGTAAAGGGAGACATGGCATGCAGCATGAAATTAAGCAACAGCAATGGGCATAGAAATCTTAAGGAAAGACAAATTTCAATACCTCTTTAATCTTTTTCCTACATTCACATACTGCAGAGGTGATGTTTGTTTTTGAAGGTGAATGAACACACTTCCCATACCGCTCAGCAGCATTCACTACTGAATGACTCATCTGGTGCATTCTTAACAAACCAACCAACTAATTAGAACCTGTCCTCATGACAAAAAAAAACAAAACTAAACAAAACAAACAACCAAAACCAACCAAACAAAACCCCAAACCCAAACAAACAAACAAAACTGACAAAAAACTCCCCTCTTGCTTGTGTGCAATGTTTGTTACAGCTGGAAAACTGAAAAGAAATCCCTTTTGTCAAGGCAATGCCTATAAGAAATTACATAAAAATGAGTTAAGCCTTTGATTAAAGATGCATGTATAATCACAATACCTCTACAAAAAAACAGTATTGTCCTCTCTTGGTAGGGGATACAGTTGGCTAAGACATGTTCTCCAATTCCTGCAAGTACTTTGCTTTTCAGTAAATGTCTCACATATGTTGCCGGTTGTCTTTGCAGGAGAAGAAAACAGTGTTATCTAGGCAAAAAAAGTTCAGTAATCCTAGTTGCCCCCCCACACAAGTGCTAAAAGTGCACCAAAGCTGCAAGCATGTGAGAAAAGTAATGCATGCCTTAAAAGAATACCTTAAAGGAATAGTAAAAGGATCCCCACTC
>JAWWES010000081.1:45912351-45933390 GCA_035583135.1 Lophotriccus pileatus | reverse complement strand
GCTTGTGTGCAATGTTTGTTACAGCTGGAAAACTGAAAAGAAATCCCTTTTGTCAAGGCAATGCCTATAAGAAATTATATAAAATGAGTTAAAATCATACAAGCCTTTGATTAAAGTTGCATGTATAATCACAATACCTCTACAAAAAAACAGTATTGTCCTCTCATGGTAGGGGATACAGTTGGCTAAGACGTGTTCTCCAATTCCTACAAGTACTTTGCTTTTCAGTAAATGTCTCACATATGTTGCCGGCTGTCTTTGCAGGAGAAGAAAACAGTGTTATCTAGGCAAAAAAGTTCAGTAAACCTAGTTGCCTCCCCACACAAGTGCTAAAAGTGCACGAAAGCTGCAAGCATGTGAGAAAAGTAATGCATGCCTTAAAAGAATACCTTAAAGGAATAGTAAAAGGATCCCCACTCCTCTTCTGCCACCACTTCAGTGAAAGTCACCGTTTCAGTACAGGTGACAAGGGTAAGATCCAGCCAGCTGGTGCCTCCCTGGGAGCTGCTGCTGGCTTCTGTGGAGCTGACCTCCATCACTGGGTTTTGTCCGAGTTGTCTAGGTGCTTGTTTTAGTAAGAGTTAATGCAGCCAGGCTTCTCCCGTAAAAGCGCAGCACAAAACCAGCTTCTCACTGCTCCACTACTGGCTACCAGAGGTGTCAGGCTTCAGTGCAGCTGAGTGATAGAAAAAAAAAAACAACACCACAAAGCCAAGCTGGCATTGTCCCTTTGAGCTTTCCTTTGGTACAACTCTGACGACAGCTATCCACATGCTCTTTCCAGCAGCAGCAGCCAGTACAAAAGCCAGCATACACGGTCCCAGCCATGTGCTTTGTTGACCCTGGATTGCCTTGCACACCAAGTTGTTAGCTCTGGAGTCAGTCAGGCACACCTGTAAAAGCATGAACCTCCTCACTGCATTAAGCCCAGCAGATTTGCTTACTTGCCCTGTCTCCACTCACTATGATTTTGATTACCTGCAGTATTACAGTATATCCATACACAAGCACCAAAACACTCTCCTGCATTAGCAAAACCCTATTAAGTTTGTAGGCTTAAGCTGTCGCAAATTCCATGTCAATGTCTCCCTGACTTCATAAATAGGCCTCTCATTCACCTTTGCAAAGAGCTTGAGTGTGCTGCAAACCGAGGAAAGGCAGTGCTTCCTTCACCATACGGAGAGCCTGTCTGGAAAGGCATGGCTCCTACAGACTGCTAGTGTCACTTAGAGGCTCAAAGACTCCTCAGACCAAGGTAACCATTTATCTTTCTACTCACAGATTTTCTGGGCTCTGGTCTCACCTACCCTCAGTTTATTCAGATGTTTTTGCCCATCTCTAGTGACGTGACACCAGGTTTACACCAAGATGGCAGGTGAGAGTATGTGCACCTTCCCGGACCAAAGCGCAAAGTCACTTGTAAATCCAGAACTCGTTCAGTTTTGTGAAGATTCTCTGCCTCAATGACAGTGCAATCCTAAGCAGAATGTGATGCATTTCACAGCCATGTTCCACCAACTCAATTTCTTCTTACCTGCCCATGGCAAAACCCAGTCCTGTGCTTATGTAAGCAGAGATGGTCACAGGGCAGATCAGGAGTCTTTAAACTCCTCTCTCTTGCCAGCACAGCAGACCCTCTCTTCAGCTGCTGGAACACAGGTCTCCACATAGCATCCATGCTCCTGATCCAGGTGGGACTGTGCCCCACCTACATAAGCAACAAGAGACGGGTCACTAAAAAAGGGCCCTCCAGCTCCCAGGGCCCAAGCAGGGCATGGGGGCACAAGCCTTGAAGTTCAGGTCTAAGTTTTGAATCTGAACCCTCCCAAGCTGGCACGTGTCTAGATCCAGGGGGCTTTGGACCAGACTGTTCTAGGGACTGGAGAAACCTCTAAGTGTTTGAGCAATAGTCAGAGTCCTCTAGAAAATGTTGGAATCCTTCAGAGGACGGAATAATCAGTACTAGTCATGATGAGAAGGAATAAGTACTTACCCACATACACCAGTGGTCAATATTTGACAACAGCAAATGATTCATAGGTTGGAATGTGATCAGATAAAAAGAAATGTTGTAGGACCACCATGTTTTGCTTAAAACCACTGGGAAAGTGCTCATTTATATATCATAAAAAAGAGAAGGGGAAGTATTTTTGAAGTTTTTTTCTGACTGATTGTACAGACTGATTTTGAAACTCCAATAAGAATTATTTAGGTAGTGTCCAAGCATCTTGAAAACATGCTTTCCCCACCCCCCTCTTCTTCCTTCTTCTAACCTTTCTTTCTTACATTTACAGATTTCTCTTTGCTACAGTTAAAACTTGTTACACTGAACTTTTGGATTTGGTGGGTTTTTGTGCTCTCCTTCCTACAGGACTTTTAAGCTCAAGCATATTATTGGCACTAAGAGGCTTTTCAGTAACCACATAACACACCAGATCGTGTGCAGCTCTCGGGACTAACTAAGAGTGACTTCTCTTGTGGTTTTGCCAGCTACTTGATCTAAGTAGTTCTTATGATGCTGCAAAAGGCTATAGTGGGCCCTGCTCCAGTACTCTCCAATCTACACAGGGCTGATTCAGGTTTTCCATCACTATTACCTTTTCTGCCCTTGAGTGTTTCTCAGTCACTGTCACTGCCATGGTTTGTTGACACCTGGTTTTGCTGAGATGCTGTTTAACCACAGATTTTGAAGTCATGGGCTGTCTGTGGTACCACATCTAGAATTAAGGTAATTCTCCAGAACACAACACTTTGCTTTAAAACCTCTACAAAGTCATGCCATCTCTCTGAAATTTGGTGTTGAATGTTAGTTCCCCACCACACTCCCCATGCTGAGAATAAACAAACTCTGAAATGAATGGTGAAATAAAATACTTCTGTGATTGAATCTCAAAAGCTTATAAAAGGCAAGATCAAATCCTAGCAATTCCTCTGTTGTGAAGGAATAGCTGATTGATTCCTGCAACTGACTTTGTTGTTTTCCTCAGTCGGGACCTTGAAAAGTTTTTGAGAACTTTCAGTGGTTTAAGAGAATTTTTTGCAGAGAGAGAACTGGAGTCTTCCCTGTGCTTTAATATAAAATGCTTTCAAATTATTATTGTAAGAGAATTTTTTTATCTAATATATGATAAAATATTCTTCCTCTTTCTAAACATTTTGAATGGCTTTTTCTTTTTTTTTTTAAGTCACACTGTTGCAGTGCACCACAGCATGCTTCATAAATAGCAAAGATATTGAAAATAATCTAAAAGCAAAAAGAATGGATTATTTGGAAGAAGAATAGACAGAACTTGCTTTAGAGTCCTCTTCATTTGTCATTCCCTTTATCTTGGTCTCAGAAGTTATTCAAATTTAATTTTCTTAATAAAGCTTTGAACCAAAGGACCATAAAACCTAAGAGCATAAATGGTTCCAGTGAAAGGTGAAGTTGCCATGGCTGCTGTGTGCAGCAAAACTAATGTGGAGACACATGAAGGGAAATCTGTAATGCCTATATTGCATCTTGCCATAATGGCATGGCATTCCTGACTAGCAAGAAGAGGAAACCATGTACAACTACAGAAAGTAAAATCAGGAGATTGATAGACTATCTCAGTTAGTTAGAGCCTGGAGCTAATAACACCCCTGTGTGGGCCATTCACTTAAGAGTTGAACTTAATGATCCTTCTGTGTCTCTTCCAACTCAGAAGATTCTGTGATTCTGTGGTTCTGTGACATGATGCAATAGGTGAAGGTAGGTAACTCTGGAAAGGAGAAAAATAAAAAAAGAAAAAAAAAGAGAAGCAATGAATCAAAATTTTTGAAGATCAGGAAAAACTAGTGATTTTGATTATTTGAGCCCAGAAAGTCCTCATGCAGTGAGTCTGGTCTTTCCTGCACAACAGCTGTGAAACACGATAGGTGGAGATGGGTCATCTTGCACACCACAGTGCACGCTCTGTGGCGTACAGAGCAGGCAGAGGAGCTGTCACAGCAATGGTGGATGTTACATTCCAAAATTCAGCAGAAGGAGGAGGAGGAACGATGCAGAAATATATGGTTCCTCCTATGCTATCCATTTCCCCACTTTGTCTTCACTGAGTGAAACTATTTTGTGGCAGTATTTGTTGAGCATGAAGCCGATAGCTTGCCAAAAGTTAGCCAATCTAAATGTTCTGATGTGTCTAATTGTTTAAAAGATTAAGTACATCTGAAATAGGCAGAACAAAGTTCTGCTCAAGTATATATTATTTTTTACTCAGACTTTATAGTACATTTCTCTGCTGCATTTAGGTAGCATTGGGAATGATTTGAAAGAAATATTCAGTTCTCTGCTCGTTGGAGCTTCATGCACCCTGGAGTGGTTGGGCATAATCATATTAAATGCAAAGAACAAATAATGTTATCAAACTGCAGGAAGAAAGAGAATGAGATATTTTTTGCTTCTAAAAGATTGGCAAGTTAATTGCTTTTTTGATAAAAAAACTGTGCTTATTCAAATCCTCACATGCCAGCTTTGGAAGAGGAAATTTAGTCTGGTTAGTCTGCTCTTACCAATGCACAGCTCTTCTTCCCAAAAGCTGAACATATGGGATAATGCAGACGGGCTCAGCTGCTGACTCAGGCAGTGTAGGATGACTGTAGAGCTGCGTTCCCTCATTCCCACTGCACAGGAGAGCAGAAATGACATATTAATGACACCACAAGTCTTGTTGTCTCATGTAAGCTCATCTTCCTTTAGTTTACAAGATGCTTAGCAGTACACTGGTTTCCTTTGGCATTGTGCCTCCAGAGGGGTGCAGATCTGTGCAGATGATGGGTAGGCAATACCCAAACAGGCTGGATTGTTGCACTCAAAGCAATAATCATGTGGTCCCAGATCCAGGACTGTGGCTTGGAAGGGAAGTTTTTGTTTCTGAACTCTTGGAGGTCACTGTTGTGAAGCAAAGGGCTCCATATATGCCTCACTTAGGATGTAACTATTTCCTCAACACATTTGCACTCACATTTATACAATTTTTTTAGCCCCTCCAGGTGGAGATGACATCAGGTTTCTAAATCTTCAAAGACTTGAATTAGCAATGATCTTTTATAAGCTAAATATACAGTTACTAGATTTTCTTGACAGAAACCCCTAGCACCCATTCTCCACCTTCCAGAACAAAGTGGCTGTAACTTAAGATTTGAAGGTTCAGGAGACAAAGCAGTATTTCAGAAGCTGGTTTCAAATTCAACCCCAAGCATTTTATTTCAGAATCTGTATCCCAAGGGCAGGACCAAGTCATGCTGCCTGGAAGTCTGATAGCAGCATGCCAACACTGCCAATCTTAGCCATTCCTAGGCTTCTCTTGGTGAGTGTGTGAATTTCAGCTACACTCTGCAGAGATCCTGGGGTTGTGACTCTGTCCCACCTGTGCTGCATGGATCACCTTGGGTCATGGGGGCCAGGAGCACACTGCATCCACTGCATCCTTGAATTTCTGGGTTCTGGAGTTAGAGGGACTAGCAGTTAGAGCTGAAGAGCCTTTCTCTTTTATGGAGAAAATTGTGTTCGATTTTCATCCAGAATCTGAACAAACATAATTCTGAAATATTAGTAGTATCACAGAATGAGATAACTCCTCTCTGCTGGGCTCCCGCCTGACCTCTGACCTGTCAAATGTCTATCTAGCTTTGAATGAGATCCCCAAACTGACAGCAAGTGGAATTTTCCTCTTAATTTAAGCTTTGAATCAGATCTTTTGTAAAAGTCTAGATTTTACCCATAGTGAAGTACTGGAGTTGTAGAAATGACAGACGTTTTTATAATAAATGATGAAATATGAGCATGTAATTTCTCTTCTATATATAACTTAAACAAGTTTTAAAAGAAGATTTTTTTTCTCCCATCTGTATTACTCTTTGTAGACTTAATCTGGATTGGTTGATTTTACAAAAAGGATACTCAGCCATTTTTCTGTTTTTGGTAAAAAACTCTTGCAGAAGAATAAGCAATCCTTATGGAATTACCTTTGAAAAGAAGCAAGGACATGAAGAAAACATGTAGAGGAATGCCATTAAATATGAACATTGTGTTAATGGAACCATCAGACACCCTGAGATTTCAAATCCCTTTGCTCTGTTCCTCTCAATATCAAGAAAATCATATATTTTGCAAGGCCCTGATTCTCCCTTTATTCATTGTGTTGCAGAGCGGGATTGCCTCCTGTTCTGTGACTGGAGTTGCAAGCGGCTTCCACGAAAAAAGAGCCAAGCACCATGAACTGAAACAGATGACTGATAAATGTGCATTCCAATAAAATGTTGAGGCAGTCAACATAGTCACTTGGAATACTCTAACTTTTAAGGAGCTGAGCAGGTGGCCAAGATGTACGGCATCCATCAGGTTGTTATGCATATAGTTATGCGTACAGATGCCAGTAAGTAGGTAGGATAAATTCACAGCTCACATTACCACCAGAAAGATTTTTCCTTCAAAATCTTTCGCTTCCCATTGCCAAGGCACCGTCTGCCCTTCTCAAAGCGCTGCAGCAGGAGTGGGAAAAGAGCACAGAAATAAAGCTAAGCTGCCAAAAGGGAAAGGTGGCTTCAGGTAAGCCCTGGCCAGCTCCCAGCACACCCAGCAGGCATGCAGCCAGCCTGCCTGACTGCATCCCCCGGCAGAACGTATGCTTATTAACAAGGAAACTGCAGAGAACAAAACACCAGCCATATGCTTGTCCTGTCCTGCTCCTCCGTCTGCTTAAGGTCCCAGTTAACTACAATGAGCACTAATCTGCACTGGGAGAGGGGGCAAAGAGGTAAAGACACAGGTACTAGTTCCCATTTTGTCTACAGCTGGCATCAGCAGCTCCTTGTACAGTCTACTGAACTACAAGCCAGAGCCTCAGCAGTGCCAGAGCTCTGTTTCACACAGTACAGGAAGGCCACTGGAGGAAAATTGGGTTCAAGGTTCCCACAAGCCAAACTTCTTGCAGTGTTTTAAGCAGCTACTACTGACACATAATGCCTTTTACGTACATAAATAGGAATCCTTTTCAGTTCAATTTTCATATTGAAAAATGAAAAACTAAAAGCAACTTAACAGGCTGTTGGACTAGATAATCATTGTAGGTCCCTTCCAACTGGAAGTTCCTTCCAACTAGTCTACTCTGTTCTAGTCTATTCTATACCAATTCTTAGCCCGTCCTAAGCTACACTTAATGGATAATCACATCATATCTGCTTTGGGAGATACTCACCTCCCACTCCTTACCTCCCTGTCTACTACCTCTGGTGATTGCACACAAGATGTCAATTCTGTTTAAGCCTCTACTGATTTAGGAATTGCTCTCCCATCAGAGTGAAGAGGATTCCTAGATTCGATAAACCATTCTTTCCTCTGCAGGGAATGAAGAATAATCCAATGGCTAAGACACAGGCTTGGAATTCAGGGAAGATACTAAATTCCTTGCTCCTCTGCACATTCCCATTCAGATCATAGCCAAGAAACCTCTGAAAGTGTGACACAAATTCCAAGGCTGACCCTTATGGATGTCATTCCCCATTCACCTGGATGTTGCTGTCTGCATAGTTATCTCTGGGCACAAAGAGCACTTGGAGTATCCAATTGTTCAACTATAATTTTTGACAGACCCTCTATATACAGGAACCTAATTCTCTGTTTAAAGAAAGGTGCACCCTTGCAGCACCATGGTCCTTGCACACTAAGTCTGAACCAACTAAATCAGCACTGAGCTAAAACTATGCTGAGCCTCCTTTGCAAAGCAGGGCTGGGTAAAGCCACACAATAAGTGAGCTGCTCATTTCACAGCAAACTGAACTTTTGCTACAAATTTCCTTTGGGCAGAAGGTTTTAAAAAAAATACAGTTTTAGGTAAAGTTTAAAAACAAAGAATCGAAGTTCAAAACATGGCAAAAAGACAATAAATAAGAACTTATTCTAAGACTATATTGCCAGCTTTAAACTCCAATCAAATAGTACTACAGATGCTACAGTGAGAGAAGAATTAGTCTAAGATGAATTAGTCTAATCCATCAACACCAAAAGCTTGGGCAAAAAACAAAAAAAGTACAAACCACAATGTAGGTCCAAGAAATAGAAGAACTCTGTGTCCACAGGGAGTTGGAGAAAAAAACAAAGTGCGGGAAGAAAGAAATTTAAGTGCCTGCATCCCAGTTCTCCTTTCTATGGAAGAAGTTGTACCTGAAGTAATGAATACACTCTGTCTTGTGGCGATGAGCAGCAGAGTGGAATTACAGATTTACAACGGAGGTGGAAAGCCGGTAGATGAATTGCAGGACTTTTTATTGGCAATTACAATTTCATGGCAGGGTTATTATTTATTAAATATAGAAGCAGCCAGTTGAATTCCAACTGCTCTTAGGCTTAATTCCACTTATAAAAAGGCTGAAGAAATTACACAGAGCTAGTCCTTTGCAGTAACAGGCATGCTTCTGCTGTCTTCACATGGATACACACACACACACAGAGAAATAAAAAAAAAGTAAGTGTATGGAAGGGGAACAAGTTACACCCAATTTACTTTTAAAAACGCCTAAGGTAGAGTAAAATAAATGTACTGTGCTGCTATCATTACTGCACCTGAAGAACAGTTCGAACAGTGTAACTTCCTCTATTACTGAAGCTCAATTTTTTAGGATCTCCAGAAAAAGATAAACTTTACACACTGGTCTCCCATAGAAAACCTGTGTGCAGACAGAAAAAAACCTGTGAAATATGTCCCAGGTCAGAATTGGTATGTGCTGGGAGAAGAATAACATAACATTGGCCATAATATGCAATTGCGTCCCAGGTCATCTCCATAAAGAAGAATTTTGGATACATATACTTTTTTCAGGCAGAAAAAAGGACAAGTTATTCAAACCTCAGCAGCTTTGTGTCAGCATTTTGAATTCACTGGACTGCAAGGCAGAGGAAAGTAAGGGGCATCAGAGAGAAAGGAAGAAATATTCACTAATGAAACTGTCTCAGCTTCATCAGAAAGCTCACATGGATAAAGTTTTTATACCTTTGTTCATGCTGATCTGTACCACTTCATATTAGCACAATCAGGGTGTTTAATAACATATGTTGGCCAGAACAACAGATCTCATCTGGTATGCCATCAAGCAACTTTTTTTTCTTCTTTTTTTTTTTAGTGTTAAAAAAATAATTTAAAAAGATCCAACAGGAGCAAAAAATATATTTTGTATACAAAAAAAAAAATAGTTTCCTACAGGCCAGCTCTTTTTAGACTAGAATACAGATGTACATTAGTCTGGCGTGATTCAAAACTTCATTTCCAAAATGCCAGTCTTTTGCTAATATATTTTTCAGGCATACTTCTTTGTACATTATCTGTACTTCTATAGCAGTACATTAATGTTTCTGATCACATTATGAAAGGTATCTTCAGTAAAAATGTGGAAATGGACTGCTATAATTTCCATTTCTGTACAAATAAAACCTTTTGATTACTGTTCCAATCCAATGAAGAAGGAGTGAAGTAGGACCGACTTACATGCTGACTTGAAAGCAGAAAGGATAGTTCAAAGAAACAAGACTGTCCAAAGACAAATACAAAATTTAGCAACCAATTTAAGGTTGTGAATACAGTTGAGGTAATTATTCACATCCCCTAGAGACCAAACAAGCAGCAAATTGCAACTAGGCAATTAATCAGTCCAGTATTTTTATATCCCCACATTTTAATAGACTGTTGTGTCTCTTAGATCATCAGCATTTCAATAAGGTGTACACAATGATGTGGATATCTTATGCTAATGATTCCTTGCTCACCATTGTAAAAGTGAGTATTATGAAACAAATGCTCAGAGAAACGTGAAATAGATTGCTGTTTTCAGAATAGGTATAATTTACCCTCATGATTGCATTACACCCAGGCAACCCTCACGAGCTGGCCAGGGACGACTGCTCTATTTGCAGTAAGTTATGGACCAGCAGCGTCAGATCTTCATGGAGATAAATGAGCTCAGCTCTTTCCAGCTCACAGGTTGTGCCCAAGAATGTGGACTGTTGATCTGGCTTGCTGACTACATTTGGGAGTAAGCTATCAGTTTTTTTCACATTAGTGATTATATGCTTATATGTATAAGCAGAGATGATTTACTGTCTATACAGACAAAACAACACCTCCTTTAGTTAGGCGAGAAATTTCTAGTCCTTGTCCAAACAAACTTCTGGAGCAGGTAATATTGTTCTTGTAAAAAAGCTATACAGGATAAAATAATAAGTATCATCTAGGAAGCAGGAGTGTGAAAAGTTTCAAGTGCGTAACAGTAGTGTGGGCGGAATAAATGAAACAGCAAATACAATACCTAATTTGTTAAAGTCATTAGAAACAAGCCAGAAATCAGTGTGGGAGACATTTGTTGTGCCTGCTGCCCAGAGCTAAGTCTTCAGAACTTTTATAAAGATCAAAATTGTTGAAGTGTTCCTTAGATTTTCTCTTTGGAACAGAAAGAAAATTTGAAGAGGATAAAAAATATTGTTATGCATCCCCATGTCTCAAGACGGTGAGAGATTTAATGAAGGAAAAGGAAAACGTCTCCACACTTGAAGCATTCAGAGCTTTTGTAGTACAGTTTGCTTCAGGAGGAAATAATGTTTTCTGTGGTTATGAACAAGCAAAAAATTCAAGACTATATGTACTGCTGCTTGGGGATTAGATGAGGATTTAATATCTTTCTCAGAGAAAGGATTAATTAAAGACTGTCTTCTTTGGGAAGGTGATGAGCAAAATAATTTCATATGCATGTAGAACTTTTGATTTATTTCTCCATAGAAATAAAATGTATTTGATGATTTCTCATTTCATATCTTTCTCTTCAAAAATAAGGATAATTTAAAATTTTTATTCATAGGAGTTGCTGAAGGAGTTTTAACATGCTTTCAAAATGTCAAGAAAAAAGAAGGAATCATGGGAGTCTCCTTTAGAAAACTGATAATCTACTGCTAAGAGCTGAGGAAATACTGCTTAAACATAACTAAGAATCTGTCTTTTCATTACATTTTTTCCTATGCTTAAGTGAATTGGGTTAGAAATTGGTTGGGAAGTCGACTGGCTACTGGTAGATAGACCTAATAGCATTTTTCATTCCAGTGATCGTCCTGTGAAAAGTTTGACTACTCTTTCCACAAAATTTGATTGTCATCAAAAAGCTGAAGAGTGCACACAAGCAATTGTTTTTTATTTATTTGCAGACCTTAGCAGCTGGTGTTCTAGAGAACTCAGGATAAAAATCCAACTAATCTGGTCCTGCCTCAGGGGCTGAAAGTCTGGAAATGTCTTTCACCACCTTCTCTAAGGAATGACACAAATTAGAGCATCTCACAGAAAACCTGCTGGTGCCTGGCCCCCTCCGTTCTCTTTCTCTCTACAAAGCAGCAATCCATGACAGTTGCAGGAAAAAAAATTAAAAATCATCCATTATTTGTTTCATGATAGAAATGCCAGCCAACGTCTGAATTCCCTCCAACGCTGATACGAAAGAAATAGGTATTTCAATGAACAAATTTAATTTTAAAAAAGCCTAAAAATATTCATTTTAAGCCATCAAGACAAAAAAAATTACGGTTAAGCTTTTTGTCAAAACTATTTGACCCCAAAGTAATTAATTTTACTCAAAAAACCCAAGCATTTTTGTAAAGACTGTGTTATAAGAATAATTTTTTATTATGCTTGTAATTATAATTTTTTTTAATACTCTTATAACACCTTCCCTTTTGAGAGGGGTTCAATACCACCAATCCTTAAACTGTGCCACTTTTTAAATTAAATATCTGGCAAGTTTTACACATTATATTTATATTTATTTATGCATATCTACATACGTATATAAAATCAGTAGAAATTTAAATGGCTCAGGCCAAATTTCAGAGCTTCCTGCTCTGAAAACGACACACAGTGAATGGATAGAGGAAAGCAGAAGGCTAGGAAGGGAAGAAGCAATGAATGGCAATCTGAGATAAAGATCTGAGGAAGAAACCAAGAACAGAGGCTCTACTGGAGAACTTCCCAAACTTTCTTGTACAGCTTCTGCCTATCAAAGCCTGGGACCCCAATTGGATTTTTTTGCCTTGCATGTGTCTCATTTCTTCAGTCTCAAAACACAAGACCTTCAAGGCAAAGACTTGACAACTTCTGCTATCCTTTTCAATGAGCACCTCTGTCCCTTGCTCAGGTGGCCAAGATCTCTGTCCTGCAGTACAGCTTGGATATGATCAAAAAAAGCAAGTGATATTCCTTCTGATGAGCACACCCGGGTAATCACCAAATAGTTAGCACACCAGGGAACAGAATCTCTTGGACGGAGTAGAGCACAGTATTGGATGATCTGGTTTACTGTTTAAACATGGTTCAGCTTCATGGACTATTTGCCTGAACTTCATAAGGCAATCTGAGCCCACATGTGTGTTATAGCTCTCTTCCAAGGAGCTCAAGAAAGGATCGATGGCATGCAATTTTACAGTCACTGCATGGTCCTGTAAGATAAATATGGATTAACTGTCCTGGATTAAATATTTAATGTAATAAAATGCTTTTTTAAAGGTATGGAAGTGTGACTTAGTCCTGCATTTTAATTATACTTAAAAGGAGATGTGTCAGCATCTAACTTATTCTGTTCAAATCCCAACATGCTCCAAAGATAAATCTCTTCTGTTTGAAGAAGGTTAAGATAGTCAAGGGAGAAGATCAAATAATTAGGCATAGGTGAATTTAAAATCACTGTTCCAGACTGTCAAATAAATTAGAGTTCAAAGACTGAATGGTAAATTATACATAGGTATAATATATATGTACAATTTCTCATTCCATTTTTGTAATTGGAAAAAAAAAAAAGAATGTATGTTTTATTAATTCATCCCAGACTCTCTAGATACTCAGTCTTAGGTCAGTAATTACATTAAATAAGTTACAGTGAAATCTTTGTGGTACCTTCCAAAATTTAATATAAGCCTATATCATATCATAGCATATCCATAGCTTAGTCTAGCTAAGCCTGGGTATGGGTATCACCTTCTATCCCCTTTTTCCTATGCTACTTTTTGGAATTACGTTAATGAGCTATGAGGAGAGGAGATGCAAGCTCACTCATGCAGTGAAATGAAAATTGAAAACTGAAAATTTCATCTTTGTTGCTTCAGGTCAGGTAACTGTTTTTTTTTCAGTTTAATCAAATATAGATGAAACTATACTGTTTCAAGACTTGCAAAATGGAGAAAATGAAATATTCCACTAGAAAGTGCTGAAGTTGTAATTTTTATGACCTTTTATTTTAGCTGCAACTCTTTGCTAAGTTGAAGGCTACTTGTGAAAGGAAAAAGCTGTTTTTACCACACTGGCCTCTTTCTGGTTCCTAGTGGTTTGCCTACAGTTGAACTCAGACCTCAGCTGTGTGGCATCGCTGAGGAGCAGCACCCTTCAGCTCAGGTCAGAAGCAGAATATTTTTCCTCCTCTGCTCTGTTCCTGGTATCAGCCAAGCTGGCTGGTAAGAAGAGCTGAATAATGTAGAGGGGAGCATCCTCCTGCCCTTCTTAACTGTCCTCAGCTCCTTTGCTAACAGAGTAAAAGGGCTCACCTCAAGTCCTGGGTGTCATCTAGCAGGTTCAAGTTCTCCAGCTTAGGGAGCACAGTCATGTAAGGTTAGGGACATAGTTCTAGTGACAGACAGGTTAAGGTTTTCAGCATTTTCAAATGTTTTTTTTATAGCACTGACCATTAAATCACAGAATGTCCCTCCTGAATGCTATAAAGTAGATAAATAATGAGTTCAGCTATCAGTGGTTTCTGTGCCTTCACTGTTGCCTTTAAAATGCAAGAGTGAACTGGACAATTTAACACCAGCAATTAAAATAAAAGAGGTGAGCAACAGTTAATTTCACAGCATGAAGAACCCTGAAAGCCACCTAAGGTAATATATGCTAGTGGAGCCAGGTTATGAAATGACTGCATTGCCAGCGTGGCCATGTCCTGATGATGTACTCCATAATGACACCTCATTAATGAACACATTTGCTTTTGATTGCTGATGGCAGGGTTTCAGCTGCAGCAGGGCAGACTCTCTGGGAACAGGGAACTTGCTTGTGGGTCCAAGCAAACCAAATCCACTTATGAAGTTGAATTGCCAGGCTTGCCCTGGTGCATCCTATACATCTGTTCAGTGGGGGAAAAGGCTGTATGTGACTAGAGTGACTTTAAAATGAATCATCACACCTCTTGACACCCAGCTTTCTCCTGGAAACCAAAGCAAATGTTAATTTCTTCCCCAGCTCACAGTTGAAGCTCAGTTTGATCCCCAACTTGAAAAGACAAGATTAAATTTCAACTGTTCCATAATTACATTAAAAAAAATCAGTGACCACAGCTGTTCTGTGGCCTGCCTTTATTGTAAAGTACATTGATGCTACTAAAACCAGTGACTTTCCCAGAAGCCCATTGCCACAATCAGGTAGAAGAAACCTTAGATATGGCAGCTTGCAAGCAGCTGATCAGATTCTAGCATTTTGCAGTATCATGATGCTTTTTTCCCCTCCAAATAGCTTTCCAAAACCCACTTCAACTCCACTCATTCTACGAAAATAAAGCACGCAGTCCAGACTTTAAAAGGCAGAAATCAGATGCTGCCTATAGGTGAGGCATCATGCTTGTTTCCAAAGTCAAGTGGAAGTTTGAGGGGAAAGCCAACATAAAAAAATTAGCTTAACTTTTATGAGTTGCTTTGAAAAGTTAATAGAGGCTTGACAGAGCATCAGTGACTGCAGGAAGAAGAGGTACTCCGTGAGTTTTACTGCAGGAACCTGTGAAAAAGACAAATGAAAACTAACTATGCTGATGTTTAAAATTCAGCAACAGCACTCATATAGTCAGACCTCAGCATCTCCAGCGGGAGCCCTATGTGCTGCCCACTGAACTGGAAGAAAATTCCCTACAGATGCAGAGGGCAGCAGGATGGATTTCTCAAGTCTTGCCCACATAGGTCCAGCAAAAATTTACAGGAAGGACACAGGTGACAAATTACATAAAGCTCACCACAGTATTAGTCACACTACTGCACAGCTAGTTCTCCCATATCATCAAATTTTACACTGTCTCATATCCCTGAGCATACCTACACCTTCAAGTATTCCCAGCTGCTGCATAGACACATGTCATTATCCAACCCTGGCACAGAGGAAGATAAAAAGCAGGATTTCTATCTCATGAAAAGTTTCTTCCCTTCACTCCCAAAGTCCCTATTCTTCCACTTCGTGTTTTCAAACCTTTGTACAAACTGACAAGCCAAAGGTCTGAAGGGCTCTTCACTGAGCAGCTGTCTGTTTAGAGCGAAAAGTTCATGAGCTTTTGATTTCCTAAACTCAAACAGACACTATAAGGTCTGGTATGGTTCTGAAGGAACTACCTGGGATTCAGAAAACACACACTAAGCCTGATATGTGTGATATCCAATACTTAAATAAATCAGTGCCTTTCGATAAAAGAGAATCCATCTCCAGCAGCTGTTTTGTCAAGTTCTGCCTGTCAGTCAGTGTTGATTCTTTTTACTGTCCATAAGATGTCAATGACATAAAAGGCAGTGTCTCTTAAATCAGGGATTTGATGGCAACATCTGCTCATCTGTACCTTCTACTCAGTACAGTAGTAAACCAACTTGGTTGATGCAACTATGAACTCCCAAGAGAATGTGGGCTTTGCTCTGCTTTTCTCCCTCACCCCGTATGACACCCAGCTAGCAGAGCAGATAACACTGATTTTGGAAAGTAAGTTCCACATATATTGCGCCAGAAGAGGTAAGTACTTACTGCAAAGATCTTAAAAATCAACAAGTAGAATGGCAGAACACTTGAGCTAATTAAGAGAAAACAGAGTGTTGCTTAAACCCCAGCACTGTTTACAAATTCAGCATTCTCAGCTGCAAGAAACTTAAAATTTACAGCTCCTCCTCTAGGTGTAAGCAGGCATCACAGATTAACATACAGTAAGATGAGTTCTCCATCCAGAAAAGTAATAGACAGGAGCAAAGCAAGACAAGCCCATCATCTCCTCAGTAAACCATCCAAACTTTAAAAGTTTTTGTTGTTTTTCTTTTTTTGTTTTGTTTTGTTTTGTTTTTTTTACTTTAAAAGCAGTTGCAACTCTAAATCAACTGCCCTGTTCAGTGTTTTCAGAGGTGTTGCAACCATCGTTATTCAATAACACCTTTTCCCTTAGCAAAAGAGGAAAAAATAATGCCAGCAAATAGAAGATATATGATATATAACGTGAACATTATTAAGTACCTTATTTAAGAATTAATCTTTAACCTTCACAAACGTAGTGACAACATACAATGATATTTGCTGGAGGCGACTCTTTTTTCATACTCACACAACAGCATTATTTATAGTAGCAGTGCACATCTGAACAACAAAGGAGAGGGAAAGGTAGAGATGAAAGATGCATTGTAACAAGCAATAAATCAGGCAGCACTGAATCACTGAATGCTAAAGAAAAGGAAGCTACCTGAAAATAACATTGTGATTTAGCAAAAGTCCTTTAAAATGTGCTTAATGTACATATTTGTTTCTTACTGAAGTAGTGAAATCAAAGCTTTTATCCAGAATTAAGTGTGTTCTTAACTGCTCTGCAAAGTCAGGATCTAAAGGAGGATGACATTTATGGTGATTTCCATCTAAGTCTACAGGACAAACAATGTTTTCAGGGAAATTCACAAAGCCATCAAACACATTGACACATCTCAGTTGATAACAACAAATATCACTGACAAAATAAACTCTATTAGTATTCTTTTCAGATTGCATAAGTGGTGTTCCTGTGAGAATTCATTTCTCACCTTCCACCAGAGTGCTTTTGTTCATGAAAAACTGCTTTAGGAGACTTAAATATATCTAAGGGCTGTTACAGATAAACCTTTCTTCTTTACCCATCATTTTCATAGCTTTCTAGGGCAACAATTCAAAACAGTCAGATATGAAACACTGAATTTATGTATTTGGTCTCTACTTTTGCAGACTGCCTGTGATTTTCACATGTGTGGAATTCTTTAATTTGTTTATATTTGTGTTGGTGCATGCATATGTATTAACTTAAATAACAATTTAAACATTTTTCTAAGTTCTCCATAATCATCACTTTTATTTAACAAGTTCTGCTCATCAAGCCATTAGCACAGAGTCTTTACGATATCTAGCACAATTATTTCATACAAATACTTACTTTTTCACTGATTTTAAATAAAGCCCTCTAATAGTAAAAATTATCAAAAGCTTATGGCATGCAGTCTATTACATGAAAGAACAATTTAATCTGGAGAGGAAATTAGTGAAGAAAGACATGGGACCGGTCTTCAAATTCATCAGTATAGGATGGGACAAGACACAGTGGACATAAATTGCAGCAAAGATTTTACAGAGGACATTTGGAGAAAAAAAAAATTCTCTAGTTACAAAGCAATGGAAATCTCTGGGATAGGCTGCCTGGAGACGTAATGAAAGCCCATCCCAGGGGGTTTTCTAGTTTGGTTAATGAAACATCCATCAAGAAGGGTTTAGGAATAAATCTGTCTTGCCACAAGGGTAGTAGACAGATCTCTTGACATGCTGTTCATCTGTTGTTTGCGGGATTTTTTCTAATTCCACGGTAAAAGTTAAATAGAAAGTATTAGAGAAAGGAGAATGGAAGAGAAATCATTTTATTTTCTTTCTGCCAGACTGAAGAGACAGATGATACATTGTTCTTGTACACTTGTGGCTCTCCAATTTGCTCACATTTTTATCACCTCAGCAGTAGGAAGCAGCTGCCCAGATGCCCTGAAGTCTATAAACCACCCCACAGGGTTGGCACAGTCTGAGACATTTCCCACAGATAACTTGACAGATGTCTGCAGTCAATAGGTAATTTCCATTAATTAAGATAAATGCAAATGCACCTCCTCTCTCTTAGTGGATGTTTGCCCTCTGCTCAAGAAGGACCTTAGATTCCATTGCCATTTTCATATAAATATGTGTTTCAGCTTCGCAAAACTAGCTCCTGCTGTTGGTCTTTGGTCGTGTAAGGCAATATATCTAACTGTGGGGAGAAATCTTTCACACAGAAAGCATCCTCATTCATTAAATTAGTTTCATCCTGAGTCTGTAAAAATGTGACAGCGTCTTAGCAGTGAAAGGCATTTGACTCATACTCCCTCTTTAAATACCGAGAATCTGAGGAGCTGCAGAGGTCAGCATCGAAATGTGAGTCATAAAATGAGTTTCAAACTCAGTTATGTAATGGATCTGAGAATGTAGCCTCCTTTGCACAGAAGGAAGGCAGAACTCTATGAATTAAATGAGAAATAGCCAGAAGTAGAAAATGTTTTCTTGTCTTTGATGTTTCACTGGTCTTTTTCAGTTTGAAGACCACATAAAAGTTTTCCAGTGAAGCTGTGTACTGTCTTCAATGAACTTAAGCCACTGTTGACAGCTTTGCTTTGCTTTGCTTAGTACTCCCACCGATCCCTTAGAAGTTGAAGAACACAGGCATATGTGAATTCCCTGAATTCAATGAAGCTTAAAAGGGAATAAAAATTACATTCTTCAAAAGCCTGCCTGAAAATGTTTGCAATTACCTTGCTGTTCTGGTTGCAAGTAAAGAAAGCGCATCCTGCTTTGTGTAAGTAATCTAAAATGAACAACCTTTTCCCCTCAAAGACATGATACCTAAGGATATAAGAACATGAGTATTTCAGAGCAGAATTAGGCTCCAAATAAGGTTTCTGTTGGCAGCTTTTCCAATTTCTTCATGCTAAACTAAGTTCAGAAAGCTTTTGGGTTACTATTCCAATATCAGATGATGTCAGTGATATTGATACTGATATTAATGAGGAATAAAGACCAATAATTGCAGGTTTATCGTGTTTTCAGTTATCTATGAACAATTAGCTAATGACCAATAAATTCTGGGCAATTTTGCACATCTGGCCTATGCTAGGTACTTCTTAATTCACTCCAGCTGCAATTACAACTAGCCCAATGTTAAAATTATTTCAGTAAAGTTCACTTAATTCCATGTGCAAATCTGTAGGACTTTGGCCACCAAACTCTCCAACCTCGTCTGCAACCCTGGAAAGAATCCAACAGAGCATTCAAAAGAGCTTTTGCAATGAACAGAAAGGTCCACACTTCAACTAAAAAACATTACCTCTCCACCAGTTGGTGCTTTGATCACTCCATTACACTGATGCTACAAAAGTGATGTAAAACACAGACAGGACCACATGGTAGCTCTTTTTACATGCTCTGAACAGCTGCATGAAACAACACACTGCAAAGAGAAGACAATGAGATTTGCTGTATTCTCATCTGGGGCTTTTAACCACCCATTTATTATTTACACCAAGCTGTAAAAACGATCTGTGTTTGACAGTTCTGACTGGATTGAAATTATCGAGGTGAAGTGACACTGTTCTCAGCAGATGACCTTCCTGAAAGTAGGACACACTTGATGCATAGGATTTTAATTTAATAGTGTTTTATTTTTCCAGTAAGAAAAATGTTACAGTAATTTTCCTCAGCCCTATCTCAGGATACATCTTAAATGTGGTGCCATTTTATTTAAATGTCATAACCTATGTACATATTTGACAGCTTTCATTCAGAAGCAGCACAGAAATATTAGAGATCATCATAGAACTATTTAATTTTTAGATGGAATATTGTTGATAGCAAAAATATGGGCTACTAATGCTTATTTATTGAATTTTTCTGTCTTGCACTGAAAGGGTTGTGCTCTTCTAACCCCTCCTCCCTTCAAATTTACTCAATTTGGAGCTTTTCCATTCATGTATTGTCAAAATCTAAGCAGAACAAACCTCCAGGTTCATATCCAAATTGTAAATTCTATTCTCAAAGCCTCCATCTTTCAACATGTGTTCTATGCTACACCAAATCACTTTCATAACCACTTCCTTTCCTCCTTTCAAAAAACCCTATTTTAATCCATTGCACCATCTACATCTTTTTAAGTAAACTGCCTCACCTTTCTTCTGGGCCTTTTCACGGGTAGGGATTGGATATGTTTCTGTTTGCTCTTTTTTATCTATATCTTGTAGGAGATCTAGAATAAAAACATGAATTATCTTCTAACAACAACAGCAACAACAACAAATTAAAGTGCCTTCTGAAATATGTGGGAAACTTTCTACCAAACTCAGTAAGGTGGCAATTTCATTCTTAAAAAACAGACTATTTTCAAATGCTGGTTCATGGATATGGTTTCAAACACACATGGATATCTTTTTTTCAGTAGGCTTTACATATATATATATCCTTCTTCATGTCCCCATGTACATACTATTTGAATTTAAACCAGTAATAGACGCTGATCAGAGAAATATTAATTTCCCATGCAATAAACCAAACAAAACCCACCATTAAAATATTTGCAAGCACCATTTAATACTAGTTAATGTCCTGTTTACAAAAACAGCTGGGCACATCACAGCTTCCCTTTCCTATCCCCACTTAGTACAGTTACTGCACATTACTGACATAACATTTTCTTGATGATACAGGGAATCCCTTCTTTCTGTACTTGGACAGATGTGAAAAGCATCCTTATTGACTGGCCTGCTCCTTCACTTCCTTTTTGTAAGGGTGATCATTTACTCTGGAGCTCCTTAAAAAATTTTATATGCTGGGGCATTGGCATCCATTATCCTTAGAGTGAGTACAGCCCACACTGAAACATCTTGGTGTGTACAGAAGAAAGTCCTAACTCTTAACCCTTTGCCCTGCCGTAATGTCATTGTTATACAATTGCTAGTGGCCACAGAGTTTTCCACAAGAACACTACGAGTAGGCAGATACAGTTTTTTGACGAGGGAAAGACAACTTTGGTAGTATTTTGGTTTTCCAGAATGCACATCAATTTTATAAGCTGCAGACCTCTTTATTAAAGGCCTTTTATTTGCCACAAACAATAACACAATAACAGTGTTGTTACATCACCAGCATATTGTGTAACTTTTTATTGGTGTGCACTTGCCATCATAATAAG
>JAWWES010000081.1:45869294-45912251 GCA_035583135.1 Lophotriccus pileatus | reverse complement strand
TATTGCCAGAAAAAGGCACTGTATTTTAAAAATAGAATGGCATTTTTTCCATTAATTTAAAAGCCAGGTAGTCATAACTTCAAAATTTAATCTAATTCTAACATCATAAATCATCATCTTTCCAGTAGTTTTCCTAACCAGTCTTTTTCTTTAGACGTTTAGAACTGGAAAGCAATTTTAAGGTAAACCTGTATAGAAATACTCTTCTACAGCAAAGCAAAAAATACCCACATGGATTTTGTCTAATTACATGATCTTTTCAATTTTTTTCAAACAGAGGTTTGTTTCACCAGCTGTGTTAGGTTAAGAAAATATTCAGGAAGCACCTTTCACTATCAGGTTCTCACTGCTATATTAGTTTTGGAGGCATTTTGTTTTCCTATTATTTTCTGTTTCTCACTGTGTACCTGATTCACTTGGGGGGGGAAGATTTTTCTCACTACTCTTTCACAGCGATTGTCTTGTTCCTATTATTTTATTTACTGAGCTCAAGCACCCAGAATTTCACCACAAATATTTATTCTCTGTTTGGGAAAAAAAAAAGGAGTTGATTTTCTAAGTTAAACTGACATACTCAACTTCCCTTGGGGTAAAGCAAGAAAAAATTGGGAAATTCTGATTCTTCATTCCCTTAGACTGAATAATGAGATTTCTGGTTTCTTAAGTGGTTTGCTCAGTCCTGCTTCTAACGAAAGGCAATAAATTTTATTGAATGAGTAACAGGAATGACATTCAGAAAGCTTCAACTGTGTAGCCTTGGCATTGTAACTTCGGCTCAGTGTAACGGTAGAGCTCTAGACCTTAGCTGATTATAAGTTGATCTTCTCATGAAATGTTTAAGATATATGCAGTGCATTCAAGTTGCATTATATTGTGATGCAAATTTAGCTTTGTTAATTATAATGGAAACAATGTTTTATTAAACTGCTACATAGTCTCACTTTGCAAAGCAAATGCAAAATAAATGTTTTGTCATGATTCTCTCCTTTTGCATTTCCTCCAAATCCACTGCTATAAGCTAATTTGTCTCTGTGTATCTTCTTTATATGTTTGCTCATGCAATGGCACAAGAGAGAGAAATGTTAATGCTCTGCTCTCCTTGCGACATTTCAACCGCAGTTCTGCTCCTCTTTCAGATTGCAATTCTACAAAATATTTTTCAAATGTTTTAGGAGGGGGATCACTTGAGAGGCAAGATGCCCCTTCTCTGTCTTGCATGAAAGCTTTTTGGACGTTTATTTTCTCTGTGCACTCACCTTGAACTTCTGACATGGACATGCTCAGCTTCTCTAATTGTCACTGCTTAAAGTTCCTGAATTTTATCTCCTCTTCTATTCAAGGGGACATGTTTTAACCACAGCCCTAAATGCCACACTGAACAAGTCTGAAGTGTCTGATGCAACTTACTTGTCCTTTCAAGCAGCCCTTTCCCACCAAGGGCAGAGAGGCAGAAGGGCCCATCATTGCAATGTCTTTCCCAGGACTGTTTCTAAAGAGTCTGCTCAGAGACTGTTCTGACAGGATTTGTGACCCACGGGGGACCCACCACGCTGAAGCAGTTTATTCCTGAAGAACAGGACCCTCTGGAAAGGATCCATGATGGAGCATTTCTTGAAGCTCTGTAGTCCATGGGAAGGACCCACACTGATGAAAGTCTGTCTTCTATAGGTGGAATCCCAGATGAAACATGTGAGGAGGAGGTGGAAGAGTCAGGAAGGAAGTTGAGCCTGGGAAGAATGAGGTGGAGAGTGGGGGGGGGAAAGAAGTTGTAATTTAAATCTCATTATTATTCTCTGTTATTAATTGGCAATAAAGTAAGTTACTATTCCCCAAATTGAGTTTGTTCTACCTGGGACAATTACTGGTAAGTGATCTCCTTGTCCTTATCTCAACCCATGAGTTTTTCATTGTATTTTCTCCTTCTGCTGAGGGTGGGAAATAAGTGGGCAGCTTGATTAGCAACTGACAGCCAGACAAGGTCAACCCACCACAGGTAGAGAGAGGAGTGGAGGGTTGGAGAAGGGATCCTGCTTTACCTGCTTTCATCTAGAGATGCATGGGACTCCTTTTCTCCTTTCTGCTCTGAGCAGTCCCTGGCAATGGCGGGCCTTTTCAAACTTAGCTTGCTTGCTGTTCATTTCCTTAGGCAGTGAATTAAAAAATACACAATCTAAGCAAATCCATCTGAAATTAAAAAGGGAAAATTCACTGAATAAACTTTTTGAACAAATTGATAAAGATCAGTTATTCCTAGTTAGTGTTCTTTATTTTTTCTGGCATTGTAACTTTCTTTATACACCTACAAGTGTCTCTTAACACCAAGAGAAACATTAACCTCCCTACCTGCACTGGAAAGGACAAATTCCTGTAGGGCTGCAAAAGCACGTCAAACATCAGCTCCACCCTGAGAAAGTTTGTGTAACTCAGTGCCTTGTGCCCTGCAGAGAGACATTATAAGCCCAGATGTGCTAAGCATTTCAAATCCCTGAAAGAAAAGGAAGGGTCCTCCCTGTGTTATTACAAATATTTTTGGAAAAGAAATATAGTTAAAATAACCTTTACTTTGTGAGAAGCATCTGCATTTAAATTTTACAAGGAATTTGGCAGAAGCCACAGATATGACCTCTGTCTCACATACTGGTCTGCATGATTTAAGGGGTGCAGGCTGGACCAGCCAGGAGGTGTGGTGCATTCTTACTTAATATGTGTTGCTGTTGCCAATTAACATAAATTCAGTGCAACAGTCAAATACTGCCATAAGTCAACACCTCCCCTCCAGTTAGCCATCAATCTTGAAATGAGTTGCTAAGATGCAAACATAACCTTTTCATCATTTGTCTGCAATGGAATATTGTTTTATCCGTCCTATTTTCCTATATTTCTTTCTTCCCCCACCATACTATGGCAAAACTGCTCTCTGTCATAATTTCTTTAACAGTAAGTGATCTGTCATCATTTCTCTAACACTAAGTCAACAGTTACCACTCTCAGTCCAATGTTTTGGCATGCTGCTTCCCAATTAGCTGGTTGAACCTGGAGTCTGGACTTCGAAGAGTTTCTTTCCTTCTTATGCTACAGTCTAACAAACTGTTTGTCCTTACATGATGCAAGACTGTGCATGCTTTGAGTCTCAGGTGGGCAGAGAGAAAACACCTCTATGGTCCCCAGTGCACAATGAAGATGGAGGGAGGAGGGCAGGATGTCCTTCTGGTATGCAAAGCTCTGCAGCTTTTCAAACTAAGAAATGGTTTGGAGGGCTGGGAGGAGACACAGCTGGGACAGGTGACCCAAATTGACCAAAGGGATATTCCAGATCATATGACATCATGCTCAGCGTATAAACTGGGGGAAAGAAGGAGGAAGGGGGAGGTTTGAAGTGATGGTGTTTGTCTTCCCAACTCACTGTGATGGGCCCCTGCTCTCCTGGAGATGGCTGAACACATGCCTGACCATGGGAAGCACTGAATTAATTCATTGCTTTGCTTTGCATGCATGCACAGCTTTTCCTTTCCCTATTAAACTGTCTTTATCTCAACCCATGAATTTCCTAGCTCTTACCCTTAGGGTTCTCTCCCCGATCCTCCTAGTGGGGCAGTGAGGAGTGGCTGTGGTGGGGCTTGGTTGGGGTTAAATCACGACACACATGCCCTTTGGACATGATCAAGCAAAGAACTTACGTGTATGGAATCTCAAAATACACAAAGCCCCATTGGCTTCAATGAAAATATAGACATGATTATGCACCTTGACAGGGCAAGGCCTTTTTGAAAGTTATGCAAAGTTAGTTAAATGCTCTGAGAGCTTTTTTATAGTGGCACTACGTAGGTGCAGGCCACAGGGGACATGTTATGGCTGCTGAAATCAGTGACACAAACTGTTTCCACTGGAGAGCAACAGATGCCAGGATGTCTTGAGCCAGGATATCCAGAGGCTGGGGTTGTAAAATAAGGCTCAGCCTTTCAGCATGGAGGAAAGAGTTCAATCATTTATTTGGGTTTAACTCAGGCTTTGGTTAATTCATATTTAATGGATTCATGTTCAGTCCCCCTTCAACCAACAAACAGAGATGGAACTTAAAATGTTTACAAATCATTACCCTGCAAAATAATTGACATAATGCTGCTAGGACTTGAAACTTTGGACTATTTTTAAATTTCACTATTTTACTATTTTTCAAATTTCATGAGCTACAAGACTTTTGCATACTTGAGAAATTCATAAATGAAATAGGGAGCCTGATGCAACATAATTTTTATTTGCTCAGGTTTTTTTATCCCGCAAGACTGGTAACACTGGGTTGCCAGCAACATGAACTTAAATAGCTGGACTACACAGAAGAATTTCTCCTAGTTGATACAGCCAAGTCACATCATTTCAGTGATGGACTCAGAGACTTTGTGTAGCTTCTTGCTTGTTGAGACTTAGTTCACCTGCAATGCATTGGTCAGATTCTTTTTCAGACCATTCCATGTCTATATACAGTTAATGAAACCTTCAAATTGGAAGAAAGAAAATCCAGTTCTTTGTCTGTACTTTCAAGGTCAGGTATGTTTAACACTGACTTTGTGATGCCATTTTTTTCTTTTTTTCTGAACAAAAGGTATCTCTCTTCATTTATGTATATATTAGACAAAATTTTGTGCTATCATTGGCCAAATTTGAGGACTATCAGTGACCACTGTACACATCTGATGAAATGCATATGTTCATAGTATCTGCTCTTTATCTTTTTTTCAATGACATTTATAAAGCTTCAGAAGAACAAAAAACCCAAAGGCTATAGCTGACCTTTTAATAAAATATCATGAGGTTCCCCATAGCACACAAACTCTCACATCAGAGAGTCTTTGCTGTTGTCTTAGCAGACTTCAGCACTATCAATAATTCCTTCAGTGGTATCCCACACTCATTTCTTTTCAGGGTATGTACTTCAGGTCCTTTTATGTGGCAGACAGGTGTTTTATAAGGTGGAAGAAATCCACAGGCTCAAAATATTGCTTAAATATACTTTAATTTTACACAGTAGGACAAACTAAGAGGGGTTTTAGCTTACTATTCTAAAAAAAACAAAAAAAAAACAACAAAAAACCTGTTCAATCACACTGTACCTCTTTCCAGTTCTTAACTTTGAGTCCACTGGCAGCTTGTCACATATGGCAGAGTGCTGGACATGTCCAAGATATAAAGATGCTACAACTTCATGAACAACAACTACAGAAATCACTGATGTCTCTACAGAGGTCTGACAAAGGAGAATGTTTTTTTTTTTCTTCTGGAATGGTTTTCCACATTCCTGGGCAACAAAAGGCCACCCAAAATATACACATATATACACTGAGATGTGCACACACAGAAGCCACCAAAATGTGTGTTGAAGCCACCAAAAGGTGTGGTATACCAAGCCACCACACTACATGAACTATCTATTGCACATGGTTGCTTTTGGCCAGACAAAGACAGAAAGTATAGTGTAGTGAATACAGTACAGAATTTCACATTTTTTTTTTAAGGAGGCATTCATATCATGCTTTAAGAATTATAGGAGAGTTTACACTAAGTTTAACTTTGAAAAATAAAGGAAAACCACCTCCCTCTTATTCAAAATGCATCATTTTTAATGCCCGGAGAACATTCTGTCCTGCAACAACACATTTATTTCTTCTACTTCAGAGACAAAATGCTCCATCAGTAAAATCTGTTTTTCCTTAATTTTTGTTGATGCTAATGAGCATTGTCACTATTATTATTCATCTGAAGTGTTCATAATTTCAGTATTTTTTCAAAGTTTCAAGTACAGACATCACTGAATCAATTATCACCATCACAGGATGGTGATTTGTAAATGCTTAGAGTGACTGAACTGAGGAGAGGACACAGGAAGAAATTTGCTGCAATTTTTGTAGTAGTGACCATGAAATGCAAAGAAGTGACCATGAAATAAAAAGCTTGTGTTGCAGTATCTTTCTTGAATATGGGTTTAACTGAGAATGTGCAGTTAAAGGAAGAAGTTACTTAGTATTTAAAGGAAAGCCAAGTGCAGCAGTTTTCTCAGGATGGTGTATTTGAGCAAGTCTTTACAGACTGGTTCCCTCATTTAATCACTGAATTTGCCTTTTTACCTCAGCACTTTACCTTTAAGAACATTCATTTTTGCCATTCTTTCCCTAGCTGCAGCTCAACTGTTGCTGTAACATACACTGCAGGCATAATTTTATGAGTTAACCCAAGGCAGGAGAGATGCCTGCCTACATGTTCACAAAATGGAATTAAGAATAGCAATGTGTTTTTTGAAAAATAAGAGGAAGTGGTCTGAGATGCTGCACAGTGATATTGATCCATATATTGTCCTTTGACTTCAAAACCCAGCGCTGTACACAATATTTCTCCTCCCCTTGCACGGCAAAGGGAGTAGATCGAGTGAAAAATTACCTCCCCACTGCACCCCAAATGATAAATGGATCGGCATCTGCTTTTCTATGTCACCCCTATTTCATCTGTCCTAACATAGCTCAGGAAAGCAGTATTTACTAGATGCTGCTAAAGAAAAAAGAAAAAAGGAAAAAAAAACCCAAAACAGACCAAAAAAACCCAACCCAAAACCAAACAACCAAAAAACCTACTAAAACCTGCTTTGAAACATAAGATAGTTTTGATTTTGTCTTTTTTTTGTTGTTTGTTTTTTTTTTTTTTAAATACATCTGAGAGGTTATTTCTTCAAATGCCATGACTCACTGAATCCTGGAAAAAGGGTTGATCTTTGATTTCAGCAAGGCTATCTCAGGCGAGCATCTGCCTTCTCCCCAGCCATGAGAGAGCCCACCAGGCAGCTGGTTCAGTGCCACATTAAACTGTGGCACTCCAAACACGCCACTTAGTAAGCCAGGAAGCATCCTACCTGCTGTGTTGGTAGTATATATCAGGTTTGCTGCCCAAGCAGCCCTTGTTTTCACTTTCCTCAAAGGACAGCCTAGACTTGTTCCACAGGCTGGTCACAGCACAGCAGTTTACCAAAGGGCCCCCAAAAGGGACCCCAAAGGATGGAAAGAGAGGGAGGACTACACTTTTGCCCTAATGAGAACCCACAAACATTCACCTCATCTGTTCCCTCATCCACGGCAAGCCTACATACCCTCTGTGGTTGAGGCATCCTGCAGAAGCCTTCTCAGGCAATTCACTTGACAGCTGTGCTGTAATATAGGATGCTGCTGGATGGGATTTTGAGCAACTTGGTCTAGTGGAAGGTCTATGGAACAGGTGCTGGAAGTAGATGGTCTTCAAGGTCCCTTCGAACTTTTCTCCAGCTGCTCAGTCCTGTTTCCGACTTGTCCAGCAACCCTCTGGGAATACCCTCCCTCAGGGAACTTGTGCTCACCTGCTTCAGGGGACATGCTCCAGACAGAAGCGCACTGCAATTTAATAATAATAATAATAATAATAATAATAATAATGTCAAAGTCCAACTGTCGCATTGGCAACAGGTACTAAGAAAACGCTGCCACATTCAAACTTGTATCTGTTGAGGTACTGCTCTGTACTCATCTGAAACCAACACTGGACAAAAGCTTTGCATCTTTATGTTTACTTCTTACAAGCCATGCTACCCATTAAAACTTCCACATGACCACTTTACTGAGCAATTTTAATCAAAGGAGTGCTTTCATTAACAAGTTTACTGAGTTGATTTGTGCTGTGCTTCAGTCATGAGAATCCAATCTGTGAGCAATGTAACATGCTAGACTGTATTTCCTCTAGTGTCAAAGGCCATTATCCTGCTTTAAATAGTTATTTTTTAACTTTTTCCACAGTACTGATCATGGAAAGACTTCTTCAATATATTGTACAACCTTCTCTGCTCTCTACATGTGTTTTGAATTACTCTTCCCTCAAGACACTCAGAATGCAAGACACAGCAGATATCCTGAAGGACAACAAAAGCCATCTTTTACAGTAATCTAATCTTATTAAACCAAGTGCACATCAAGTTTTCCTTTTTAATGGATATGTCTTTTCCACAGTGTCTCTTGGTACTCTGGGATCTTTGGAGACAGAAGATGCGTAACAGTGGTTGTTGCACAAATGCTTACCCACTAAACCACAAATGCTTACCCACAATTAACAGGCCAACTATCTGTCTATCTCTTACTGACAAAAGATCCTACATCGTCAGTGCCATTTAACCACAGCCTTCCCTCAAGACCATACTCACCTGAAAGGCCTTGTCTGGACAACATCTAGATGTGACCAGCAGTTAAGGGAGGTGGTCCTTCTCCTCTACTCTGTTCTAGTGAGACCTCACCTGAAGCGCTGTGGCCAGCACTGGAGCCCCCTATACAGGAAGGATGTGGACCTGTTGGAGTGAGTACAGAGGAGTGCCATGAAGGTGATTCAGGGGCTGGAGCACCTATCCTATGAAGACAGTCTGAGAGAGTTGGGATTGTTCAGTCTAGAGAAGAGAGAACTCCAGGGAGATCTTAGAGCAGCCTTTAGTACCTAAAGGGGGCTACAAGAGAGATGAAGAGAGACTTTGTAAAAAGGCATATAGTGACAAAACAAGGGGGAATGGCTTTAAACTGACCGAGGATAGGTTTAGATTAGATACTAGAAAGAAATTTTTTACTCTGAGGGTGGTGACACACTGGAACTGGTTGTCCAGAGAAGCTGTTGTTGCTCCATCCCTGACAGTGTTCAAGGCCAGGCTGGAGGGGGCTTTGAACAACCTGGTCTAGTGGAAGGTGTCCCTGCCCATGACAGGAATGTTGAAAGTAGTTGACCTTTAAGGTTCCCTCCAACTAAAACAATTCTATGATTCTATGACTCTATATTGGTTTGAACAACCAGCATGTAGGAGGGTCCAGATATAGCTAGCTTAAAGAACAGCCAGATCATAGCTGCTCTCTGCACATATTTAATCAAATCTTCAAACACTGCATCGTGTACTTTCCCATTAGTTAAAATGCTTCATTTCATTAAGCACACAGTTGAGCCTCAGTCATCACCAGCAGCATGTGTTCAACTTAAACCATGTGTCTTCAATTGCTGTGTTTGGCTGTTTCCAGCCTTCATATCCCCAGTGCACAATACCGCGGGCATCTTGCACAGAACTCTTGTTTTTTTGACAGCCTACAAAACCTCAGTCATTAGCCTGTTATCTGCCTGTTCACCAGTTGCACTCCTGACAGTCACACTCCATTACCTCATCCATATTGCTGTAATAATTAGCCTTCCTGTTTACAGACATGCATAGCAAAATACAGGCAAGCAAAACCAGAATATATCCAGACCTAATGCACAAGCAAGAATATAATAATCATTTGACCGCTGTATTGGATAATGTACTTGTATCAGTAAAGATAACAACATTGCATTTACTTTGATGGCTTTTCACATTTACAATATGATCCTAAGGAACCACATTTATTTAATTATTTATTTATAAAAATATCTGCTTTTATGTAAATTGAATTTTCCCTTTGTTTTCTTTAGTGTATTCTAACAGCTCTATATCAGGACACAGAACTTGAAGGGGCATCCTGAAGGGTCATTTTATCCTGTCCCGTCTTCTTGCAGGCACAACCTCATACTATTCTTTTCACAAAGTATTATCCAGCTCAGTCTTAGACAGGAATTTTTGCCCTCACTAGTGTCAGAAAGGTGGTTCAGAACCTCCCATGTCTGGTGGTTGGAAATTCAATTTGCCTGTTAAGTTTATTCACGGCTTTTTAATAACCATTTGTTCATGTGCCTCTGTTGTCATTTTGCTTAGATTTGTCCTTCTGACTGGGAAGTTAGCACTCTTGAGTGTTTACAAGCTCACAAGCTCACCTTTCATGGTGTTTTTATTTCATTTGACTAAACAAACCATGCTCTTTTATTTCCCCTGTATTGACATTAGGCTCCCTGTTCCACTTGTCGCCCCTTCTGTAACTGTCTCAGTCTGACTTTGTCTTTCAAGAGGAAAGACTGCAAGCTTACACAATTGTTCAGATAAAATCTTTCAGTGTCTTGTTCCATAACCCAAATTCCTTCCCTGTCTTTGTTGAAAAGCTGCCTCTGAAACTAGATTAATTATCTCAGTTGCCTTTTTTTCCCCCAGCTAACTTCACCTTTTTAAAGTCACCATACCACGGCTGAACTATCTAAATTTTCCACACGAGAACCTGGCTTTCAGAGGTCATTAGTAAAACCCTGCTTAACTTACAGTAGGGAAATGATTTCACATTGTGAATTCTGATCAGTGGCTTCAGCTTCCTCCCGCCACCCAGACCATGACACACAAAGAATAAGTTTCTGTAATCATGCACAAAACGCCAGCAAGTTCAGCACATAAACATTAATTCACCCTTGCACCCCATTCACCTCCCTCAGCTCTTACATGTTTGAAAGACTATTCTTCAGATCTGTTCGCCTTCAGCTGGTGAAAAAGCGCACAGTATAAAACAGAGGAAAGCTTCAGTCAGGAAACACTGGTAGGTGTTTGAGCTTGTGCTTCTGCTCCACAGGAAAACACAATTAAAGCCGATCCATTTGCTTCTGGATCAGAGTTCCATCCAGAGCCCCCTGGCAATTGCATTGCAGAAACACTGGCACAGAAAACATAAACCAGAATTTGGTTCCTCTGGCAAATTTCATTAAATGCATATTCACTTCCTCCTGCATCTTAAGAAATTCCTTCAGTTCTTATGTGCCCTTAATGATACTTGAATAAAAACAGTAATTTGGCTCTCAAGCAAACAGTCTATGTGGACTGCTAGACTGCAGCAAATTGGCCTTTCTAAAAACCCCAAGACACATAGTGGGTTTTATAACCAATTAAATAAAGTACTTGATCAATAACTGGACATTTAGCTTGGAAAAAATACTCCCTTTGTCAGCACTGTAATAAGAAATAAATGTGAGACCTCTGTAGAGCTTTCAGATTTGTGCAACAGTTTCCTACACTACTTACTAGAAATCCATGGCAGACTGGGAAAGATTACAGGTGCATCTATGTTAGCCCTTTAGCTCAGATCAAGAGTGCCCTTTTGAAATGAACCTCTCAGTTGTTCCTGCTTCCCATATTTGTGTTCACATGGCTGAGCAGAACTGGAGAACACAAACTGAATGTCTTTCAAACGAAGCTTAGAAGCTTTCCATGACTGCCCATAGGGCACTCCAGTCACTGACAAGACATGAAGTCTACAGGACTAGACTAATCTAAAGTATATCCCCCTGAAACGTGTGTATCTTGCATGTTGGTTTTCAGTGTCAGCTGTTCTGCTCTACAGATCCACCCTACTACTCCACTGTACTTACTGATGCAGGCAGACAGCCCAGGTCAACCCAGATGTCGTGCTCCTTAGACACCTCCTTCTACTGTTTAACTTCATTGCCGTGAACTTTCAGAGATTTCAGGGCTGGAATTCAGCTATGCCTCAGAATATCTGGATATTTCTTCAAATGCACCTGTGCCTCTTAAGGCAGCATACAGGGTCTAAAAATACTGTATGTCTTATCCACTTGCCAGAAATGTGGTGTTTTTGCTGTGGGTAACATAAGGCAGACTCTTCTGAAGTTTGAGCAATTCTTCTTCCACATCTGGTTGGAAACCAGTGACGAAAAGGAATAAACACAAATCAATAAACCAGAAATAACTAATATCCCTCAGTCAACTGAAACGTGTCTGTTTGGCTAGAGTAAATCGTAATACACAGTGAAGTTGGAGATGTATAAGCCTGCCCATGTTCTGGCCCCATCTGAAAGATGCATGGCCATGAAATGCTTAAGATCGGCCTGAAGACTGCGTATATTTAAGTCAGCCAATTCCCTTATGAACACCTCTGAGTGTCCATTTGCTTGTGGAGTGTTAGTTTTTTGACCAGAAGGCTCAGACGGATGAATGTGCATTCTGGTGGGTGCAACACCGTCATAAGGGCACTTTTATCAGAGATCAGTGAGAAACAGTTTCTGGGGTGAAGTAGTACAGCAGCTTAGAAGTGCACAGCAAAAACCAACAGCTGGGCACAAGCCATACAGCCTGATAATCCTTACAAGAAAGGCTCATAAAGGCAGCACTATAAGGCACTTTTAATGCCACCAATATACCAAACTCAAAGCAGAAGGGCTTATTCATTTAAGCAAGGGAATACAAATATAACCACATATAAGCAGCTCACCACTAGTATTTCATCCTGTCCTGTCACACACAGAGACTAGAGCCACATGCATCTATCCCCTGCCAAGAACAGTCTCCAAGGATAGATTACCATGTGCTATCATCCTGACGTGCATTAATTTGATCAAGCAAAGTTATTAATAGTGACCAACTTCTTTAGCAAATTTCAACCTCATTTGCTGCCAGTACGTCGTCTACAAACATCCATAAATCCCAAACTACTGATGGTTTTGCGAGTCTTGATAACATTAGAGATGCTGTCAGGGCCTTGAGGGTATGAATAGCCCTTAGTGTCCCTCCCTGACCTCTCCTGGTGGCACCCCTACCTCTGCCTACACCCTATTTTACCCCATGTCCCAGTGTGCAGCAATGCCAGTCCTCAGCTCCCCACAGCCCTGCCCCACCAGGCTATAGGACCTGCTAATCCTGTCCCCCACCCCTGGGCTGATGTCCCAGCCTGGGCTCAGCCCATCCCAAACCTCATGGAGGTACACGATACCCCATGACGTCCCAGTCTCAGCAAGCAGCTGCCCTGGTGGCCCACTGGGACCACTGCTGCATCCAGCACTTGTCACTCACAGTCAGGGAGCAGCTCCAGATGGCTCACATGAATGACTTTTGCTCCCTCGCAGGGTTCTTCATTAATACCACTGCTATACATTCATTTGCTAACACATCTTTTCAAGATTGCTTGCACAGCAGGGCCATGTGTCCCTTTGTGCAGCATGTGATGAACCTTCTTAAAATAGTTTCGCTAAGAATAAGTGAACAGATTTATTTACAAAACATTGAAAATGCAAAGGAAAAAAATAAAAGTAAAATTTAAGGCCCTGAAATATCATCCAGATGACAATAAGTATCTAAAAAATGAAAAAATAAAAATGTCCCTTTCACATCTCAGAAGCCACTGTATAGAGACAAAAGAGAGAGGAAACCTTTCCACAAACAAAATTTGGATCTTAGTCTGAGAAACCTGTAGGCAAGTGCATACTTCTGTTTTGTCTGTTCAGCCTGAGCTACCTAAGAACAGTCTAATGTTCCAAGAAGCTCTGCCAAACATTAAGAATTAATTCCTTTTAAAATGTCATCCTGAATGCAACCCACATCACTCAGAAAGCACCTGTCAGTTCTGAAAATCCTGATTTTCATCTGTGAACTTAAGAACAGTAACATGTAGAGGACACAGGCAAAGGTAACCTCTGACTGGCAGACCCATTAATTTAGTGATTTTTTTTTTTATGCTTAATAATTTTTTAACTAATAACATGAAAGTGACCAGGTCTTGGTGAGACACAGACAGACACAGTGGTGGCTCAGTAAAAATTTGTATTTATTTAAAATAAATTTTAAAGAAAAGGCATGTCAGCCAGAATGTTGCACATAAGCTTCATGACAAAGCAAAGCTTTCTGCAAAGTCTGCAGTAGGATGAACTCAAGGAAAACATATAGCTTAGGATAAAATTATCCAGTACGGTAAGTGGTGAAACAGATGAACACATTAAAAGACTTTTTTGGAATCTAAGCTCGGCTGGGAGCTTTATTTAATTCTCTTTCAAAATTTAAATTTAGCTAATGCTCTTCACAACTTTGCATACACAATGAGTATATGCAATCGGGTAAAAAAATACTGTAGGCAGGTTTTTATGAGAAGACATTTCTAAACAGCTGAGTATCAAAGCAGCTGCAAAAGAAACGAGGACTTTTACCACGCCAAGTCTGTAAACTCAGTGCAAAGGTAGCCAAATGCCCGTGGAAAGCTAGTATCTGCTGGAAGACACCACCTTTGACATGTCACTTGGCTGTCTCTTCCACCACCACGTCTCCTCTCCTGCTCATCTCAGGTTCCTAGCAGTATCCCCAGAGGATATATGCATCAGCCTGTTCAGAAGGCAAGAAAATAACCTCTCCTTTGAACTGCCAGCCAGCAGGATCACAGTAGCTGGAAAGGTGTCTTTAAATGGAAAGAGAAGAAATATTTTATGACAGAGTTGTCTCCAAATTAATAATGTCCGCACTAAAAAGCATACAGTAAAGAAAGTTAGCTTAAGCCAGAACTGTACCCTGGGGAAGGAGTGACAGACTCTGTTTTCAGAAGCTGATTTTCTGATTGCAGCCATGCAATCACATAATCACAGAATATTCTAAGTTGGAAGGGATGCACCAGGATCATCAAAGTCCAGCTTCTGCTCCTGCACTGGACCATCCCCAAGAATCACACCATGTGCTTGAGAGAATTGTCTAAATGCTTCTTGAGCCCTTTGTCAGGCTGGGTGTGATCACTTTCTTATATCTGCCCTAAACCTCCCCTGACCCTCAGTTCTGTCACCAGTCACCACTGAGAAGAGATCAGTGTCTGCCCCTCCTCTTCCCCTCACAAGAAAGTTGTAACTGCAATGAGGTCTTCCGTCAGTCTCCTCTTCTCTGGGGTGAACAAGTCAAGTGATCTCAGCAGCTCCTCAAATGGCTTCCCCTCAAGGCCATATTTTCCCACAACCCTTCTTATCCCTGTCCAACCTCAAAGCCAACCCATAAGAGTGTAGAGACCTGCACAGCCCTCACCAGCCTGACCCCCTCCTATCCCAGGGATAAGGAGGGAACAGTGCCCTCTTCCCTTGCCTTTCTTTTGGAAGTGACTGAGTACTGATGCTCTCTTCCTCTGGAGCTGTGAGGAAGTGAGAGGTTGCCAAAACACAGTATCAGACAGCACTGCCCTTCCTATGGGGCCCCTCTTGTGGGCTCTGAGTGTCCACAAGGTGTGCAAATTTATTCTTTTGGAGGAGTATGTCAACCGAGCGTGAAGAGTACTGTCCCTATGGCATTCAGTGAGTTCACATTCATGTCAAATCTTGCAAATAATTCAGGTTTACAGAAGGTGAAATCAATCACTCAGGGCAGGACTTATATATTCCATACCTAATTAGTGGAAATAAATAGTTAATCAGATTTTCTGTGTTTGATTTATTATTTTTAAACTGATTTTGAGGGAAGATCTTAAAAATATGTATTTCGGTCTTCTTCACAAGCCCTTGCAATGAACATGGTGAGAGTGAGAGTATTTCCTCTTCCTATACAATGTGTTATTAACAATGAAATAAAATCTTCAAAGATTTAGTGTGCTAAACACAACATGTTCTGTTCAAGAACAGAGTTGTATAAAAGTCTAAAATTTAAATAGGATGTTACCTTGGGCAATATTCATAACTAAGATATTTTATAGAGAGACATGCAATCATCCAGCTTATGTTCTTTGCATGCTAGGATGAATTATGCTTGCAGAAGTTGCATGAACAGGGAGGTATACAACTTACTTGCTCATATTCTCCATAACCACTCATTCCCCTCTCATAACCTAGTCCATAAACTTAATAAACTGAAAGGAAGAAGGACTGATGTAGGATAAGACAATTTTACAGTCAACCAACAATGTACTGCACTTAGGATTCATTTTCACTGGAAATGGTGGTCATTCCTTAATGAAGTCATATTAAGCAAAATATAAAATGTTATTGCTTCAGGCTTGTCTTCACTGTTGTATTAACACCAGGAACAATCCCATCATTACGACCACAGGAACACCAACTCAAGCCCACACACCAAGATCTCAAATCTCCATTTAAATTGTCTCACAAATCCTTCAGACAGGCTGAGGAAAAGCAAGCTGATAAACTTGCAGGGCTAGAGGCACAAGCCATGGCTTGTGTTAGATTAGTCAATCATCTGTTAATATTAAAGAATTCTGGCTTTCAAATATTCCTTCCATACGTAGTCCTTCTTTCTCAAGTCAGAACACCTCAAGAACAGTAACGCAAGATCAGGTCCTGAGCACTGCAGTCAGACAAGCCCTGCTCTGCACCTCTCCAAATGTAGGGACTGCAAGCATGGCTCACCTTGAATGAGATGAAAAACCATCAAAAGAATTACCTGTTTGTAGTCTGTGTTATGGCAAATGTACCTGACTAGAAGGCAGAAAACTAGTTTGTTATTCTTTCTGTTAAAATGTAGCATTTTTATGCTAATAAGCAAGACTTAAAGACAGATTTTTATGCTTTCAGCACCAAGAAAAGTCAATATATGCAAATGCAGGTTTTAAATCTGTCACGTTAACTCAAGCCTTCAAATATTGATCTACCTCAATGTAGGTTTTACTAGTATAATTGTCTTCTTTATCCCCAAATTGCTATTTATGAGTCAATATGTTACCAAGGGATACCGTCCAAAAGAATCTGTTTCAAGGAGGTGAATGTGTTGTTGGATCCTAATCTTGATTACCAGTGATGTGCTTCTGCATTCATACACAGGAGGAACAGCCAGTTTGCACTCCTCTGCTAGTTTTGTCTGCTTGTCTAAAGGTAGGGTAAACACCCTGTAGCAGATTAAAAGTCATAAAGATAGATGTAAAGACATTATAAGGGCACAGAAAAGTTTCATGTAGGTATGATCTACCTATACCACACCCTCAGAGAGCCAGGGAACAGAGAGCCGGGCAGATGACTAAGCCTACGTCTGCAATAGCAAGTAATGTGAACCATGGGAGTGGGCCTGTAGAGTGAAACACTTGGTGCTGAGGACCTGATTTCCAGACTGTGCTGTGCTTGTTTTTACTTTCAATTATTTCTACTCTGGCCTCCTGGTCAAGATGCCCATTTGTGGCTGAAATGCTGCATTCCAGCACATATTCAACTTTCATCTCCTCTTGAAACAACACAGCTCATGAGCTCTGAAACCTCTCCATGGTACAGAATTAAGTGTGAGAAACCAGGAGGTTCACTTAAAACCTTCACTCTGATCCAAACAAAAACATTAATCTAAGTGCACCCTCGGTGTTTAATTGATGCTACCAAATGCAGCTTTAGTCCATGATACACAGTGTGATGGGGTGGGAAAGGGTGAAGGAGAGAGAGGCCAGAATAGAGGAATCCACTCAGAAGTCTGGCCAACTTGAAAATATTTCTGCCAAGAACTGAAGAACTAATCAAACAGGTCGTAATGGTACCATATATCTTTTCTTCTACTGAGCTGTCCAAATTTTTTTTCTTGTAATTTATTGCATTGAGTATTGGTTGTGCTGTATATAGAAAAATCACACCTGATTTCAAGCATTTGAAGACTGTGGGGCCGCAGCTGGGAGGGAATAAGATTACTTTCAGTAATCATACTAGAGGAAAGGGGCAACTAATTCTCCACCAGAAAGAAGAGCTTTTAAAGTAAAAGACGACATTGGAACCAGAGAAAAAGAACACAAAATGTCAGTGAGTAAACAGAGTATGGAAAAACAAGGGGTTTATAATCATCAGAGAATTCGAAATGCAGAACTAGTTTCCAGCAGAACACCAGAGACATATTTTTTAAGGTGAAATTCAATAATTTGCTAGAGGAAATCGCTTGGCATCACTGCCTGCAGTGCTGGACTACCACCATAAAGTTCCTTGCAGTTCCATAAGGACTGCATCAAATCCCAAAGTCAGTAAAGGCCATGAGGGACCATTCACCTCCAGGCACAAGGAAGTGAACCTTCTGTTCTCACAGTGGAAGGGTGGGTTTGCATCCTGTCTGGATGAGTGTTGAGGACATTTAAAGCAGTGGCATTAGACAGAACTCTTCACATCTCAAAAGTCATTGCCTGCCCCCTTCTTTGGCTTACAGATAAATATATTCATGGGCTGAGCTCCAATTTTGAATATACATCCCTTGTTACACAGTTTATTGCTCCAGCTTGCCAAGCAGCAGATTAGTGTCTTTGGGAATGACATTACTATCCTGGGAACATGCAAATGTCCTTCCTTTTAAACTACCACATATCTGTTACATTTTAAACCAGCCTCCCTATGTCAGTACCTACCAGATCAGTGATCTGCAATATCTCCTGGTGCATTCAGATAACACTGCCTGAAGATTAACTCATCTCCAATGTCCTACTTGTTTTCAAATGCCCACATTCTCAGGTTTTAACCATATGGGAACCTACCAACTACTGCTTATGAATATATAAAAAAACACCAGCCTTTCACTAATGACTTATTGCAGTGTTCCTATGGAAATGGAAAGGGATCTATCCTTGTGCTTGAAATTAAAGAGATGCACTGGACTGTTGTTATGGAAATGTTTTACACTTTTTGTAAATGCCAACTATATGAAAACAAAAAGCAGGCTGAAAAAGTATAAAATTATTTTCTGCGCTGTATTATTTCAAAGAGGTATATTGACAGGCCTCGTGAGATAACAGACAAAAAGAGCAAACCAGGAATAGCTAATTGCTGGGTTTGGTCTGTAGTAAATGTCAAAAAGGAATCGAAACACAAAAGGTATCAGCTAAACCATCATGAGCTTATAGTCTTGTTATCTTCCTTTTCAAAACTGCTGCTCTTTACTAACTTTGTTTAATTCAGTTATTGCATACACACATATACTCTGACACACAGAGCCATGATCTCTGTGCTTTGGTCAAGACTGAAAATTGTAAAAAATAATATTACTCATATTTTGTTTTATATAAAATTGAAATGCTTCAGCACTATTTTTCAAGTGCACACTAGAGCACTTGAAAGAATTACATTTGAAGAATGTAATTTTGAAGCAAGTATCACAATGCTTTTACTTAAATAGAGCCTCAGTTCTTCTGCTTTCATTTTTCTTTTTGCTTATGGCTCAGACTATCCATTGACTTCTGCACAAATTCTTTCAGCTAGCCTTCAAGTACACTTCTTTCAAAACTAAAAGGCTATTTGTCCCAAAATTTTCACCAAACACACATATACCACATGCAGTTCTAACACACTAGTACCAAAGATCTTGCCACGTCTTTGGGAGCACGTCTTGCACCCATGGCAACATAGTGACTACGTAATTAACTACAGTGATACAATATTACAATCACCCTCTATTTTAAGGAAAAAGAAGGTTTTTGAGGTTGAAACGTGGCAAGTGGCTTCAGAGTCACGTCAGAACAAAGCAGGTAATGAAAGAAATCATCGTCATCACAGTTATGATCACATTAATTACCATTCTCAACCTGCTCTTTGTAACCATTCATGTAATTATTCAGCTGCGTGCTGATGTTTGTCTCAGTTTCAGATTTCAGCACTTTCTCTTTCAGTATCCCCTTCTTCCAAAAGAATTAAAACCAAATCAATGCACACCATTTTCTGTGTATGCTCATGCTTTAATGTTCTAACAGTACATTTTGCTTTTAATTACCTTCTTAACTATCTTTCCTCACCAACCCCATCACTGCTTATCATTTGAAAAAAACCATGCTTTTAAGCAGCCTAGTAGTTACTGGCATCATTATCAGCACACCTGTTTTTCTATCATTGAAATTCGTATTTACATTGGTAAACATGCAAGGGAATATCTCAGGAAGAGAAAAGGATGTGTGCTTATCTGTGTGTGTGTGTGAGAGAGAGAGAGAGTGTAAAATGAACCATGAATATGGCACAGATGAACTTATCACAGTCCCTGCTTACAGGGACACCCAGACCTTTCTGGTCTCTTTGGTTAATGATGTGCCTATTCCCACTGACTATTTCTGCCACGTGAAGGTGACCCTTTGCTAGTAGTTTCATCCATTGGGGGATCTCAGAACACCCTCCAAGAGAGGTGACATTGGACCAGCCAAGTAGAATAGGGTACCTGTAATTGGGCAGAAGCCTGTTTCCCCTAGTACCAAGCCCATGCCCTACATGCTTGGCCACATATTACCCAGTGTTACCTTCAGGTAACTGAAAGGAGACTCTTCAAACTTGAGGTCCACTTGTCTGACAGTAGCACAAAAGCACAGGCACTCCCTGCAGCGGTCTCACAACAAACTCTCATGTTTTATGATACACACACCCCTTCCCCCTCCCTCACACTTTTGCAGTCGCATAATTTCAGTACTTGTCTGCAACGTATAATTATTCTTCTGATGAGCTAGAAAATACTATTTCATTCCAGTTTGGCTACTCAGTGTTGAATGCCATAAGCCCACTAAAAGGTTAAAGGCATCAAGACAGTCTGCAGATCATTTTAATGGCAAATCAGTCTTTTAATGCTTAAATAATGAAGTCTCATTTTCAATAGGGAAATCATAACAGATTTGTAAAGGCCCTCTAGTGCTTTAGCCCTTACACATGTTCCTATCAGGCGTCTTTGAAATAAGGAGGGACAAAAGCCTCATTAAAAATAATTGGAGCTGAGCACATAGCTACTTTGGAAAAATCTTCCAAGTACCTACCTCTATCTTTAAGCATCTAAATACCTTTAAAATCTGGGTCGAAGAAAATACAAGTAATCTGCATTTCCTGCCAAGCACTAGTTTTATTATTTAATTAAAGCTATGCTATTTCTGTTGATCCCATTGGCCCTTTCAGTGACCAAATGCCAGACACAGCAAGTTCTAAATCAGTGCTGTGAAGGTGGGATGGAGCAGCACCAACAACCTGTTTAATGAAAGCTTACCCCATTCCAATGCCTTTGGGGCATGCAGCAATCAGCAAAGAAGGCACAGAGGTCAGACCTTTCCTTGCTTGACATAGCCCTGTAATATTCTGGGGTGTCATCTAAACCCTAACCCATGGTTCAGAGTTTTCTAATATGCTGGTGGTCTATTTCTAATGTCTGAAGTGAGACAAATTGCCTGGACTCCACTGACAGTCTTATTAATTGTACCCATATATCTAAATACCAGCACTGACTCATACCTTCAGGTTTTTTGATCAAACCACAGACAGATGACTTCAGAAAGACAGTCTACTTCTAATTTGCCTTTGTTCAATTATTCCAGCGTATACAACCTTAGCAAAGGAAGAGGAAAATCTTTTTCGGTGGACAGAATTCCATTTTTTTTCTAACTAACAAGAAACCTCTTGCTACCAGAAAGTTTCAGTGGGGTTGCCTGTAACACCCCAATGTTGGTAACACACTTTGTCACCAGGGCTATACTAATTTCTAGAGGCTCATCTTTCTAGGTTGACCAGAAATATGCAAATAGTGCACAATGATCGTATTACCTCATTTTAAAAGACCCTGAGGAAAAATTCATTATGAGGAAAAAATGCTAATAGGTTGTTTGATTCTAATAGGTTAATCACATTGCTTAGAAAAAGAAAGATAAGTTTTAATCTTCCTTAAGAAGGAGCTGAGAGCTCAGCTGGCAGATGTTTGCTGCCCATGGTAGCTACTGCTCCGGGAGCACACTGTACTGCCTCTGCACAGTACTTCCAGCTATGCCATAATGACCTATAGGCACTGTAAGTTTTCAGGGAAAAGCATCAGCTTAGCTTCCTGAGCTATTGCCAAAAAGCCATCCCTCTCCTCCTCACCCCTGACATCACAAGAACCCTACCACTTGAGACTGGGTGTGCTGCTTAGTGCCATAGTCTAGTAGGCACAGTGGCAGTGGATCAGGGTTGGACTTGATCTCAGAGGTCCTTTTCAACCTGGCTGATTCTGTGATCCTATGATAAGCAAACAGTCCAGCACCAAACATTTCCATGTGCCTTAAAAACTCAGCAAATGCAAGTACAGCTGATATAAATGGTCACACTATTCTTTCTTCTAAACAGTAACCAAAAATACACTGCTGAGGTGGTTTGGTGCACGTATTCAGATTAAAGCCTTCTCACTGCAGAATTATTGAGGACAGTCTAGTAGGTAAAGAATCACTCACTGAGTCCTGCCTAGAAGCATTAAGTGCCTCCAATATTTGCACAGCTCTACTACCTTAAATAAAGCTTTGAGACTGAACTCTTAAAATTCATCTCAGTCTTTGAAAGTGGATTTGCTAATAAGTAGGTTCAGATTTGTTCTCTGAACTTCCCAGTCAACTTAATCTTGCAGTAAGACATGTTTAAAACTAACCTGAGTATCTATCCCTTCATTCCAGTTTTCTAACCTTTGCTGTAAACATCTTTCACCTGTTAGATTTTGCAGGCTAATTTGCTGTAATCAGTAAAGGTTATGTCATAGTGGAAGCTGCAATTCAAAATAAAGCATGAAATGACTATATTCAGAAAAAAACTCCAAATACATAAAATGAACATATGTTTCCTTTCAGAGACTTAGCAGCTTACTTGACTACTTCTGCATTTACCTTGGCTTTTAAAATCAATCTATCCAAAACACTGCAGTGCACACAGCTAACAACCTTTAGTGAGTCCAAATTCACACCTCTTGGAGGGATGTATAAACTATCTCCCATTCAGAGGTTGGAGACTGTCATATAGACAGATTAGGTAACCTTGTGCCACACTTGAGACATGCAGCATATCAGGAAACTGAGAGTGCTATGCATTATACATTTGCACCTCTGCTTGTACAGATTTCCTGCTGATCCATTTGTAAAATCTCTCAGTTTCTTCATTTGCCCCATGGGTCTCAAAACTTGACTGGTTCCATAGCTAACACTCTTGTTTTACCAGTGCCAAGTATGCCTACAGTGCTCCAGCCACAAGTAAATTATTCCTGTAGCAACTTTTCCTATAATAGTTTAGCTTTAAATTTGTGTCTTTGAGAATGAAAGAAGGATTTTTGTAACCAAAAGTCCTTTCCACCTTTTTTTTCTCTTCATCTGTTCACAAAAACTTTTCTGAAGACCTTCATGACTGCATTGCAATCACTATTTTGATTTTACTGGGAGAAAAAATGCTGAAACCAAATATTGAGATCTAAAAAGTGAACTGCAGAAACAAAAATAACTCTGAAGTTAACTCAGCATTTGTTCCTTCACCTCTGAGGTGGCCTGGTCCCAAACATCCACCATGAATGCACATGGAGAGAATATCATTTACCTGCCAGAGAGGAGAGGGCTGAATAAGCACTCTTTATATGTCAGTTCTCTACTTTAAATCCATCCCTGTTTTCCTGTCTCATAGCCCTGCCTCATCAAGAGGAGATTTGCTGATTTGACTGAAATACTTCTTGTGCCTTCACAGACAAGGCACTTGGATATTGAGATGGAATTATCTCCAGAGATCTGAAAAACTGCCTATCAGATTTACTATTTTCATCATTTATGCATCATTGTTTAATATTTTCCCAGCCTCAGGCAATCTATCTCCTTTCTTGCAGGTATCCCAGTTAGGAAATCCTACCCTTACACTGTATAAAGTAGCACTTTAACATACCAATATGCCCTGGAATTGTTTTTATTTTACAGTAAGAAAACTTCTGGAAAAAACTAAAATCTTGCCCAGCAGATTTATCATCTCTAATAGTCTGGGTTTGAAACTACAACCATTGTTGAAGTGTATCAATGCCAAATTATAGTGATAATAATTGAACACTATTTATATTAAGATAAGGAGGGGGCAAGGCTGAAGAATACTGAGATACAGGTATTTTTGTGCTGCTCTTGTTCATCAGTTCATTCTACTTTGACTGCACTGATGAAAGTAGTGGTACGGGTTCAGGGGAAACCTGAACTGAAAATCTAAAACATTTCTTTGTTCTGTAACTCTGATGTAGGGCTTATTTTTTCCACTAATGAGGTAAACACAGTAGTTTCACATGTTTCTCTTTTTCTTTCAGCTATGACAGATCTAGCCTAACAAGGACTGAAGGAACTGAACATTTCCATTTCCAGGGGATGCTGGCTCCTGAGAAGAACAAACATTCATCCTGCTTAATTCTAGCCTGGTAGGAAACGAAGCCTCCAGACTAAGAAAATGTGTCATTAAGCTGGTTTTCAGGAAAAAGAAAGTTGAATAGAAAATTATTCTCCCTCTTCTATACTGTGTTGGATCACTTTTGAAATTGTTTTTTCTCTGCCTAGCCAAGGGAGAAAGTCTAGATGACAACTCAAACTGAACACCTAGCTTTTAAATGCTCAGCTGAAGAAGATTAGTCCATTCCTTGGACTCACAGCAACTCATTCCTGCCAGGACAGGTAAAGAAAGGAATTAGCTACTGTGCTACTTTCAGCTGCAGTGCTTGAAAAAACAGGAGTGGAACTATCTACTAGAAGGAAGGCTGCTTGACAAACTTGGCTGTTTCCTGTTTCTTCTGTGGCAATACTGATGGGGGGGAGGCCTGGAAACAGAGAAGGAGCAGGTTGTCAAAAGGAGAGAATGAAATAGAGAGTGATGAAATGAAGACGGGATTCTAATGATGGACAACAGGCAAGCAGGATTCATAAAAAATACCCATTAAAAAAGCTTTAAATCTAAATGTTAAACATGCACCCATTTCCGTTAATCTTTTCTTTCACCTGCAAAGGTGCAGCTGTTCCACTGAAGCAAATCATCTACCAAAGGAAACAAGCTGTGGAAAACCTATCCCGAAAGGTAGGTTTTAAATCAGAAAAAAAGAAGAGCTGATGTCTAGCTGAAGTCTCTGACTACAGGTATGCTTCCCTAGTTTGAAGCCACCATAGAGATTCAAATCCTAAGCCCAGATACCAAGGCTGTCAGCATCCCTGAACTGCTCTGACAGCACTCCTTTTCCCCCATGCATACAGCAAGAACAACTTCCACCAGAGAAGAGCTCTGCCAAAAATAAATATTGAATTGACTGGTTCGCTTACCTCCTCCTGTGATTTTAATCTCACATTTTGGCAAATTAAGCAGAATCCTCTTGATTTCAGCAGGAACCAGATGAATCCCATTCATGAGAGTAGTATTTGAGTGTTAAACATCTGCCTTTCCCAAGTCAGCTTGATAAAATACCAAAGAGCATACGGGCCATTTATTCAAGTAAAGAGTGTTTCCTTGGTTATAGATGTTGCAGCTGTCTCGAGATTACCTAGAAATTAAGTTTAGAGTTTGGATGATTTTAATTAGCCCTCCAGAAAGGAAATGTGTAATCTACCACCATGACCATGAATGGGAAACTTCAAGAAACAGCAATTTACACAGGGCTGCAGCTGCAACGATAAAAGAATGAGTGTATGTATAACACAAGCATTTTCCTACAACAAACAAACACTTGGCTTTCTTATTTTAAGCCTTTGAACTTCATGGAGACACAGAAGAAACAGAGAGCAATGTCAAAACACCCTATATAGCTCAAATTGTTGCTGCTACTTAAACTGATTTCAAGTGTCTGGAATTACCTAATGATACACTGCACACCTAAAAATCACAGCTGAAGATGGCTCATTTCCTGATGAACATGGAACCACTGGAGGGCACTGAACTATTTTTATAAGCTCTCATGAACTTTCAGAAGAGCCTTGTGGCAGGAAGAGACAGGGAAGGACAGGACAAGAGTTCCCAGGAACCATGGCACAGCTGGGCCATGGGCAGGTTTTTTTCCACAGTTTTGTTTTGGAGATTAAGGCAAAAAAGGCAGGAGTGGGGAACATAACCCTGCATACGTTCTGGACCCAGAACTCTGCCCACTGTGATTTGGGTGATAAAAATTTGGTAGAACTGCTAAACTCTCATTCTTTTTAAGACTTAGCATGATTTTTATTTTTTCCATAAAATTTCACAGAGCTCTGGAAAGTGGAAACATTTGAAAATGATAAAATCTAGGAAAGGAGTCCAGTAGTTAGTCTCTGGTTCAGGTAGTGACTTTAGGTCTTGCTGTCATTTTCAAACTTCAAATTTTATTGTAATTTTAAACATAGATATTTTACTTCGCCTGTGATTATGATTTTCAAATAATAACATGAATTCAGCCACTAGAACTTTAGAAATAACACCAAAAAATACTACACCAATACCACAAGACTAAAGATTTTTAAGAAGAGACGCAAGACAGTTTGCCACAGCCTACAGTGGTTGGGTTCCCTATGCAGCACTGCTGCTGCATCCAGAGACTCCTTTGCTCTTCAGTCTCCAGTCCTGGCTGAGTAGAGAATCTTCTTGGTAAGAATGCACCAGATGAAGTTGCCTCTTCAAAAGAAATGTTTTTGCTAGATATCAGCAACCTTTTCATGACTGATCCACTGAAAAAAACCTGTTTAATTAAGTTCCTGTGCCAAGCTCCAAATTGTTATCTAGCCCATAAAGGCCATTAAGATTGCATTATAATGAGATGCTATAAAATACTTTTCCTTGGACTTGGAAACTCCTAGCAGTTCTAGATTTTAAAATTACAAATGTTTCAAAACATCCAGATTTAAATTAGACTGTTAAACACACAAAACTGGCTTTTCAAATAAATTTAATGAAAAAATTAATGAACTGTGTCACCTTTTTCGTTCTTATAAAAGCCAAGCCAAAGAAAGTATTTAAAATCAGCCTGAATACAAAGCAGTTTAGGACTGATCTTTGCCATTATGTTATTGCATATATGCAAACTGTTGGACTTCAGCAGTTAAATTAGTCTTTGACTTGATAATGCAAATTCCTTTCCAGAAGCTCCTAATTCAAAAAGTCTGCCTTCCTATTTTCTGCAGGTCTGGGAGACTGCTACCCTGAATTTCTTTACTGCAAGGATTCAAGGTCCAAAGCAACAACGCTTCAGTACAGGCAGGCATAAAAAACATGTATAATCCACCCAGGAGCTGAGTGTTTGACTCCTGTTAGTTCTTTCCGTTCCTCAGACATTCAGGGCTGCATTTCCTTCTTTGCAGCATTCAAGGCAGAAGCTAATTTAGTAAGAAATCAAAGCATTACATTACTTACCTGCTACAAACCAGGGTGGTCCCAGGTTGCTCCGACTTGCATCGAGCCAAGCGCCACGGGCCAGCCCTAGCAGTAGGGAGCCTGTTGAAGGTGTCAAGAGCCACTTCTGCATTGCTGCTCATCACATGCAACTTGTGCTTGCTGGTGTGTCTTTACCACACTCCCTGGGTGATCCTCCAGTGATTATTGCTCACTCAGATGCTAAAGTTTCTCACTGCGTTTTCAGTTGAAGGTGATGAGGGTCTCATTCCCGCAGTGCATTGCCCTGTGAGGTAGCAAAGGCTGTTTGCACTTTCATGTCATCTGGAAAGGCTTCTGGAGGCTAATCACAACCTCATACGTCAACAACGGTTTGTAAGAGCCCTGAACTGTGAAGTGTAAAAATCAAATACACATGCACACATCAATCATGGCTGCACTTCAGGCTTCAAAAAGACAGAGAGGACTTAGTCATTAATAGAGTCAGCTTTTAAGATTAAACTGCATTTCCTTAAAAAATTACCAAAAGAAGGGAATGGCAGATAATAAACAGTTAAATGTTTCCAACCATCTGACATGTCTCCAGCATTCTCTTTTTGCATGACATTTTACAATCCAGCATTTGCAAACACTCCAAAAAACCTGGAGACGCAGCCTTTCGGGCATCAAACCTGGAAATACTAACAAACACCTGTTTGCCTCTCATTTTTCCCCTAGCTCATTCTGCTCATTTTTCTGATTACCGAAGCCGCATTTGGCGTTGATGCATTTTGCATGCACAGAAAGTCTCGCTGGAGACGGAAGCACGTTCACCTAACTGAATCTGCCCGACAGATGTGACGCAGCCAGGTAATGAATATGCAGCTGACAGATATCTATGCTCTGTACATACACGTATTAGGAAGCAGGGACATAGATTTCCTGCCATGGAAAAAGGAGAGAGCTGCTCACTGGAGTTGAGCTCAGAGTTGTTGCAGATCTGTTTCTCTTAAGATAATGACATAATCTGAGCCTAGGGAGAATCTGGGGGAAGTTCAAGACCACCAGCTGAATGAATCAAGACTGTTTGATGCACACTGCTGCTCGAAAGGGCCTTTCCTTACCACTTGGGTCACACAACCCTCTTGTCTGCCTTACAGGGCCTCAGACACTTGTTGCAAGCCCTCCCGGCCAGGGCTCAGCGCGCAGCAGAGCCAGGACAGGGGCTCCCTCCTGCCAAAAGAGAACGATGCTGCATCCCCAGCATTGTGCTCTGGCTCATCACTTCCTGTTCCTGCCCATATGGTCCCCCTTCCTCCCCACCTTCGGCTCTGCCACTCCTCAGGGCTTTTCAGGGAAAAATCTATCCCTTTACGACTGTATAGCTTTACAATAGTACAGCACATGGAATATGCCAGTCTGGCTGCAAACAGTGGTGATCATTTTAACACTTACTCTGTGCCAATGAGTACTTGATGGGGTATTCTGCAATTAACACCAGAGACTACAGAAACCAGCAAGGAGCAGCTGACAGGGGGCATCACTACAGGTAATGATGGCAGCGAGATTTTCACTGGCAAATGTTGCAAACCCAGCATTCCAGTCCCATATGTCATTGTGCAAACTCAAATGCTGCAGAAACCAGGCTCAGGCAAGGACTGCAGATGAAGGCAGTATTTTAAACATCACCAACAATGTGCTAGGGTCACTGCTGATTTCATACTAGTTTAAAAGCTTAGATGAAAACTACCAAAGGGAGTATGATTGTCACACTACCTGGTAATGACTTCCCTATCCAATTTCTGAACAGTGTCATTTTGATACTTGCTGTGCAAAAATTATGTCCACAGGCTGGCAGTCCCTACATTCTTTGGTTCTGCGTCAGTCTAAAGTTTCCTCTGAGACTCAGGATTCAGAGCCTGTGCCAATTTCTTGTGTCAATGCCAAAGACGTGAGAAACTTGGAGCTTCTCCTGAAGCACGTATTTTCAATGGAAATTGGATAGTAGATAAAAATTAAATAAAAGAAAAATCAGATCTGCATCTGTAGCAATCAAAGCTGAATATTATGTGAACAGAGGCTGTGATGGGCTGGTCTCTTTCTCATATGTTTCATGAAGTTGATCTGGCTTGCTGCCAGGCACGTCTCAGTATTCCCAAGTGCTCACAGCTTCCATCAGCCTCGCAAGGAAAAGAAGGTGTTGGCACCTTGCAGGATTGCACAACCCCTGTTTGGGAAAACATGGGGGAAAATGAGTGGCAGTTTCCTTTCATCTCAGATTGGATGCTTGCCATATGCCTTGCAGAAGCCTAATAGAAAGCATAGGAAATTTTGGCATCATTTGCCATGCAGCTGGAAGTCCCCCATCAGTGAAGGCAGTGAGGTGCATGTAATCCAGTAATGGAACAGCAAAACTGGGACTTCAGGGACTTCTTATGAGTCATATAACTCTACTTCATGCAGGAGCTAGCTGTGTGTTTCTCGACTAATAAAAATGAGACACATAATTCCTTAAGGATATATAATTCCCTCTAAACCAAGCAATTAACAAAAGAGCAAAAGTAAACCTTTTTTGGTTGGTTTTTTTTTGTTTGTTTGTTTGTTTTGTTTTTTTTTTTGTTTTTATGGAAAACTGCAGCAGAAAGGTATGAGACCTGTAACAGACCATTCTGTCTTCAAAACTAAATTGGTATCTCAGCCTCATGCAAAATGCAAGCCTTCCTCGCACATGTCTGTTTTGAAAGCGGTGAATCCCAAAGAAAAACAACCAAAGGAGAGAGCTGTTGGTGGGTGAGCAAGAGGTATAGCAGGACCCCATGGATTTTACTGCTTTTCCTATCTGGAGTGCAAATGCAAGTGGCTATTACACGTCCCCATAAGGTGTAGGTGAGAAAATCAGCCTTGCTTCCACCTGTCTCTTTGTCCTGTGTGTTAGAGGGAGACACTGTTTTGTGAGTTTATGATTTTAGAAGATCCCTCTCTGTGGGACATTCATGTAGGACACCATGTTATTTGCAGCACCAACACTAGATAGGCGTGGAGAAGCATACACTTGGTTCACAGTAACATAGTAGGACACAAAACTTTTCATGAGGACAAGGTACTGAAATACCTGCATCTGCACACTCTTATACACAGGCTTCATTGGCCTGAACCTGTAATGTTTGTAAATTGATTCTGAGTCTCAGTCAAAATTTGAATCGTGGATAATCAATTATTTGGTCATTGACACCTTCAGCTGCCTCCTTTTTCCTGTGGGCTTCCAGGTTGTAGCTAATACAAAAAGCTAATATAAAAGGTTGACTAAAGTTTTCTCCTGTCTGATCAAAAATGGTTCTGTGTCAAGTTCAAGCTTTGTCAAACTTATGCAAGATACAGATGCAATGCAAGTTTATGTCCAGATTATTGTACTGAGCGATTGATATATGATATAACTCGACTGATATATGATTGATATATATGATATAACTACATAAAATGGAACAGAAGGTCAAGCAAACCAGCACACACAGATCAAATAAAAAAAGTGCTGACTTACACAAGCCCAGATCTAGTTATTAAATGGCCACATAGTGTCACTTGGTGTTATTTAATGATAGCATCATATAGCAGTTTCATGGAGATCAAGGAGTTTCCTCATCCATCCCTCAAAATCTCAGTTTATGTCAGGCACTTTGACACTGTAAATATGAGTAAGGCAGTATTGACAGTAAAATGCACAGTAGACTGCAGCAGTTAATCAACATTTGCATACATCACTGTAATCTAAAATGATTTTGGATGTGTTCTGAGATTAGTAAAATGGAGATATAAACTTGTGCTTCGTCTAATTGTTTTCAAAGCTTGGTAGCATCAAAAATCAACATTCTACAAAACTGCATGTTATGAAAAGTTTCTCAAGTAAAAATCTAATGTTAAAACATTATTAGTTAACTATCTGTTAAAATGTACGTACCATAGTAAAACACACAGGGCTTTCCCTGTTGCATTTCCAGAAGAGACTTCAATCACGTTGCCATATTTGCACTATGTAATAGGTTTTTCTTTTTCATTTGATAAGGAACATTAGATTTTTCTCTATGAGCAAAGGATTTGCACTAGAACAGTTTTAATTAAATGTTTGGTGAATGTGTGAGCTGTCAGAGTAGTCACTGACTATGAAAAGCCTTATAATTACTATTTTGCAGGTGATAAGCAAACATGTCTTGAGGCTTTCTGGAAAAGTCAAATGGAAGCAAAGTATAGACAGATGACATTTCGTCTCTCAGAACTGTCCCATTCTGACAAGAACTTGAATCTTAGAAAGGGTTAGCTTAACTCATCTCCCATTTGACAGGAAATAGGCAATCAAGACACCACCACAGATAAGAAAAAAGTGAAATTGGCAGTAGTCAGACTTGGAAAGAGCAAGATGCCACCCAGAAGTTGGCTGTAATGGCTAGCAGTAAATAATGTGTGGGCTCAGAGACATTCACTTCCAAAAGCACATGTCCCCATCTGGTTTTGCACATGCAGCACTGTAACAGCAGGTACCTTCCAGCTGTATTTCTTGGCAACCATTCAACTTGTCAACTGAAGGCTGTGCACCTGGTGCTAGAAGATCAATTAAAAATGCCAGCGTGCTGTCAACTGCCAAATTTCTGTTGTCACTTGTGAAAAATCCACCCAATATAATTACATTTTTTCTATTTAAAATTACATTTAAAAGCAAAAAAAAACCCCAAACAAACTACAGTAGCAGTGAATGAAAGGGAAGGAAATGTAGTTCAACAGCTACAGCATCCCTCCTCCTCTCCCAATGCCTGTGCCTCCAATAAACACAGACTTTCTACAGTTTTGGGTTTCTTATATTTCAGATTAAATATCCAATTACAGAAATCACAGATCTATGAAAACAATAATTATCCTTACACTTTTGCTTCTCAGAGTATATGTTTGTATGTGCTGATCACCCACTTCACAGATAATAATATAAAACACTCAAGTAGCCTGATTGAAGGATACTACTTCTGTATAAGCCAGATGCTGCTGGGCTTGCTGATCCCACAGCCCAGGAGATGCTGTGAGGCAGCTGCCTGTTTCATCCATGCTGAATGGCCTCATGTAGTTGGTGGACACACAGTGAAATGACCTTGCTCATCACCTTTGGTGTGATACCTTTTCAGTACCCTGTGCTGTACCTTTGGCATGTAGCACTTCAAGTATGGCAGAGATCTCATTTCTATGTCCAGCAGAGAACCAACAGAGGAAGGAATCTATGCGGTTTTTTGTGACAGATTGAGAATTTAGCTGAGATTATGGATGTGAGGAAATGTCAGGAGTGGGAGTTTTATAGAAAGTTCTGACAATAAGGAGAGCTGTAGGTAAAAATAGTCTTGTTGTAAAAATGCTAAAAATCAGTATTTCCTCACCTAAAAAGATGCATTCAACACATATATTCTTTTTGCCTGGATATTGTTGTTATTTCTTTCTGTCACTCAGATAACTTTCAGGCTGCACAAATGCAAAAAGACATAGAAATTATGTAAAAACTTCACATCATACTTCGGTCCAAATTCTATCAATCAGGCATACTAGTCTAGACAGGCAGATGAGAAGTTACCACCACCTTAACTGCCAATTAATAATAATCAGCTTGATTTTTTCATCATGAAGGTGTTCTACAATCCATTTAATACTCACAAATACCAGAAAAGATAAAACAAAACAAAATTGCTTGAAGGGTCTGGAAATTCCTGGAAGAATAAAGAATTCAGTCAAAAGTCAGAAGGAAATCTGAATAACATTTTTTATATAAGCCCTCTCTTAAATTCATTTCTGGATATGAAAAATTGGTACATTACAAACAGTTGGGCTACTGAAAGTTTAACAAACACACAGAATCTTTTAACAGCTAGAGAACTAAGAGATGCTTAAACTGATCAGTATTTCAGAATACTTAGGTTTCCCCTTTCAACAAATCATTTACCTGGTGAATGAAAACCAGGGGGAAAAAAAACAGGATTCAGAAGGGAATGTCATTGCCATCTCTTGTCTGCACAAGCACCGAATGCAGCCTTGATGCCAAAATCAAGAACAAAAACACTGAGAAAAGTCAAGGGCAAAAGCCGTCAAATTCTTCACTTCAGAATTTTTATGTTTCAAATCACATGCACGGTCTCTGTCAACAAATAAAAAATTCGACATTTTTTCATGCAGAGAAATGTTAATCTTTAACCCTGTGAAACCAGCTGTCAGGGAATACGTCAACAAGCCCCTGCAACTCAGTGGTAGCAAAACTATTTCCTGAAACGATTTACTTTTTTACCCAAATACTGCAGTAGTTTGGAGGCCGCAACACAGCATTTCAATAAGCTGCTTGAGGGGAGGAAGGAATTCCCTGAAGATTGCAGTGCAGGTGTAATGCTAGAACAAAAAAATGAGGAAAAACTGTTCTGTGGTCAGAAACAGCATTTCTTGAAGTATTTCTTATGTACAAGAGAAAAAATGGATGAATTGTAATGGAAATTTACATTATGATTTATTCATATTGCATTATAACAATAACAACAATAATAATAATATTAATTGTTATTAATAGTGTTAATGTTAGTACTTGTATTATCCAAGATAAAAGTGAGCACACATTTGGCTCCAACATCTCAGAAGAGACACTTTTCTCTTCCTACAAGGTCTGCAAAATTCAGTGAAGCCTGTGATGTTTCACAAGGAAAACTTGGAGAAAGTCAGCTGATTTTCAAATATTATTAGACCAAATGTGCACAGGAGCACTCTCTGTCAATAAGGTCAAGTAATGCAAAGCAGTTTGCATTTATAGTCTTGATCTTTCTTACCCTCCAAAGCAAGACAGCCCCATCTAAATTGCTTACTGAGAGTGGCCCCTGGCCCAAGCTAGCCTCTGGCCCTGGCTCAGGATTTTTTTAGGAGAGCTCTACTTGCCATCATAGCTGTCAAAGGCCTTCCTAAGAATTTAACAGTACCACAGTTAATCTACAGTGCCCAGGACTAATCCCTGGCACTACACGCTGGCAACCATCCTCTTTCCTGAGTAGTCAGTGTAAGATTAGGAAATAAATCTGCAACTTCTGCGTTATAAGAGATGACCAGCAGTTTTAGAAGTATTAGTATAGACTCTACCACAGCTAACACTTCAGATCTCTTTCACTTAACTTATGTCTCCAAAATTCTCTTTCATGATGTTTTGTATATAAGATAAAAAGCCTTCTGTGGGCATTTTATCAACATTTTATAAAACAGACTTCACCTTATTTTATTTTTTCAATAAGATTTGATAATAGAGATCAAGTTTCAGCCCCTCTCCTTAGACCAGTTTTTCAGATTTGTTTTATTAATAAGGAATGAGGTAAGCTGACAAGAAATTGATACCTTGCTCTGGAGAGGGGTTCTCCTATGGCTTGATGGCTGTGTTGAGCTAACCATTCAGATGGTGAAGTGGCACATACAACCTGCAAGCACCTTTAAAATTCCCCATACCACTATCATTAATCCTTCCCAATAGAAATCTCAAATGTTAGAGCTACAAAGCCATCGGATAATAGGTAGCTCTCACACTGAAAACTCTCCTTCCACGTCCAGCAGAGCTCTCTGATTCCCATCCAATTTTCTACATAGGGAACAAACATCTGTGCTCTCATATAGCAGGACACAGCACCTCCTCCAATCATATTTAACAGACATCTAATGGGAACCCCAATTTCACAGGGGAGAGGGCACTAAGTCTGGGGCATGTCTTCACCTTCTGTATGAAACGAGGCATGTTACTCCTTTAATTGCCAAAGGTCCATATTAAAACTAACCATCCCCTGATCTACCAAAGTGTTAATATCTTTCACACCTCAAATGTGTCTAACAAAAAACAGGGCATGTAGTACTGCAATCTTTTTTTTCCCTCCTTTAATAGTGATTTCATTTATTCAAGATACTATTATGAGAATATGACAATAATGGATGACTTTAGTGAACACAGACAAGATTTTTATGTTTCCAATCAGAACATGGCAATACCCCAGTTTAACTGTAAGCAGTCTATTAAGTCTCTGGAAAGCCACTTAGTCTTTTGGAGAGTCTCCAGAATTTCTCTGCACCTAACATCTAAAACTACACAAATCAAAAGTTTTTATTTTCCATCCCCTCTTAGTCTGAGCTCATTAACAACTTTATAGGATTGAGCTCTCTCTGCTCCTGTGATGATCCAGTGCAGTCCTACCAGAACAACAAAATACACACTCTCAACATCTGGCATAAGCTGATCTAGCCCTGTGTACTGTCAGCAAACTCCTCCTAGGTAACTGAATCTGGTTTTGCTGCCACGTTATTCATCATAAACTAAATGTGTGAGTAGGGGACAGTGCTGTTCAGCACAATTCAATTGTGTTTCCTTATGCTCTCAGTGCTAATTGACTTGCTCTCAGTGCAAGTCCTTGCAAAGGGTGATCTTGAATCAGACATGCTGGTGCTACGGACAAAACCCTTTCCAAGTGCAGTACAGAAAGCCAGTCTGCTTCCACTTACTTCTATTTGCACACAAATCTATATTAGTAGGTCATAGAAAACCTTGAGCAAGAACTATGGCACTAGCTATCCTCTAATTGACGTTCGTGTATCAAGAGTAACCTCTAAAACCACTTAAGTTGAAGACAAACTCTGCATTAGGCAAAAGGCAAGTGTTCTTGTTCAGCTTTTGAGGTTGTATGGAGATATCAACTTGTGAAGAACATGGCCTGTAACATCCCATATTAAAATCCTACTTGTACACTTAAAAAAGTCAGGGACCTTTTTCCTTTCAGCATGGTTATTTATACTGCCTTTCAGGAGCTTTGCCAGCCTATTATTCTCCCCAAAAGAAATAAAAAAAACCAACAAACATCTAGACCTGATCAGATATATATCCCATTTATAGAGCACTTCCTTTTTTCTGGTAGATGTTCTACAAAGCAGCAGGGACTGAGACACAGCCAGTAAGCACAGAGAAAAGCTGCACATCTCCCCTGTGTTATGCATTATTACTCTTTGCAAGAGGATCAGTCAGTACAGAAAGACTGTAGGACACTTAATACTCACTGTTGATACACACATACCTAAGTAAAGAAAAAAGTCCCCACAATTACAAATGACAACACAATTGCTATATTTTGAAATTGGGAGTTTGAGAATATAACTGCATTAAAGCCCTTCTGGCAGAAAACTCATTTTTCTGCATAAACATTTTCTTTGTACTAGGGCAGATGAGACAGTACTTTTTCTCTCAGTACCCTTTGAAATACCCTTCCCAGCATTGCTCAAGATATGTCAGTCGCTGTGGCAGCTGCAGTACTGTGCAAGACTTATAAACCCAGCAGAGACAAGCACCTGCAATCACCTTCTTCTTCCACCAGAAACAGGGAAGCTGCTTGAGAAGCAGCACTAAGAAATGTGCTCCCTCAGCGTACCTGATCACATCCTTCAAGTTTATCTTCTTAGAGCCAAAGTCAGACAAGACATGTTATTCTAAAGGCAACATAAATCGGGAGACTTAAGCCTGAGATTTCTTCTTTCGTTATGAAAGGGAATGCTAATTTGACAGATCTTTTTTAGTACTTCTCTGGGAATAATCTTTGTCACTTTGTTACCATTATTTAATGTTCTGTTGGAGAGAAAGGGAGAGAAAAAGATCTAGTATGTAGCTAAGACATATTTACCACCCCATCTCATCAACACACACATCACACTTTATGCCTTTTTTTTCTGCCTGTGGATATTTTAAGCCTTAATTTAAGAATAGGCCTTAAAAACGGACTATTCCTAAATTAATACACCTTATAAATGCCATCCAGTATTTAGAAGAATTTTACTGTTGTATTTTATGAAATCAAAACTCCAGTCTCATGGCATAACAGAGAGATATCAGTGGCCTTAAAGGTTTATTTTAAACCTATTAGCTCACATGAGGTGAGAATCAGGCCTCTGAGATTCCTCTACAAAGAAAACAGAGTGTTATGGAGAACAAACTTTTGTGATAAAGACAAACACATTATGCACGTTTCCAAGCAGAGATACCACAAGGCATCTGTGCCACGTAGGTCCTCTAGCTGGGCTGCTCTGGCAGGAATGCTTTGGGAATTCTTTGCAAAGATCCAGCCAATGGAGAGAAGCATTTTGAAAAGCTGCAGAGAAATCTGGGGCAGAAAAAAGTGCAGTCAATTGTGGGCCTATGAGGCAAGCTGCTGGATTGTCTGAACAGTCACTAATACATGCAGTAATTCAGACTGCATTTTTTCTTTATCAAAATTGTTACAATTAGCAGAATTTTTAATCTCATACCAGCTTCAAATCCATTTTTATCCAAAAGCATTCAAAACTTCAAGGAGACCATGACTAACAGATTATTGTCAGAACAGTGAGTCATAAAACAACCAAAAACCTTTATAACATGCTTCCAGAAGGAGAAGTAGGAAACAGCAGTGAAATCCACTGGGAAAGAGGAAAGCAACAACAGCAAGAATTTTTAGTTTAACCACAAAGCATCAGTGTTAAACATTTGATAAGTCTCATGGTTTTGTTCTGAAAATAGATGAGAGGGAGTGTTTTCATGCATGACTAGTCCCACAGCAAATAAATTCATGCTTAAAAATATAGCTTATGCACAGATGGCTGTGGAACAATTACTATGTATTAGTGTTTCTCATTCCATATTAAACTTCTGATGTACCACGAACTCCCTCTTCTCCCACTCTGAAGATTTCTCAGAGAGATTTTATTGCATAATTAGTTCAATAATTATGACATGGCCATGTTGCATTTAACCTTGTTTTATTTCTCCAAAGACATAATAAGTCTCTTTCCATTTAACCAGTTTCTTTCATCTAACAAAGTTACAGTCTCCTTGTACTGATAAAGAAGTAGGCAGTCAGATGCCATCTTGGCAATACAACAGTCTGGCTTGCTGTCCACACACATCATCCAGAGTAAAAAGAAAGAAAAGTCAGGCCATCTACCTGCAGTTTAAACAATAAATATCTCAAGATACCATACATTAACAGCAGCCTGTGGTTTTGGTACATGTGCATTCAGCTTGACAAGAAATGCTCAGCCTGTAATGAGGACATGCCAGATACACTCCAAGAAGGATTCCACTTCAGAAAACAGATACAGTAATTCTGACAAAATGCAGAGCTGACATTCAGATTATAGTCCCTTCATCTCAGATTGGGTTTATAATATGGAAATAATTACTGGCACAATCAGACTTGAATATATAGGCTCATTTTCTCTTGTTCACTTCTAGAAGAGTGTGAAAAGTAACACCTCTAATGCTATTGTTCTATTTAACTCTAGAATGCTTGACTTTTTGTGTAAAGATTTAAATTTAGTTGTAAAAACGTATGTTTGGTTACGGGATCCTTTTTTTTATTCAATTTTCACTTATCAGGACGGTTCTGGCACAAAATCAATTTATATCAGTGACTTTTTTTTCCATGTCTTCAAATCATAAGTTTGCCCAAGTGTTGTTTTCCCCATCTATCATGTTCTCTCCTTTTATGATTAGAAGTCTTTGACAGAGGAATATGTTGTGTACATTTACAAAGGCAGCTGGAAAACAGCATACATTCTTCCTCTTTTTGAAAGCTACACTAATACAGTTTGTTCTCCAAGATGGCATTATCAAATATTGTTTTGGTTTTGTAAAATTGAGTAATTTTTATCAGAATTGAAAATAAAAATCTATTTGAATATTTATACCTCTATCACAATTCCCTCTTCCTTTTCCCAATTCTCAGGGAAGTTGAGCATTAAACTCACACTTGAGCACCATCTGATACAGCTCCTGTCTGACCCAACTGGGTACTGCCTGTTCAGTTAGAACAACCCAGAGACCCTCCTGCCAGGGTATACATTCATACATCAAACCATGAGGTACAAAGTGCACAACTGACACCCCAACAGGAGAGGAGGCAGATCTGCTGGAGGAAAGAGCCGCCTCGTAGAGACAACTTGACAGCCTGAAAAAGACCAGGCCAACAAGACCAGTGTGAAGTTTAACAAAGATAAATGCTAAATGCTGCACGTGGGATGCATCACTCCCACGCAGTAGTTGAAGGGATGTCTGACTGCCCAGTGTGCAGCTTGGGTGGTCCTGATGGATGGCAACCTGAATGCATTTCAGCAGTGTGCCCTTGCAGCAATGAAAGCAAACCTTGCCACAGATTGCACCAAAAAGAGTACAGACGGCTAATGGAGGGCTGTGATTATTCCAGTCCACTTAGCACTTGTTGGGGCACACCTCTAATACTGGGTCAAGGTTTGGTCTCCTCAGTTCAGGGGAGACACCAAAAAAATTGGAGAGGGAAGGGCCACCAAAATGATGAGAGGGTAATAGAACTTGACAGATGAATAAATATTGAAGGAACTGAGTATCTTCAGTCTAGAGAAACCTTGGGGGAATCCAATCACATTTTTCCAATACTTGAAATGTAATTACAGAGGGAAGACAGCAACTCCTTCCACAAGGATGCACAGTGACAGAAAAGAAGCAATGGGTGCAAATGACTTTAGAAAAAATTCCATATTATTAGGAAAAAAACTTGCATCATGAGAAAAAATGAGTATTAGAATAGGTTGTCTTATAGCATCTCCCTTGCTGGAAATAGCAAGATTTGACAGGTAGCTGGATAACTCAATTTAAATCCCTGCTTTCAACAAAAGTTTGGACCATACAATCTCCGGAGGTCCCTGCCAACCTCAACTTTTATATGGTCCTGCAATGCTGTGCAGGTCTGTTGATTGATCCATGTTCAAACCTGACAGATGTAAACTTGAGAGACTAAAGCTCTGCAAAGAAACAAGTGTCAAAAGCAAGAAGATGCTGCTCCCATCTCTAACCAGAAAGGTGAAGTTTCTTGGCATGAAGAAATACTTATATTTGTTACCTACAGCATTCAGTAGCAGTACTTTTGATACACAGTCAAAAATAGACCAGTAAGTATGTAAAAGTTGCCCTATACCTCAGAATATAATATTTTATGAATTTAAGTAAAAACAATGTCAAGACAAGCACTTTCTCACTTTCCCTCTTTCACTGCCTGTGAAAAATCTGTCATGTCTACTTCCACTTCCCTGACTGCTGTCTTCAAATTTCGGGGTTTTGAGATTGTTCTGAAACCAACTTGTGGTAAGTTGTTTGGGGTCCCATCACCAACTGTGACAGAATGCCCATGATGTCTGCCAGGCTGAGCATCGCACAAGTAGCACCACATCCCCTTCACCCTGCCTGAACACCATCAGACAGAGGTTCTGAGAGAGGAAGAGAACCTGGAAAGAGGGTAAGGGAAATCAAACAAGTTAAAGAGATAGTTCCATACTGGTAAATCACTGCTTACACAGTCCACCCTGTCTGCTAGGAGAAATGTCCAAAAAAAGTACAGAAGTCTGTCTTATGAAATAATTTATTGCTATTACACAGGCTCAGCATTATGCCAATAAAATCATATCTCATAGGGTTGGAATTATAAAAGAAGAGAAAAAAGAAACAACAGAAACCACTCAAATAGACATTACAGCTGTGGTTATATGTCACATTTCACACAACTACAAAAAAATGGAGAGAAAGAAATGCAGAAGTGAAATAAAAATTGATTCACAAACGTAACTCTTCACAAAGATGTTTATTATAAGGTTTTTGACCAAGTGAAAACAGAATTACTGTGACAGCTAGTCACATTCATTCCCATCAACAGTGCCCAAATTACTACCTGTACTAAGTAGTTCCTATTCAGTGCCCAAATTTTGGAGACTGGATCCATCACTTTCTTCCCCTAGATGTATATAGAGTGTAGGTATCCCACACCAGATTGCCAGCTTTACCACAGGTCTGGATGCACACATAACCTACATAAATACTTAGCCATTGCAGTGCCTAAGTCCCCTCCTCAATCTGGGCACTCTTCAAAAGCTTCCTAGCTTTTTCATCCATAGCATAATAATATTTGAATGTTTGCTAAAACAAAAAAATCAATTCAAACAAAAGAAAGATTTCATTTATTTTTTTCATTCCAACTAGAAATTATTCCAATCCTGGAGAGAAAAGAACCAAGATATTTAACTGTCAACAATTAAGAATTCTAAGTTCAGCTTAAAAAAATTGCTTCTGGGGATCAGAAGAACAACACTTCGACATATGAATCTTACCCATGAAGAAAAAAACCTTTACATTCCATTCTTGAATTATTGCTGATGGCAATTAAAGCTTATTTTATCATTGGATATGCCCTTCAGTAGAGTCTTTCAGCAACACAGTTGTGTGAGTTAGAAAAAAACGTTAGCCTTTCTTCAAAACCATTTTATCCAGAGTGTTTCCAGAGCACTGACAAACCTCTGACTCCTGATTTAGTACAGAGTAGGGCTTTCAAGAGAGGCAGGAACCCAAATCTTTATTTAGTGCCCCAGATTTACACAAATGCTACTAATGCAATTTAAACATCTTCAGTGTTAAAACATTATCAATACTCCCTCTAGTGGGAGTATCTAAATGAAGCAAATATTCCCTGCTGAAGTCCGAGGAAAATATTTTATTATCTATAAAGTTACTCTGAAATTAAGCATTTGCAGCTACCAGAAAACAGGGTGTTACCAAGTATGTCAGGAATTTTTGTTTCTTTAGAAGTTGCAGGGAGCCAGCAACAGCCTACACTAGATCTTTCCTGAAACTAGTAGGAGCAAGCCAGACACAGAAAAAAAACTGTTCCTAAAGAAGCAGGACTAAAATACATCGGTTTCCTTTGGACACGCATCCTGCATCCCTGCACAGCCCTTCACAAAGCCGTACGTACTCTGCTTCCTCATGCACACACACATTATTGTCCCTCCCTGACTTGATCCCTCACAGACACCGGCAGCTGGGCTGGAGGAAGCATGTGCTCTGGCTGGCCTTTTTGGTTTATTTCTATTTCTCTAGCTGAACAGGAAAAAGGATGGAAAATATTAGAAGACTCACAGTGCCAAAATCTGAAGGTGGGGGAAAAAAACCCTTCTCCCCCCTCCCCTGTCCTTTGACAGTATTTACTGTCCATGGATGAAATTCTGACTGATTTAAATGGCTAAAGTAAATGACAAAACTCTTACTGAAATCTTTGATTCCTCACTAAGAGCAAATGATAGGAAAGTGATGCAAAATTGGAACAGTAATTGGAAGAACAGTTCTGATTTTTGTGATCATTTTATACACTTTCTGAGTCAAAATGTAGCTTCTTTTTCCTCCTCTTAATAGAAAAAGAATTACAAATATACGCCAAAGACAGAGAGAAACCTTCTGCATGTAAATCACTACCAGATTATGCAGTGGCAGCAGTTATTTATGAATACATTGCATTTTTCTTATGTTTTAGACTGTAAGTTCTGTTGAAAACATCTTTCCAGCTGATTGAACAGTTTGAAATGTCATCTCTAAAAGATGATCCATTTCAGAGGGTTTAATACATGCTTTTAGAATAGGAAAAAATTATGGGCTAGTTTATAAAAATAGCTGTATCAAGAACATACTCGCGTTCTTCTACCTTTCAGGGCTAGCACAGCACTATTCCCTCAGAGAGAAGCCACTTAAGACTAAAGCAACCTGTTCAATGAGCGTAGAGGTTTGTGTGATCCCTATCAAATTTTTGGGGAAAAAAAATTTTCTAGATTTACTGATCAGGAAACAATCCCCTTTTCTCTGTGCTGCTACTAGTCACTTTTTTTTTGTTTAGCTTGCACCCATTTCTTTACCTTTAAGGACTCTGTTTTGATAATATTGTTTGCATGGCCATAGACCCTTTACAGATCAGATTTTAGGAGGGCACTCCTACTGGAACGTCCCTCACAATACCTTTTTTCAAATATGAGGTGGAAATACTTCAAATATAGATATTATCCTTATTCTAGGTGAGCTGCTAATGTAGCTGCCTCAGCCACAATTCAACTATAAAACTAGCATGGTTTATCTGACTATGTATAATGACAGGCCACGAAAATTAAAATAGGAAACCAAAAAACTTTGCTTTAGAAAGCTGCTATTTACACAGCAGCTAGGCATACAAGAGGAAGATCCACCATTAAATGTTGCAGAAAACTGCTATGTTTGTATTTTGAATAAACTGTGGGCAAAATTGCACAACACGAGTTCAAACGCTTTACAAAAGAAAGAGAGTAATTAAGCAGAAGAAAAAGAATCACATGAATTAATGATTTTTGAATGTAAATGATTTCTAAAATCCAGTCCGGAGTCTTACACTCTGTAATTATCCTAATTATCTAAGCATTTATCCTTCA
>JAWWES010000081.1:45738941-45854915 GCA_035583135.1 Lophotriccus pileatus | reverse complement strand
GAAGGGTGCTTTGAAGTGTTTCCTCACCACTGGATAAGAAGAAAAAGAAAAAAAAAAAAAAACAAAAAACAAAAAAAACATATCTGGGCAGGAAGTTCCTACAATCCCATCAATTCACTTTCACATGCCAAGCCAAGCTATATTGATACCCAGCTATAAGTATCACTTAGGGAAATAGAAAACACTAACAATGATAATGGCAATTATATATTGCCACCTGTCTCCCACCACACATACACACTCCATTAGAGCCAACTTCCTCCTGTTGCAGGGCTAGCATTACATCATAACTCGGAATGAAAAGGGTAAAGTCATGCCAATAGAAAATGCTACATGTCATATTCAACATTGACTGAAGTTTCTAAAATGCTGCTTGATGCTGAGTAATCTCACTACCTGGTAAAACTGGTGCTGTCAAAAAGACGACTTGTGCCCTCTTAGTAGTAAGTAGAACTTGCAATTTTACCTCAAAGCCTGGAACAAGACTAGTTGTGACAGTTGTGTTGCAGGAAACCAAAATAGGTTTGCTGTGCTAGTGGACTTAAAAGAAACAAATTCCTCATCTCAGCACTGGAAATAAAATCCCTTTCCCTAACTTTCGTCTTCTTCAAAGGTGATGTAACAGTTGCGACAAATGTAGGAATAGACTCTAGTAACTTTAATTATGGATTTCTATACTTAACAATATCCACCTATTCTATTCAGATCTCAACATATGATTCCACTGTCATTGGACTGGGTTTTTGGGTGGTTGCAGGGCATTTCTGTGCTCAGGGAGTCTTAGTTCTTTGCCTTTGTCAAGGAATACTTTCAGTTTAGTTCTTACCATTTAGACGGAAAACATCCACATACAGAAAAAAATCCTATAACTACTTTCCTAATTCTTATTTTTCTCTTACCCTGCCACCCTTATTCTGCCACCCTGCCTCTTTATCTCCTCACATTACTGTACTATCTTAATTCAAACCCAGTGCCAAGGCCATGCGAGGGATTAAGAGCTACCTCGTGTTCACAGGAGGAGAACCTTATTTTGTTGTTACAGACTCTGGTGCTCAGGTGTCACAGTTATTTTGTGTAGAAATACTAATCTGTGCAACAACTTTTACACTTTCTTAGACACAGGCCTGTGTCCTGAAACATTTGCAGTTGTAGGCTAGAAATGTTACTGCAAGAGAGCTGAAACACCTCCCTTGCCACAGGGCTTTCTAAGAATGCTAAAATCACAGAGAACAGAACGAGCATTTGATCACTGTTATGTAATGAAAAGTTCCTGTTTATCAAACACTCTGACTCTGGATAATGCCCCCTAAGTTGGGACTGTTCCTGAAATGGTTAAACACCTCACCACTTCAGTGCTAAATGCTGTTGACTGACTCTCTTTCCAGCCTGTCCAGCTGAAAATGCTGGACAGGCATTTTGTTATTCTCATATCTGTTAGCTCTGATTTAACCTTGTCCAGTTTTGCTGAAGGCAAAAGAAAAGCAAACCACAGTACCCTTATACAGTTGCTCAAGATCAGTCCAACTATTGCAACTGTCAGGTTCTGTCAGTAGGAAGTCAGGCAGTGTCAAACTGTATTTGAGTCCTGTGTTCAAAAAAAGCAAAAAATATGAGACGAACTTACTTTTTTTAGGTTATCTGCTGGAAACTCCTTATGTGGTGCAAGGATGGGTTCACATTTGGGTTGGTTGGACATTAGGAATATTTTCTTTCCTTCCTTCTTTTTATTTTGTCCAAGTGCATACTTTATAGAAGAAAGTGTTCTTGGAGGATGTGAGACTACCCTACAGGGTCTTGGGCTACAACTCAAATTGCTCTGTTTGCCTATGGGTTGTCTCCATGCTCTACAAAACTCAGTATATATGGTAAAAATAGACACAGTTGATGAAAGTACATGAGAATGAAGTAAATAGATTTGACTTCCACATATGCAACTAAAAGTTGACTTTTAAGTGATGGTGATATGGGAGAGATGGGACAACCTAATGGAAAGCAGACCTGAGGAGACTGGTAAAATACCAGCTGACATTCCCCTGGTGACATTTGGCATTTGAGAATATTTTCCATCCATAAACTTAAAAAATATGCATAAATCCAGAGCCTCATTTTCCCAATGAAGTACAGAACATTAAATGACTGGCCAGGGAACACATAGCAGGTTAATGATGACACTATTGATCCAAGTCTTTTCTTCATTCTATCCATTGGATTACAGAGGTGCTTCTCAGACTATCCTTCTGGATCGTTCTTTGGTTGGAACCTCTGCTCCTTCAATACATTTCACCTTGCAAACTAGCACAAAGTTATATGCAGAGATTGATATAAGCATCATCAAGATCAAAACTTATACAACCATCAGTTTTGCATGGTGAATATGCCATATGCATTACCAACTTTATGCTATTATTAAAAAACATTACTGCACACTAAACACGTCTAGCATGCTAAAATTGGATTACCAGTAAATTTTGTCAAAAATAAATCCCCAGTGATACACAGGAAACTTCCAGCTCTAGCATCCAAGGGGTAGCATTTCATGAGCAAAGAACAGCAGGAGGAAGACAAACTGCAATCCACTACCTCTATGAGGTTAGTGGTAATGCTGTTATTGATGGTATTGGGCTATACCTTCAACTCTTGAATACCCTTGAAGGAGAGAGGCAAACAGAAGAGCGAAGTGAGGCAAGCCCATCTGGACTGCCCTGGTCTCAATAGTTCAGTTAGGCACAGGGTTAACTAAAGATACAGATATAAAACCTCTGTGAAGTTGAAACTTGGGGGCAAGTTTTAAAAAAGCAGAACTCCTTTATCTTAGATGGTACATGTGAACTGAGCATACAGATGATAGCACTTACTGTTGCCTTGAAAACTGTGGAGTTTGGAAGAAAAAGCTCTACAGCACCATAAGGCCACGATCAGTCAGCTTAGAGGTAAAACCAGTTTCCTCTCTTCCTCAGTCTATATCGATAAAGCAAAGAGTGTCTACCCTTAATTAGTCAGATATGAAAAAGTTAAACTGAGGAATGAGTCCTCATTTTGAGATGATCTATAGGTCAGGTTTCAAACTGAATCATTTTAGCATTTAAAAATAGAGTTTGTCCTACAGATAGACTGATTCACTGCTTCACCTCAATCAAACCTGGCACCAATTAAGCATTGCATGAATGTGATCATTGGACTGAGAGAGATGGAGGGCTCTCCATTCACCTTTCACTCACCTTCATCAGTCAGGAGAAAAGAGAAGGGAAGATCTATACACTTCTTATCAATTCAATTCACTTTGCCTGTACTTTTGTTTTGGAAACACTAGGCAGTAAGTAATGAAAATCTGTTCTAAACTAATGCTGGGTAAACATTCTTTTTAATGGTTTGGATCTCATATCTCAGAATCGAAAGCTCAAAGGCTGAAACGTTCTTTGGTCTAACCAACACTTTAAATTATTTTAATGACCTTCATTTTATGTTTTAACTCCTTGAATCAACTGCAATTGTTCTGAATTTCAACTTTGACATTCAGTTATCACATCAGCCACGTAAAACTCTTCTAGTTACTTGCTCTGATGGGATCTGCACATTTGCAATTCTACTTCCCAGTGCACTTGTGTCTGTGTCTTCAAAATCCCCTCTGCCAGTAAAACTAAATTATTTGATTGTTCCCAGAAAATGAACACAAAGGGGACATAAAAAGATCAAGCTGAGTTTATTTAAGATTTGGATGAACATCCGTGGAACACTCTTGGCATTATATGCCCAGCTCTTTTTAACACTGTGGTGGTACAGCATTTAGGTGCCTAAGTTAACCATGTTCCCTCAGCATCTTCCTCCAGGATGAGATAACGGACAGGTTGTATAATGCAAGTGTGTTTCACCCACCCACTCACTTACTGTAAACTCAGACCTTGCTTAACTTCCTGGAGAGTGAAGAATTAACGGAGAAAGTTGTTCAAAGCATTACAATGTGCAATTTCAATGCAAGGCATGATGGAAGTAGCTGTGAGGGAGGATATTACTTCATTATAAACCTAAATCAGATGCCCAAAGATTTCTATAATCTCCAGAGACCGTTCCATCAGGCTCTACAAGAGGCTTTCCAGTGGAAGAAAAAGTCCCTTCAGGCTTGAGAAAGTTGTATGGCTTTTTTAACAGTTTCTAATGAAATCCCATATTATTGCTTCTCCCCTGGGAGACTTAAAAAGTCACGTAAACTTCACAGAGCCCACACGCTCAGAAACTTCAACCGAAAGACCACTAAGGAAATAAACTGCAGTTCTCCAATTAGCATTTGACATTCTCTACTGTTTTTTGGTATGGTGAATTTGTCTTTCTTCTACACCATGCTGATAAATTAAATGAGTTACGAAATGCGGCATTATTTAACTTTTTAAGGCACAGTGAAATCAAACACTTCTCTGTGGGATTTGCTTTCTGCATAATATTTGGAGGAAATATGAAACAAACGTAGCAGTTTCAAACATGTTAAAGGGGCTAATGTGTACATGAATATTTTCTTCAAGCTCCTTATTGTGTATTCACAGCTACTGCCAAACACAACAACAGAGACGGGGTATTAGGATATGAAATGGGAAGTGGTCAGATTTTCAAAGCGAGCAGAACACTTTTGAAAATCTGGCCCCTGACTCTTTGGTGCCGTTCCAGAAAGAAATGTCTCCATACTGGCAGTTGTCCAACCAGCTTTGGAAATCATTTTGCACAGTTATTTCAGTAAAGCATAAAAGCCAATCCCTAGCTTTCTCTGCCTGATTAAGCACTGTCACCAATCACTATGCAGCTCTAAGGTACGCATGAAATATTCCTAGATAAATCCTCCATCTCCAGAGAAATGTGTTTCCTGTACAACTGTAAATCCAGGTCCTGTGTTGAAACTAATCCAGTTTGGCAGTGCTATGGGCCTAGAAAATGTTTCCTTGGAAATGACAAACTTCTGCAAAGGCAAAGTCATCCAATCTTTTCATGCCACTATATTATATTAAAAACACCTGGTTTATTTATACAATGACTTGAAGATTAGGGTCCTAGAAATAATAATACATAAACTTTATAGCAAAAAATATACATATTATAATTCATCCTTCTATGATATATAGAAATTATGTATATTTGTGTGTGGACATATATATAAATATATGGATCGTACTTACGTTTAGGGCACTTGTGTATGGACATGTGTACCTCCATACACACAGTATACATTTATATATCTTTCTAGGTGCCATGTGTGTATACATAAAGACACATAAATATACACACAGGAACATATTTACACTCTTGTGAGTAGACATGTACTTTGCAGAACCTGCACACAAACAGCTGCAGTCTTTCACTGGCTGTGAGCTTCAAAGGGGTCAGTGACCACCCGAATCAGTGTCCACGGAAAGAGAACTGATGTCATCGCTGTGGGCACAGGACTGGCTTGATGCATCTTCCTTTGTGAAGAACCAAATTTGCCGGACAGTGGCACCCTGCAACGCAGGGTTTGTTGCACGGTCCAATCTCGTTCCAGTTGTCACAGGTTTTGACACATCCTGGACCACAGGTATTGTAAACCGCACCGTGTTTACACTGGGTAGCTGAAAGGCAGTTAAAAGGAACAAAACATGCGTATTACACAGAGCCCCACATGGGAAGTTCCTTATCTGTTTGCTTGGTGTCTACTGCAAATGTCAAAAAGCATGTTTCTGTATGGCAATTATGCAGAGGCAAAAATTATTTGTAAAAAGATTTCACCATATTACATCATAAATATAAAAGTAGCAAAGTTCCTAATCAAAAAGCCAAAAAGTCCACAGGAGTCTTGAACTTTTTGAGAATTTCAACACAGCTGACAATATATAAAGCTTTGGGAGTGTTTCTATCTATAAGCAGATCTATGCTTTATATTAAAGGAATAACATTGTTTATTTATTTATTAAAATATTTTTTATGAAACGTTCTGAAACGTTTACAAGGACAGTTATTATCAGTTCCACTCCTACTGAAAGAAGAGAGAGTAATTCACCAAGTTAGACATTCTGACCCTAAGATTGTCCTTTCTGTATTGCATACTGCAGCCAACCAGATCAATGCTGTTAACCCAGCAGCATCATTTCTAAACAAAAAACCCAAAACAAACCAACAAACAAAAAAAAAATTAAAAATCAATTATGCTTTGGGCTATTTTACTAAGGGATCACTGAGAATGAGGATTCTTGTACTTAATGATTCCAGTAGCTATCCATTAATTTTTGTAGCTGACAGTTCAATGCATCTTCAACGTAAAAGACCACTGAAGGCTCAGCTAAAAGCACTATAACCCCTCCAGATCAATATTTACACTCTCAACATTTTATATCCTGCCTTTTTAGTATGTAGAAAATACATGGTTCGATACGAAATAAAAGTCTGTTATTCTTCTTAACGGCTGTGCTGATGGCAAAAACAAGTACTGATAAGATAGTTTATAGATGGTAAGGGACTCTCAAGGATCCAGATTCATCTCTTGCTATTTTCAGAGAGGAGATTGCATTATGAAGGTTTCTTCAACTTTGAGAGAGTTTGAAGGTCAAGATTTTTTAACGAATGGTTCTTTAGAAAGGCTGTTTTGTCATGAGGATTGGCCTGCAGTGTCATTACAGTACTGCTATTATTCATAAAGAGAAAATAGAAATAAATTGATCAAATATGTATAAGAGTGTACCAAAGAGGATAGAAGTTTTATTGCTAAGGCATCATAAATTTAAGGGGTTCCTTTTCAGTATAAACAAAGTATCAGCTTCTTGCAAGTTTTACTTCTTGTGCATTTTATGGAATTCATGCATATCTGAAAAGCAGCCCTGAAGAAGGAATTAAACCAAGAATGCATGGTTTTCAGGACACAGATATTAATAAGCAAACACAAAGTTGGAAAAAATGCATAGTACAGAAGAAAATTACCCTGGAGTTACAGAGAATCAGCAGCTAAATATTGACTGGATATTAGATATCAGGGGAAAAAAAAATAAAGCTTTCTTCCTTTAAGCACCAGAGCAACCTGTCTAAAAACTCTGTGAGACATCTTTAGTTGAGCATTGCTTTAGAATAGGTTGGAAAAAAACATCTTTCAGCAATGTTTAAGATAGGTTTATTCAGCTTGCAGACATAGATCTTTTGAGGACTTTTTTCCAGCTTTACATTTCTATCTTGCTCTGCATGAAAACTTTCATGCACATTAAAGAAGGGAAAAACAAAAGGAATAACTAAAAGGAAATTTAAATGAAACAGGAAATTTAGAAGGTAGGAAAAACATGCAAGCAATATTGAGCATAGAATAAGATGTCAGATTCATGAGAGACTTTATGCTCATGTAGCGTGTTAAGAATAGAGACTGAATCTCTATTATCTTAAGGGAGCTGTTTACTAGAAGCTTTTCTACTTTCTCTCTGGAAATGAGCTTCCCTTCAAAGGATCTCTAATGGACCAACCAAAAACAGACATTAGACTCCAGTACATGCAGTTTCCATACAAAAAGGTTTATGAGCTTCAGTTTTAAGGCTGCACAGGTCTCATCCCCCAAAGTTCTACTGCAGTAATAGCTGGCCCATCATTCTACCTGAGCTCTCTTTGGTTCCTCTGCTGGTGGGTTTGAGGAAAGTTGGCCAAGGTCTCCTTTACACTTCCTCCTCTCTGCCCCAGAGCAAAAGAGAAGCTATTACAGCCTTCCCTCAGCAGCCATGGCATCTGTAAGTACTCCCCAGCTCTGCTCTACCACACATGGACGTGGTATATCAAAACAGCTCCTTTTCCTTCAGATGATGCCATGTAGAAGATATGATGACTTGATTTTCTGCTGTAGGCAGCCTATAATGGCATTATTAACATGCTGTCAAGGGAATAATCAGAAAAATACAATGGCTGCTGTTTAAGTTCCCGGGATGGCTTTTATTGTTGAGTGATTCAGTTGTTAACATGTGTTGTGATTGATCCAGAACATTCCACTTCTTCAACAGTTTAAAAAATAAAAATAGAGACATTCTGCAGTAGGCTTCCCAGGGACTGCTGAAATGATTCAGTACCATGTAAACATGGAAAACAGAAGTGATGCCTTTGCACCCGTCTTTGGAGGCAAATTTCTCTCTCAGAGAACTGAGCTCTGTTACTAATAGCTTCCTTAGTACACTAGTAAAAAAAAAAAAATCAAAAACCTAACTTCAAAGTACAAAAGCTACTAATAATACTGTATTTTGCAACATTACCAGTCCCAACAGGATTTTTCCACTTTTCTTCTAGAACATGTGTTTGGCATGACAGATGTGAGCTTCCTCAGACCACTTTCTAAGCTGGTGGGAAAATAGCCAGCTCCAGTCCAGAAGCCATACAGTCACACAAATACAGCGCTGTGCCTGAGCTTATAAACCCTGCCTAATAAGGCTATAGTTTTCAGACTAGACCTGGTTTATTCCAGCCACTTTGGTAGTTTCACAGAGGAGGCTTGTATCTGTCTATGCCTGTCTTTGTAGACATGGCCATAATTATATAGGACAAAATATGTAACATAAAACTGCTGAAGGATTCCCTTAGTGGATGACATCCAGTAAATCTAATTCCATGTAAAATTTTGAGCTAATATTTGAGCACCAATGATTCTTCTGCTTCTTCTGTTGGTGTTACACAGTTTAGACTTCATAAGCCTTCTGTAGGACTTTCAAATGGAATGTCACTCATGGTGCTCGGAATTCACATCTCCTTCTAACATAATAAAAGGCAACAGATCTGAGCACCGACTGGCTGTTGTAGCATGTAAGCACATCAGTGCTACCTCATGTACTATGCACTATATTATAGACCTGATCTGATTTTTCTTCTTGCATTGGAAGTCATGCCCATGGCAGGGAGTTATTGTCATCCACCATCCTTGAGTCTTCTTCCTCTCAGTGTCCTCAGAAATGTGGTATTAAATTACTATGGTCCAAGTTCTTTCACCACATCAGTTTATTTAATTGCACTTAATATTGCTTACTTAGCCTTTCTGGAGTTTAAAAAAAAAAAAAAAAATCTTTTTTTTCTTTCTCCTTTCCTTTTCAAACCTCATCCTTCCATTTGTATCTTTTCCTTTTGCTCTTGCATACATCACTTCCTCTTATTTCTTCTTTCCCTCATGGTGGGTTCCCTGGTTTTCAATTTCTCCTACAAAAATATTTCTTCCTGTACGCATCCCAACAGGTCTCCCTCCCCTCTACATCCTATGGGAACCCATATCCTTTACCTAATCCTCTCAGTTACCATGTGGATCTCACCAACTCTTTCCTACCCTAGCCGTTTTCCTTACTCATTAACTTCTATCTTCACTCCTCCAGTTAAATGAGAGCTGATATTCCCCTTATCAAGCCAACCTCATAGGACAGCAAACCTTGAGCAGCAGTAATTTTGTGTAAGAATGTAGAGGAGGATATGCTGTCACACGGGGGGAGAGAGAAGAGCAGGGAACAGGACATGTAATTCAGCCTCCTGAGCATCCTGTTTGGCTGCCCCACCAGACAACACAAGTTTTCTGAAGATTATAAAACTAAGCTGAGAGTATAGCAGCAGAGTAGAGAAACTGCCAACCACACAATATCTGGTTTTAAAACACACAAAAGTGTAATTAAACCTGACTTTACTGATAAGTATAAATAATTTTCATGAGAACACAACTCTTGCAAGTACCCCACTAGCTATGAAATGTCAGGCAGGAAATGAAATTTCACAGAACGCTAAAGTTTTGTTACAGATATATTGTTTCTTACCTAGAAACTTTTATCTGTAATTGGGACACAACAATTATAACTACTAGTTTTGGAGAGAAAAAAATAAGTCAAAGATTAAAATCTTGATGCTGGTCAGTGGTGCCATATGGAGTGCAGTGGACGCACTTCAATTTAATGTTTACCATATGATTTAACATAGAAGATGGTGCAACTTGTTTGACACTGGATACTTAAGTAAGTGTTTTGAGGGTCCTTGGCCATATACAGCTTTTCTATATTTTCTGCTTAACAAGATTTCCCATTTTCTTCTACAACTCTGCACTGAAATAAAAAACTCGTGTGGATTTAAACGTTTCTTTCATTAGCTTTAATGGAAGCTGTGTGTTTAAATTCCATGATAATGTTCTCTCAAGGACTGTTTTTGACTCAGAAACTTTTCTTGTCTTTGGTAAGATGCCAGAAAAAATTGTGAAATGAAGCCTCAATTAGTTAAGTCGTGATATGTCAACACTTGTATAAACTCCTTCGGGCAGGGATTGGAGTTTTTATTCTTTTTACAGCATCTGCAACAGTGAAGTCTCAGTCTGAAGTGTTTTGGGAAAAAAAAAAGTCACAATGCTTGTTTCATATTCCGCATGGATGTGCTACCAGATCAACAGATTAAAAATATATATGTTATTAGTGCTACCTGAGACCACATTGTTGAACAGGGTTTTCACTTAGTGACATCATTTCAATTGTTCTGTTTCCATGTATGAAAAAAAAAATAGCCTTTTGGGAACAGTCAATCAAATGTAATTTGCTTTGTCACTCACCCATCCCTGCTAAAATACCTTCAACAGAAAAGGAAATTGAAGTTGAGAGAGCAGACCCTGAGCCACTCACAATCACCAAAATAGACCACAGAGTAATAGCTCTTTGACCAGCACTGAGTATCCTCTTCTCAGAGGTTTGTTTTTTTTTCCAACTACTGTCAATCGCTTTACATAAATCTGAATACATTTCCAGGCAAACTGATGCCATTACAGAATGTCCTAAATTAATGAGACCACCATCAGGAGTGATATTCTTCTGCAATATTGGATTTTACTTCAAGTGCCCATTACCACAGACCACTGCTTCTCATAGAAACAATTACTCATAATTACTCACAATTAATGCAGTCCTAATCACAGGAGGATTAGGAAATTAATTATTATGAAATTAACACAGGTGTGTATTTTTATGTTCTCATTAAACACATTCTCTCATCTTCCCTTGTTGAACCTCCTGCAATCATATAAACATGTTGTCTCTGGAAATATAACTGTGTTAGACAGGAGGTTAAAGGAGTTTAAACATTATCTGTAATAAAGGGTTTACATATCCTGAAAGGAAAACTTCCAAGAACTTCCAAACTGGTGCAATACCAGTCCTTTCTAGATGGTTCATTTTTGACCTTCCTCCATCAGTAAAAGGATAGTTAGCCTGTGCACTGGCTTACAAACAGGCAGTCCCAAAATGCTTACCTGCACAGTTCTGCTCCGGCACCCACTGGACTTTCAGACCTTCCCTCTGACAGGCTCGGGCATATGCCAGGAATGACTCACAGTAGCAGTTTTTATGGACTGGACACTCGCACATATCTGTCACACAGGACCTGCAGAACAAAGCCCCAAAACAAATAAGCAAGGAATGCTTTGGCAGATATCTGCCTGAGGTTTGGAGTTGTTTACTTTCCCATCACGCGGACTTCAATGCTACAGCAACTTGTGCTAAATGGCAAGAAAGTTAAAAGTATCCCTGCTGTTATATCCCAAGCACTCATCCCTTTTTTCTGGTGTGCTACTCTGCTGCAGAGAAGTCTCAAAAGCACCAGGGAACCACACAGAAGCAAGAAGGTGAGGAGACACAAAAAAACATCAGGCAGAGAGGACAGAGATCATAGTGGGAGCACAAAAACTCCATGTTTGCAATGATTGTGTGTCAACATAAAATAAAAACTTCTTTATTCTTTATAAAGCAATAATTTAATAATTTTACCAACAATAATACTAGTGGTATTAAGTGTATGACTTCTGTAGGTAATAAGCACATGCCCTTCCATGCAAGGATGATGCCTTCTTTCCAGGTTACTTCCAGACTCTCCCCACTTTGAAGGCCCCTGAATAATATGCCTATTTTCTCATCAGCGTCATTACTAAGTGACAGACTTTAAGAGACTCTAAAGGAGCAGGGGTGATGCAGCATAACTGAGCAGTTTCATGCCCCGGGGCACTTAGTAATACCACCCACCCTCTTCTTCCATTGCATTCTTATGTGGAATCACCACAAAACACGACAGGGAGCAAAGCTGCTAATATGGCCCCACGTGAAACTGCTACTGAGTATGTCACCACTATATTTCAAGTCAGCTCATCCAGAGCATGTGCCCATTTGTCACAGACCTGAAATATAACTGGTGGATTTTCAGTCAATGGTTTCTACATATGCAAAATGCTTAAATGCTTCTGCAGATGCAGCAATGCAAATTCCGAAATGCTGAGCATCTACTGCTCCAAGCAGAATCATTTAAAGGCAAGGTACAGGGGCAACATGGTCTGAAAATCATGCCCTCAGTTCATCTGCTTTCCACTGAGAGTGCTCTGTGTCTGAACCTTGGGTGTCAGTGGGCAAGGCTCCTGCTCCATTGATGTTCAGGGACTTTTCCGTTCCTGAAAGAACAAGACATCATTTGTGAGAGGCACAAATCCTCCAGAAAGAGGAAGGGCTGAAGTAAAAAATGAACTCTTCATGTTAAATGTTCTTCCTGTGGACCATAGTGTCGATTGTCCATAGGAGAAGGATGGATATAGGCTTAATTTCCCAGAAACTTTCTCCATAGCTGAAGAGGTAATAGCTTGGAAAAGATGCAAGTATCTCAGTCAAAGTAGTCAGAAGCCCTAATGCCCATACAATGCCCTAGAGTCATTAGGAATCCTTTATTCAAAACTAGGAAAGAGGATTAGTGGTCCCTTGAACACAGACAAACCTGTTTCTGCATATCCAACAGTGCCCCTTAAAGATAACTATTCCCCCTTGCTAAAGTCACTGGCTAGCTCAGTGACTATTCATTTGGTTAAACCTGATGGTTCTGCTTGACATTTCCACAACCTTTTAACAATTTTACTCTCAGTGGACCCCCAACATTAAACTACCTAAAATTCACGTAGACAAATGAGTAACATAAGTGCTAAAAGGTTACCTGTCCTGTTTTTACTGATATTTATGTGCTGTGAATAAACAGAATTGCTTTGGATCAAATATACAACATGCACATATTTACAGACCAGTTGTTTTCATTTGAAATAACTTCACTTTCTAGGGACAATGTAATTGTATTTCACTTTAGTTCTGTGGTAGGTCCCTTTACATCTTTTCCAGTAACAGATGTTGGTGTATGCATACCACAGCTGACAGGTATCAGCACAACAGATCGGCAACAGACCAGCACAACATCCTTGGCATGGTTTGATGTTGTAACCTGATAAGCGGCCTTGTATAAGCACAAAGGGTCATCTTTTTATATGACATACTAAATAACTGAACACTGTTTCCCTTGGCCACAACATCTCTTTGGGTTCTCCTGGCAGCAGGCACTGCATATACCATTATATGCAGCGAACTCCATACGCCCCATGCAATTTAGGAGGTTCATGTCTCACTTTACAGTGAAGTAAATGCTTCTTTGCTACTGCAGCAAGTTATTATCACAAATAAATTCTGTAATAATCTCTATGGATAAAAGTTCATTATCGCGATACCATTTTGCCCTATTTTTATTTCTGTGCCAGCCTTCTTTATCAATCACATTTTACCGTTCTCCACTCAGATTTAGTTATTATTGATGTCCATGGTGTTTAGGGATGCTTGCCAGTGTCAGGCTGGCTACATTTTTACGGACTTCCTGCCTTAGAAATTCCATAACCCTAAACCTGAGGTACTTCCTCTGCTTTTTAGAGCATAAATACATTTTTTTACCATTACTCAGAGAGGGATGCCACCTCTTGCACAGAGTCAATGCACCAGGTCAGGAGACCTCCAGGCTCACCATCAATCACCCAGTTAACATGTTTGTGGTAAAAGTGGCACTCACCCTGACAAAGCCTAGGCATGATCTGGGGGATTAGGGAAGAGAGGGCACTGTTCCCAGTCTGCAGGAGGGCAGCCATGCTCTTTGAGAGTGCAGAGAGGTTAGTCCCTATATACATGTGAACAACACTGTGCCATTAACCCTTGGCATTGTAATGGACGTGGACATGCACACTCCACACTCCAGGCTCCAGAGTGAGACATATGGGTTTGGCTGGGATCAGATCTATTTGCTAGTGTTCAGCACGGGTGTCCGATAAGGGAGGTAGCACGCCATGTGCAACACAAGCAATCCACTGATTCATTACATACCTAATTGCTTGTGTAATTTTTATTTTCCTGAAATGTTTAACCCTGGTGACAGCTGCTGGACTCGAGCCCTAGGCTTGGCTGAGGAGCAATCATTAGATTGCAGCAGTTTTATTAATGAATTACAATTGCTAATTATTTGTAAGGTTAATTAATTAATTAATTAATTAACGTTACATCAAAAATTAGAGTAAAGAAACCTATATCCATAGCCACCAAGACTAGTGAATCAAAATAAAATCTTCTTTCCTTCCCTGATGAAATTCCGTGCTGGCGAGTGTAATGCATTAATATTAATTGCAGTTAGACGGATTGACGGATGGGTGAGAGGGGTCTTTTTATATTACTTCTGAAATCAGCAGGAGCAGATATCTCCTCTATTTGATCGCCGCTGTGAGAGTCAAAGAGCAACTCTGGGAAAGGACATGGAAAAAAAGGGTTTCTGTTCTCTGAGGGCTGGCTATGAGGGGGACCTGCTGATGGCCCATGGGCAAGCTTTGACTTTGGGTCTGTATTTTTATCAAAACATGTTTACTTCTTGTACTTAATTACATTTCTCACAGTTACTATTGTTACAGTTGTGTTAAAGGGCTATTAAAGGATGTTACACTAGGTAAATTTAAAAACTGATTCTTGTGTGCTGTCCTAATCACTTCTCCTTGCAAAAATCGTTGGTATTCCCATAGCTTTTAACTTTTTACCCTCTCCAGTGATACACTTCAAAAATTATTCTCTCCTGCCCCAGATTCTGCTTTCTCATCATTCCTCCTTTGAATCTGATAAACAGTGACACTAACTGCGTGTATCAGAATCTTATCTACACTCTAACCTGACTGAACTGTTCAAATAACAGGAAAATACGCTTCAGTAAAACTTTGAAATTATGCCAATAATGAGGGTATACCGACAAGTTACTGTACTGCACAGTAACAGAGACTTTGGGTCTTACAAGATATTGTGACTCTTTACCAAGAACTAAACATTTGCTTAAATGAAGTAAAAATATATTAGAAGCTTAAACATCAAAACATTACAGTCATATAGAAATAATCCCATGAAAGGACTGCAGTGCACGTTACTTATAAAATAAAGCTATTTTACAAGCTATGAAAATACACACAGAGGCAGCCTTAGTTCTGCCCTCAGTGAAATCATAGAATAACACAGAGATGCAATGATGTTGTGGTCCAAAAGAAAACTACATTTATTTTAAGGACATATTTACATTTCTAAAAAATACTTGGGTGTGATGGTGCACTTTATCTGGAATCCCTGCTCTGCATAAGCACCGGAGCACGGCCAACCTCACAGTCCTTGGCTGGTACCAAGTGCCTCACTGTTTCCTTTTGAAGCCGTCTGTGCTGCCTGCAGGGTGTGTGTCAGAGATGGCGCTAATTGGGTGTGTATAATCACAAACTGTTGCAAGGGGAAATCCATGAAAGTGAAGGCATCCGGCAGCTGTGGGACACACCCTTGCAGGAGACAAACACACACTTTCCTGCCACATCTTCAAAGCAAACTGGATGAGTACACTCCTTCAGCAACAGCCCTTTTTCACATTAAATCATGGAAAGTCTCCAAGTCCCACAAAGGGCAAAGAACAGAGTCCTATGATACATGCAGCATTTAAAAGAAGAGGAAAAGATCACAGCAATGAAGCCTACAGCCTTAGTCTGTGCCATGCAGGATTGAAATCGCAGATGTTCACTTGCTGAACAATAGCAGTTCCTTTTCCTTTGCAATACACACAAAAACAACAACAGAACCATCCAGTTTAGGAGAGGCTGTTTCTTTTTGCATTTTTCTACCCTCCCTTTCACAACAGGAGTGTGTTGCAGTACATTTTTCAAATACCTTAGTACCTAGAGTGGTTCTACACAGATGGAAAACACTAACATCTTCCTCTTGCCATCAGTAGATCTCAAACGACTCTACAAAAGCAGTGAGAAATAGTGCATCACTGCATACATTTTATGTATGTGAAGAGACATCAGGAGGTGGTGGGGTTTGTACTTGGGATAAGCTGTACACTTGAAAACTTTAAAGCCTGAAGGGTCATCAGCCTAGAGAGGAAGACTAAATTCCAGCCCCACCATCCTGTGAGATACGACTTCTTGGGATAACTTCTTGTTATCTATGCCAAATCAGTTTTATTACAAGCTTGGCCTAACTCCATATAGGAAAAATTAAAGCCTCTGTCAGTAGTTATGTTGTCACAAGAAAGTTTGTTTGGGCTCATTTTTTGATAAAGCTTCAATGAGTTGCCATTATTTATGGCCCCAGACAGAAAAGTCATTTCACAAAGTAAGTGGATGAGAAGATGAGCCATATTCCAATGTATAATGGAAAGTCTCATGCTGTTGCTATCACAAGCTCTCTCTTGTCTGTATGTGCATGTTTAACCTTATTAAAGTATTGAAGTGTAGGATGTAGATCTGGAGAATTTTTATGACTTTAAGGCTTGAGATCAAAGGCTTGAAATCATTCTCTCTTTCTCCAGAGTTTACTAATATTAATGCAAAAGCAGCAAATAACTCACAAGGAAAGAAATTTTGGAGGCTGCTGAAAACACAGAAACCCTTACATCTATTGGGTATTCATTCAAAGCACTTGCCTGAGGAGCAGACTGCTTCATGCAGCAAAATCAGTAATTTTTGAGAATCATTTCTTCCAAGACCAGGTAACTATAGCTGTACTCCATCTGTGCTTTTCCCACACATCATAACAATGGTAATATTGCCTTAAATTGGGAATCCGATAAAGACATCCATAACGAAGCTAAACCATCAGTTCCCCAACTATTTTTTTCTGGGAAGTGCGAAAGTGCCCAGAAAAACTGGCATGCAGGATATGTGTGCTTTGTACTGGAGACTCCCCCTTGCTGAAGAACTCCCACACTGCTGAACTGGCTCCAGAAAAATCCCTAAAAGTGTGGGAGCAGAAAGGGAACTCACAGTTCATCTTCGGTGAGCAGTGCATAGCAAATCTACTGCAGGCATATCCTTTCCCTGGGGAAATCTCATTCCTATAAAGAAAGCACTGGCCATAAAGCTTGAGAATATGACTGTTGTTTTTGGCAGATTGCAGAGGAGGAGTTTGCAGTAGTAGGCATTTGAATCACGCACTAGAATTTCATCCTGATTGCTGACTTTCATGCAACTTTGAGTCAACCATGGACTGTATTGCCACACTGAGCCAAGCAGAGAGAAGTAATAAAATACACAATTCCATCAAAGGGCAAGAGCTGCATATGATCTAAGATTTCTAGGGTATAGCAGTCGTGTTACACACACACTGAAGAGTCCTAATTTAACCCTGAGTGCCATTATTCCTGGTCCAGATATAGACTTGGCACTCAGATAATTAAACAGCATCACATAAGATATCCACATCCATTCCTCCCCTGCCAAGGCATCCTTCCAAAGCGGTTATTTAGAGGAGTTCAGTTGGTAAAGGGATGCTTTAAACTCAAATGTTAATTACTGTTCATAATTTCCAACACAGTAGAGGCATACTGCAATTGAATTTTGATTTCTTTATATATCCATCTTCTTAAAAAGAAATCAGAACCCATATTTCTCTCATGAAAGGTAAGTAAAAATGGTATTTTCAAGACACTGAATAAATGGAGGTCCATGTAGACCTCTGGAAAAATCGTAGTGTGCTGCACAATTTCACCACAAGCCTATACTGTGTGCTGCTAAAAATATTATCCAAAAGCCTTTGGATAAAGCCAAAGAGAGTGTTCTGTGTGTATTTTTAACATGGCATGCTGTGCCAGAATTGTGTTTCATTGCCTTAACCAACATTACCCACAAGAATATGGCAAAATTAACAATGAAACATTCTGGAACATTTTCTAAAACCATATAAAATACAAAATTGTCAGGACAGCACTACCCTGGCACCTATTTATAATCTCTGAATATGTAGTACAAGTGGTAAAGGCACTTAAAAGGAGGAAGAACCATGGAAAGAACAAAACAGCAAAAGAACCTTCCCTCCTTCTTTCTTCATGATAATTCTCCCACTAATGTGTCAAGTGTCTTGTGCTTGGATCCTTACAGGCATCTGTGGCTTTAATTGTACTTTCTGGTCCTGAGAATGGAAAGGTTGGCTAAAATCCCTCCATGGGGAAATAGCTGAACTATGACTACGGAAGACAATGAAGCCCCATGCTGGACTCCAAGAAGCATCTGGTATGACTCAGAATATTTCCTAGAGCTGAAAGTTACAGTACAGTTGAGCAGCTGACTTACCACCTTTAGAAAGACTGGACTTTCGCTCAAAAACTCCAACAGAATATGGAAATGTCACCCACAGCCCAGGAAGAACCAACCCCTTGCACTCCCACTCACTTTCAGAAAGTGGAAGAGATTTTTCATCTCTTCTTCTTCTGTTTCAGTTGTTCTGTGCCACAGAGAGTTTCACCTGCATTGTGCAGCCATGGCATTTGAAATAAATAGTCCTAGCATTTGAAATAAATATCTGTATACAGGAGAACTCAAGTGGCTAGAGTTCATATGTAGCATACACCTTGAAGCGAAATACTTAAAAAACCACTCCTCTGTGTACATTACATATGACTCCGTAACTGGAGTTATTGGAATAAAGAGGAAATACAACATAAGTTTCTTAACCCACTTAAAACAAGTGCCCAAATCACACTGAAATATACTCATCAAAAATGCTTTCATTTTACTTGCTTACTGGGGTGGTATATATACAATTTGTTCCACCCTCTTTGATGAGATTACTGCAAAACAGATTTGGCTGCCTGTACGTTTTATGATCTGTGGTTTGCATATCTAGCTGAAAAATACAAGCACCATAATAATGCTGGTCTAGAATAGACAGAGTTTCCACATTCATTATAACGAGGTCATTTGGAATAAAATGTTTGGATCAATTAAAAGATAAGCTAAGCAAACTTAGGAGTGGTACCTGGAATCTGACACTGAAGGTCCAAAAGCTAGAATCTGGTTTCTGAAGACATGAGTTTCTTCAGTTAACTAATATCCATAGTCATCCATTTGCAAATATCCATCACATAATAGGCAAAGATAACAGTAGCTGCAATCTAAAGGTATATGATAGGGTTTATCATGTATTTATGCAAAGATTTCTGATGGAAAAAAAAACCTTCTAGGTGCTACACGGGTTTAATATTCAGAAAGGTCACCTCCTGTAGGATTTTCTACCAAAGATCCCATCTTTCATGGGTTCAGGGGACTGAGGTCTACAACCCATGTGCTCCTATGGCCAAACTGACCTACTTTGTGTTCTCAGAACCCCATCATTTATCACAGAATGTGTTGGGTTGGAAGCAACCTTGAAGATCATCTAGTTCCACCTCACTTGCCACGGGCAGGGACATCTGTCACTAGACCAGTTTGCTCAGAGCCCCATCCAGCCTGGCCTTGAACATTGCCAGGGATGGGGCATCCACAACTCCCCTGGGCAACCTGTTCCAGTGCCTCAAAACCCTTGCAGTAAAGAATATGCCTTCCTAATATATAATCTAAGCCCACTCTCTCTCAGTTTGAAGCCAGTCTCTACATACCCTTGTATTAAATCTCTCTTGTAGGCTCCCTTCAGGTACTGGATGGTCACAATTAGGTTCCCCTAAAGCATTCTCTTCCTCAGGCTGGAAAAACCCAATTCTCTAAGCCTTTCCTTATACAAAAGGTGCTTCATTCCTCTAATCATCTTGGTGGCCCTACTCTGGACTTGCTCCAACAGGTTGATGTCCTTACTATGCTGGGGACCCAAAACTGGATGCAGTACTCTAGGTGGTCTTACAAGAGTGGAGTAGAGGGGCAGAATCACCTCCCTCCCTAGCCACAACCTAGAAAAATTCCTAAATTTCAAAATTTCCTGTTCAGAATTTCTTAAGCCAGTAAGATTTCTTATTACAGGATCCTGTTCTGACATAGCAATATTCAAGTTACTTCGATTGGCCACACTGCATGTGTAAATCACGTCTTTCTTACAAGAGGAAAAGAAGTGGAGGATGTCTTAGTGGACCTTCTTAATATCTATATTAGTATTCTATGTTTCCATTCACTGCCTGCACATGCTTAGCTTAGCTCTTACACTGCTAAAGTGCATTTGCCTTACAACAGAGACACTCCATCATAATGGAATTTTCAGTGTCCTCTGGCATAGCTTAGCAAGGAAAATCCATCATCATTTTGATCTTCTGCATTATGTAACTGACATAAAATTTTATCTTTTTCTCCATGTCTAGACTTGATTTTTAAAGAATACTTCCCCCCAGTCTCCAGTTCTTTAGGCATAATTGGAGACTGAGCTGCCATATCTTATCTAGGGAGAGGAAAAAACCAATCATTTAAATTCAATTTCAAAAAGACAGACATGTTTTAATATCTAACTTTATACATTAAAGTGTTACTTTCAATCAACAGTTAAACTTTGTTATTATGTTTCATACAGTGCAAAGGAACATGGCACAGACTAAATGGTTCTAATATGACTGCATTAACTTTCTGTCTGGTAGACAGAAAGCCCATTAGTGTATTCTGTGTGACAGACTTCATCTGAGAAAATCCAGAGGTTTTTCATGAGCTTATAAACATCCTAGATAGAGCCTCAAAAACTACTGAGAGGTTTTGAAGTCATGGCCCTACAGAAACATAAACCATGTAGATAAACCGATAGCATATTGCCATAGTCATTAGATAAACATATAAAATAATTCAAGTTTTAAATCTTCCAAAATAAAAATTCAAACCAGATCATCTCCTTCTGTCTACTGACATAATATATTGTGGTCCTGCTATTCTATCTGTCATAAAAATATGTCATATCCAATAACAAGCACAATGAGAACATGAAGCAGGAAATATTTCTGAACTATAAACATAAACTGAAGTTATCTTCAGCTTTTGATGATGATTCAGTGTATATATTCCCAAGGAGGTCTTGTGATATAATAATAAACAGGCTGGCTAGTTTAGAAACTCACATTCTTAAACTCTGCAGAGCCCAATCCCTGGCTTAATCCACATAAAATTAACTTCAATCAAGCGGTTTTTTTCCTCTAGGTGGCTGCAGAGCATTTAAAAAGTTACTGGCTCCAGATGGAAAAAGAAAGAGAGAGAGCAAGGGAAAGCACAGATAGAAGACCGCTATTTAGAAAATAGCTTTCTTCCTCCTGTTGCTCTCTTTAAAAGCAAGAGCCAAATTTTTGTCTCAGCAAAGTCAGAATCACTGAGCATGTCGTCTTCCAGCCTGTCACATCCTTACAGTGCATTTCATCTCAGAGGTCTCCCTGTTTGCTCCTCATCAAAGTAATTGCTAAAAATAGGACTTGGTAGAAGTGGCATAAAAGCCAGCTTACCTGACTTGAAAAATTCAAAAAAACACCCTGTTTCTGTTTTTTAATGCTTCCTGTGTGGTCCTGGCCCAGATCCATACCAAGACATAGGCATATAAAGCATGATTTAGACAGGATTCAAACACATGAATGCAAAACTCCAGTGCTGGCATGGTTGCCCTGACTCCAGTAAGTCATGACCTTTTCATGCTGGATACTTGGTTTGTATTTCCTGAGGCATCTCTGCTTTTGCTCTGCATGTTCTCAAGACCCCGTGGGCATTGGCAGGCATAGGACTGACTGGCACCCCAGCAGTGAGGGCCACCAAGGATGGCTGTCTTAAAAGAGCGGCGGTGCTGCCGTGGTCCCATTCAAGACTCAAAAGACCAGAGGGAGAGGGTGAGCACAGTGATACAGGATTCAGCCAGGAGGTGGAGACCTGGTTTCTCTTCTCTGGTAGATTTGACTTAGTCTGCTACTTCACATCCAGAAAGCTTTGGGTAGGATATGTTTTGCATACTACCACAGTTCTTTAACTTTCCTGAGTGCAAGATCTCAAATGCAAAACACTGTACAGAGCATGAAAACACGGTGGATGAAACGCTGGCTCCAGTAAAATGGATGGGGATTTTCCTGCTGACAACACAGGAGCCAAGACTCAGAACTGTCATTAGCCTTTTTTTTTTTTTTTCTTTTTTTTTTCAGTTCTGTACTTCCAGGCTTTGAAGGATCCAGACTCCTTCAGAACACAACTGAACATTAAATTCAAGCTTCCTGAATTTAAATGCTATGAATTGAAATTTCCTGTACTAGACATAGTGACTCCATGACATATCAATCTGGCCTGGGAACCACAGAAACTCACACAGATGTTATAAAGCCAGAATGACCTGGCTCAAACTTAACCTTTCAGTGTGTTGGTTTGCACACAGTCCTTTACTTGGCTAGATACAAAGACAATTCTGATGTAAATCAGCAGTCTTTAGTGAGAAATTACAGCAAAAACCATGAGAAAACCCTCCCTTATCACAGAATAATCATGGTCATTTTTCCTGCTCATCTGTGGGTCGTGTCCAGTGGCAAAGATGCTAAAATAAATTTCTGGGCTTAGTCTTGTTATCCGAAGTCCTAAACATCTAAATATATCTTTGCCTCTTTTTGTTGGCTGAGCAGAAGCTCCATGGAATAGACCAATGCCCTATGTTGACCACCTTGAATGTGCTGCCCGGTGGAAGCACAAAGCAATTTGTTCTCTCTCAATCACTTTTCACTCCATAAAATCTTCCCTGGCCTCCCTACAGAAGCAGTGGAGAGATCTCGGAGCTGTACCAGTTTGTTATGAAGCTTGCTGTCAAACTTGGCAGTAGTTGCAAGCTACCATATCCTTTCTCACCAACGAAGTCTGAGGGGTTGAAATGTGCCTTTCAGTCTTTGGGAAGAGAGAGGTGGTACAGCTGCAGCAAAGCAGCCCATACAGTATGACTCATGAAGAATCCCAGCTGATAGGAGAGGGAACTCCCAGAAGGCAATAAAAAAGGAAGAGCTGTTGCTGGAGGTTGTACAGGTTGTGCAGGAGGTTGTGTTCACGTTCTCCATGGGTCCTCTGGAACCACAGTGTTTACAGCCCACACCTCTAGGAGACCACTTATTTCTTCCCTTTGAGGTGAGCATGTGGCACCCCATCAGTAGTTTTTCTGCTCCCATGGATCCTTCTATAGGTGGGGAGCCTAAGGGCCCATATGAAAGCATGAGAGGATTAGCTCTGTCAAAACAAAGATCCTGGTTTTGTGCCAATAAGGAAAAAAAAAAAAGGAGAGAGCAGGGAAAGCATAAAACACAGTGTATGATATGCAGGAAGAAAATTGCTTCTTAATAGAATCTTTTTTTTCAAAGTTTTCCATTAAACTTTGCTCACTTGCAGTGAAAGTTTTGGAATGCAACTCCCTCATCCCCTTAGGATGGTCTGAGTTTTATTATGTTAGTAAGGAAGCCCAGCTTACTTCTAGCAGAGCTACTGTATGAAACACTTCAATCTCAAGCCAAAGTGGCAGGAGAAAAGCCTCTCCCGACTGATTCTCAGCCACCATTCTTGGGCCAGTGATTTTTATCATATGCAAAAGAATCTTTTGTTACCAAGTAATAGTAAATCAGAAATGATCATGAATGAGATTATAGAAACCCAAATGTTACCCATATGATAACTAGATTTCAGCTGAGGTACCTAACCAGAATGAGCAAAGGAATACATCAGAAGAGGGGAGGAGGTATTGGTCATAAAACAGGGCAGATGAACTGATGAGTAATGAGAGAACATTAGAATCTCTTCCTTCCTTCCTTCCCTTCCTCTTTTCTCCCTTCCCTCCACTTTCAGTGATACAGGGTATGTTAATATTAGACGTAGCTGCAACAGAAGAAGAGGAATAACTGCAGTACCAGCAGTCAAGGAGAAAAAAATATGGGGACCAGTAGTAATACCATAAGTCTAGCCCATTGTAGCAGGCAATGGTGAGGAAGTAAGGTGGAGTGAATCCAGTTAAACATACATGTAGCAATTTTTACAGTTCAGAGCCACTAGGCAGGCAGAATGAAACCTATGCTTACCAAGATGAACCCAGAGAAAGGATGAGAGACTTCAGTAAGATCAGAGGGGTGTAAAAAAACCTTGCATGTATCTGCATAAGCCCTATCAGTTCTGTGTATTAAAGGTAGCCATGGTCTCCAGGAATGTCATTTAGAAGATTTCATGAGCACTGACAAATAATTACACATTTAAAGATCAGAGGAAATGACAAGGTCTCCAAGATGCAATTCACCTCATAACATAGCTAGGGTCTAGCCTTTTCAAGGTGCCTTACTTTCAGATCTATTTTTCTGGGTAAAGACTGAGCCTTTTGCTGTGGTTCATGCTGAATTCTGCACAAAATGCTACAGAAAGTGATACATAAAGTGATAGGATTTCTCTTCACTCTCTGAAGTTATTTGTCTTAATGCAGTCTGCTTTAAGGCCAGTTTGCACCAACCACCAAGGTGCAAGATTGTGGCTCTCAAACATGCTGTTGAGAGAGCTCAGTTCTTTAATACGCTTCAGAAGAAACATTCCAGTACACTGCACCAAATCCTCTCCGTCTTCCATGTGAATCTTGTAAATAAGGTCTATGTTAACCAGAACCAGCACCATTCTGCTGTATTTTCTTCTCTGTGTGCACGTGTGTATATACAGATTTGATCCTTTTCTATTCTTAGGTCAGTAATTCAGTAGGCTAAGCATTACACTACAGGTTAGGCAAAGGTCTCAGTTGCTTTTGTATTGCACTGGATACCTTGCCATTTGCTGGAAATACAGAAAAACAAGAGGAATTTAAATTTTAGCATTAGTTCTCTTGTCAAATAAGTTGATGAAATCATATAGCCATGGAGATTTGTGCATGTTCAGCACACTCCATGTGGATGTCAGCTGCATTCAGACCTTACCTCTCTCTACTTATAAGAAAGACTAGAACAGAACATGCACAGAAATTATAAGTTTGTCTTATCTTGAAATCTTTTCAGAGAGATTATATTACTGTGAATGGCAAGCCTAGCAATTCTTAGAGATCTGTTTATGTAACAGTAGCAGCAGCCAAGGAAAGAAAGAATCAAGATGCAACGAAGTTCTTGATCCCATCTGGGCAAAGAGTACAAAGGGAATCATCACGTCTGCATGAAGAGAGTGATGGTGATGGAGTATTAACAGAAGAGGCAGAGTCCCCAGAGTCAAACACTGTGGGAATGAGTAAAAGCCACAGAAGGAAATGGAGGCTAAAGAGAAAGGCCCACAGTAAATATCTGCAGATGCTGTTGTTTGCAGTGGGGGCTGAGCGAACAGGAATGTAGTCATACACACACGTTGCACCTCACCAGTGGAAGAATATTCTTTTCAAGATCAAAAGTCAAGAAGCAATAAAATCCGTGTCAAAAACCATAGGCAGAGGAGGTTGTGCATGCTCACTCATGAACATCTGCACTAAGAAGCCACTCAAGTAACCATGCAACAGCATGGAAGGAACATCTGCAGTGTGTAGACCACCAGCTGTGCAGCAATAATACTTTGAATATCCAGAGTGCCTTTCATCTGAATACTGCAAAGCATTTTCCAAACAAATTAAGCTTCACAACACCACTGCGAGCTTCTTATTTAATGGTAGGATTATTTCATCCTGCACCAAAATGCCATTGTTGCCAGAATGAAAAGTAACACCTGTTTATCATCTCACAGAAATGTACAATTTTCACTATGGGAAGTGACAAAAAGGGTGTCGTTAAGTTAAAGTGCAGGAAGACTTGAGGTAGTCAGAATTAAACATTTAGAATGAAACTCAGAAAAACATAGTATTAACCTCCCCTTTACTTTTTATGCAGACTGTCACATTAATTTTTATGCTCACATGCTCCTTGGTCTTTATTTCACATTGGGAAAATAGAACTTCCTTGGGTGTATACTTATGTGCTCATTACAGAAAAGTATCTTTCTTGATTGTGTGTGCTCAATAAAATGTATTGCTGTGCATTGCAAATAGCTTTCTTTTGTAGTCCTTCAGATCTGTTTTTATAAGGCATCTTGATGATTATACTACAGCATTGCCTTCCAAGGCAGCGTGCCATCTAGTAAGTCCTAAAACAAACTTCTTGCTGTGTGTGCTTTCAACCCCATGGGGTACTCTGTGAAAGCAGCATTCTGACCTGACTCTGCTGAGTTAGTGAGATGTGACTATACTTCTTAAGAACAAGAAAGGCTGGAGAATATGACACATACCCAATGAAGATAGGAAATATTACAGACACCCCATTATCATTTCCTCTTTCTGCTTCTAAATACACCCACTTTTCAATCCCACTGAAATCCTAGTGGAGGAAACAGTTTGACAGGGAAATTGTAGCAGTGAGGCAGACTGTTTCTTTATCAAATGATGCTCAGTACTGGCAGAAAAATGTATGGGACAGGCTGTCCTGACAGCTAGACATACATACATCTTTAAAACTTAAAATTTTGAGGGCAGCAAGGAGATTCTGATCTGTGCTTGACACCAGCACCCTAGGATCCTAACCTAGGAGTAAGGCTTTTTGATCTTATAGCTAAATAAAAATAGTATCCAGGACTTTGAAATGACTAATTGCATTTCTAAGCAATTGTTAAGGGTGTTTGGATATTAAGTAAATAGCTCTAGCTTTGGCTGAGTATATTTGAAGCATTTCTACATTCACCATATCTGAGCTGGTCCCAGCTGCGCATGTGGTGGTTAACCTCAGGCCAACTTCTCCCTTCTCTCAAAAAGCTGGTTACAGGAGGACACAGCCTGGCTTGAGACAAGAAGGCTCTTTCATGGTTAAGATTTTCCAGAAACACTTGATGTTGGTATAACTCCATCCCTGTTGAAGCCCAGGGTAAAATTCTGCTTGTCTGTAATGCCAGGTATGGTTGGCCAGCACCACCTGCTTTTGATGTCTCATCCTACACAACCAGCTCTGAAAAAGTTCTCTCATACTCACAAACTAACTTTTCTTCAGAAAGAGCTGTTTCTTTTCTCCATCGATGCAACCAAACACATGTGCCAAGTAGCTAACTATCCCGCCAGGACTGACTACTTCATTTCAAATAAACCATAAAATGGCATGAATTACTTGGGGAGAATAAAATGTTCCCTTTCAGTATGTACATTCATTAGTTTTTCTCTTGTGTGCCTGTTTTGTCCGTTTGTTTCATATAGGATTTTCCTTAGCCATATTTCAAAATAGTAACTAGAAGGATTAAGTCTTAAAAAAAAAATATCTCATTTTCAATTCTATCACATGTAGGATAAACAGTTCATCTACTTTTTGATATGATATTAAGCTGCCCACACAGTCTGATCCATTTAGAAGAACTTTGAAAGGTTACTGTCCATAGAAGTGTCAATGTTTGTTACCAACATCTATTTCCATTTTTATTTTCCCAGGTCATAACATTTGAACTACGTTTCGTGTTTCAGTTCAGATAAACCTCAGGGCTTGGAGGGTAACACAGCTGAGACCAAAGCTGGACACCAGCTCCAACTCATCCGTTTAAATGATAGAACTGCACTGTTTTCACAAGAGAAGGAGAAGAACTGAACTCTCCAGTCCCAAATCCAACATCTGTTCCATTTTAGTAACAAACCAAACTCATTCTCCATCCCCCATACACATATCCGCACATATGCACAATGGAACACTCAGTTTTAAGACCATTTGCCTCTGAATCTGGATGCATGTTGGGCCATTTCTTGTTTCCAGACCATAAATCAGTCAAGTTTCACTAGAAAGAACGAAGATTCACAGAGAGCCCCAGGCAAGGATCTCTACCCAACTTTCCTATCCCAAAATCTGGCTCTGCAGTGATACATTATATTTGTTTTCAGCAGTGGAATAATATCACATGTGATCATAGCCTCAGCAGTGACAATTTATGAGTCTCTTCCCCCTTACCCTTCTACATATGGTCCTTCACAGAGCTTGTATCCATCTTCAGAAATCACATGAAAACCATGTCTTTTCCCAACTCTGCTTTGAATCCCTATTGTTTTAGAAATATGCTAGCAAGAGGAACAAGAAGAGCTGTGAAGGACAGCAAGGTTGAACTGGGGACACTGAAGTCCATGACTATGTGGCTGGAGTCAGTCCCTTGTGACCTAGTTGTGGAGCAGCTTATTACAGAATCACAGAATACTTTGACTTGGAAGGGACCACAAGGATCTTCAAGTCCAACTCTTAAGTAAATGGCCCATATAGGGATTGAACCCACAAGTTTAGCATTATTAGCACCAGGCTCTAACCAACTGAGCTAATCTTAAGCAGCACCAAGGAGCCAGGGTTGAAGCATCTTCCAGGTAGGCAGCCAGTCAGTTTGAGAGACTTATCAGGGAGACATGGTAGTCTCACAGTTAACTAACCTAAGGCCTTGACTCAACTACTTCTGTGGTGATGCCAGATAAAGGAGTCCCCCTGCCCCCTTCTTGTCTTAGCTGGCCCTCCTTGACTCACATAGAGCTCTTCTCTTTACATCAAATAGAATCTCAAAGTTCAAAAAATTGGAAAGAAATTGCTGATGTGCTCCAACGACTGCAAACTGCAAGGTGGGGAGAGAGCCAGTCACACACAAATACTTTGTGGTTTTGCACCATGAACTCCATGAGGGTAATAGCCAACCTACCACTTGGTGGTTTTTATGCCAGTCAGAAGCTGCAGTGGTAGCAGGCAGCCCTGAATGCTTGAGATCAGCAGCTAAAGCCTCAGAAGCATTTCATTGTTCCATAGTCTGTTTTCACACTTCATTTTACACACAAGTGCGTGGGCAACTTGGAGCCTCAAAAGTGAATGCATAGCACAAGTCAGTGCATAGTAAAAAATACAGGCCCAAAGCATAACTACATTCATGTGCTACCACAGTACATATTTTTAAAGTCAGAGAAACTTCAAATACCGTCTGTTTCCTGCTAAGCTTGTGCAGCTTGTGTACTTTTTAACTTGTGAAAAATCCTAAATTTTGTACTTACAAAACACTGGCAAGGTAAGAGCCATAGCACTAAAATCTATTTAACAAGAAATCCAGTGAAGTAATGTATTTTTACAGACTGTTGACAGTAAAAATGGAGAAAGACTCCAGCATCTTTATATAGCTTCTGTTGAGGATACCATTTTGCTGCTAATTATTTATGTAATTGTCCAGTAACAGAGGGAATTCACCATCTCATTTAACCCAACTTGCGTACTGCTCACTGAATGCAAACAGCTTTTAGCCCCAGGCTCAATTCAAACCAGAGGCAGTTGTTAAATTTTTCGCATTGATGGTCAGATCTCACATCTGCGTGAGTGGAAGAAAGCAGTGATGCCAAGTCTTGAGTTTGCTCTTAGCAAGTTCAAGGCAACGGGCAGACCAAATCAAGGAACCTCTACTTTCCTCTCTGGGACCTAGTTATGGGATGACAACAATTTGGGAAGTGATTTTTCTCACAAAACATGCAATTCATGTCTTCAGCAAGATGAGAACCTGACACCATCTCCTGACCCCCCCATTGCTCTGCCTTGCAAGGTGCTTCATGGCTATTAGCCTTTGCTTCAGACCATCTGATTCAGAGCTCCTCTCCCATTTTTTATTTCTGCTTCCAGTATGTTCCAGAGGATGAACAAAGTGCACAGAACACATTCTGTGACCACAGAGTGATATATAAATCACATTTCTGGGATACATGTTCCTCCTAGGGCTTCCTCTGATGCTGCCTGAAGCGCTGCAGACATGTGCTAACTGGCCTTTCCAAATCCCAGCCCTTTACAAGGGGAAGTGTAGTGCACAGTCTGCTGCATCTGACTTCCAAAAGCAATGGGGAATGTGCACAGAGGTGGAAGATGCCTGTGCTTCATAGCTATTATCATATTACTTGTCTAGGATTTACCAGATTTTATAGACATACACTCTCTTGGCCCAAGGTCTTGGCGGCATCATTTTAGATTAATCAGGCCTGAACTATCCAGGTCAAGAATGGGGTCATGAGGGGTGACATTCAAAACAGAGAGTTTCTCCTGACAACAGAAGCAGCAAGTGCTGTCCCATATTACAATCTGAAATAAAACAGCAGTTTTCCAGTAACTTTGTGAGAAATCTATTAAACTGACTGGACTCCATCAGCTGTGATGACAATCCCAGCATGGGTTTTTTTCCTGTTTTCCGTGCAACAGTGACAAAGAGATGTTTTTCCATTCATGAGACAAAGAGGGAAATGGCAGGTAAAAGGCTGAAAAGAACTTGTCTAGGAGCAACACTTCTCCTTATATAACATTATAACACTGTTATAATTACTTATAATTACTGATAATATTATTGCAATACCAAACAAAATAGCTCTATGGTTTTATGGGGCAGGAGTCACAGGCCCTATGATTCACTGCATGCAGTTGTACAGCAGTCTAGGGTGGGCTTAAAACACACTTCTTTATTAATCCCAAACAGACATGCGAACCTGCATATACGATTTTCTGGAGTGGCCTCAAGCAAATCATCTCACCTGCAACAAGACGGATGAAAACTGTACCATTTGGATTTGCCCCACAGCTGATGTAAAGTGGAAGAGAGCTGTAGAAATTGCCATGCCACAGGCTTGTATGGAGAGCATTCCCTGGAGCCAGTAAAACTGGCAATACGTGGTCCTAGCCCTCTGCATATCCTGAACCACAAAGGGACAGTCCCTGTAAAGATATCCATTTACACAGCAACAATCAAAATAAATTTCTCCATTTAGATATCCCCTTCGCATTGCCAGTCACACTCATGGTCTTATCTCCGGGCAACTTCCAACAGCTTCACATTCTGATTGGAGTGCAAATTCCATAAATAGGAAGCAAACACCTCTGGCCCCTGGAGCAGCCCTTTTCCCAGAAACCTACATAGGAAAACCCATGGCACTCTAAAAGACCACATGGCAGAACAGAACCTTTGCATTCTAAAACCTTTTATTGCTGTTTCCAACCATCACAGGAATCACACAGCATCTGAGTCAGACACCAGGGATCAGCTAAGTGGCAAATAACTCTCACTTATGAGTAAAATCAAGATCAAGCACCCAGCTGCTGCCCTCAAACTGGACTCCTCTCCTACCCCCAGCTCACAGGAATTCTGAAATATGGTGCTAATCTCACTGCTCCAGCCATCAGACTGAAAAAAAGTGGCAAATCTAAACTCTACAGCCTGCTTCTCCTACTTGCCTTCCATAAAACACACTCCCCAGCAACACTGCCATAAGCTCAACAGAGAACACCAACATTAGCAAAGCTGTTGAGTTCATTGGAGACCTAAACACAGCAGAGCAGACTCCTCCACAGGCACATTTCTGCTCTCTGCCCACTAACTGGGCAACGAAGACAAAGTGAAAACCTCAGTGTTGAGCCAATGGATAAGCTGCCAGGAAATTTCAAACTGCACCAAGCATGACAGCCAATGGAAACCATGACATAAAGTTCAGAAGAAGGTCACTGCTTCAGAATCTCCTTCTAAAGAGAGATTTTGTCATGTTCTTTCCTTTGCAAGCATGCATCAATAAAGCTACAGTACCAGAGACAGAGAAGAAATATAAAAGAGAAGCAAAATAAACTTTAAAGTACTTTTTGCCTGGGTGGTTCAGGCGCATGCTTTCAGCTTTTGGTACAGTGTGTGCATCTGCAGAACTCTGCACTAATGGGCATGGCAATGATTTAATGGCAGCCCATGTTCTGCACAGTAGATAACCCACTGTAAGGTCAATGGAGACAGACAGACTCTACAGCAGCACCTGAAAGTCAGTTCTCTCTAATTTGGGAGGCTTTATCTTGCATACTCAAATGTTGAGTCTTTGATGTATTGCTGGGCTGGTTCATTTGTGATATAGGACAGAACTGGCACCAAGCCGCATGCTTTCCATTCAGCCAGCTCCAAAACACAGCCACCTCCTGATAGTTTAAAAAAAATATTATGTTTACTAAAAATTTCAGAAGATTCAAAATAAAAGACCATGGACACCTGAAGAAAAGGGATTACTTCGTTGCAACAGTACTCTGGTCTTCTGTGTCTAACTACGCTACAGCTGAGTATATCACTGCACTGCTTATAGCTTTGCTATTCTTTTTAGAAACATTATGTTACAGTGACTGCTTTCCACTAGGATTGAATCACCTTTGTATTAAACAAGGGGATAAAAAAACAGCAAAAAGCTCTGGGTTTTCTGCTTTGACTAAGGTCCTCTAGGAGCTCTGCACAAGCTAATACAACTAATTTAAGGTATTTTATCCTGTGCAATTTAGATATAGTCTTTAGGTTTTTCGGAAGTAAAACAGAAACATGACACCAGTTCAGCTGCACGTGTTTTCCTCTCTTCTTATGTCGTGTTTCATGGCAGCTTTCCATATTTAAAGGCTATCATACATGGAACCCCACCTCTTATAGCAATCCACAATCACTTATGTGACTTCCTAGATCAAGCCAACATAAGAAACATGCAGACTCACAGAGTCAGAAAGTAGGTTCAGAGATGATCCAAACAACCAGCATGGCTACACTGCTGGGAGAGCTGTCAGTCAAGGCCGCTTCTAATTCCACTTGATATAAATACATAACCTGCTAACTAGGTGCTAAAGAGTTCTTGCTGAGCTGTTAAAATATTTGCCTGTAACGTGTTGTGTTGTGCTTAGTGGGGTCCACTTCTCACAAGGTGATCACTTGAAGCTTCTATAAAATATAGAGCAAAAAAATTCCACTTAGTGTTTTCAGAAAAATCAACTCACAACGGAAAGCCAGGAAGAGAGACCAGCAGATCTCTCCCTCACATCCACCACATGTGCAACTCCAATGTAGAGGATAAAAAATTAAAAGACTTGTGGTTAGGAAATTACAAAGGGCAATTAAAAGCGTATAAAACTTTCTCATGGCTTTTCTCTGGTGTTTTCTGCAACACAAATGTCAGAAAATTAATTTGTTTACTATCCGCAAATACAACAATAACCACTATTGCTTCCCAAAGAACATTCAGTACAGCAACACTCCAGGTCCCTTTCTGCAACCAGAGTTTTTCTTCAGTATCCTCTGGGGACTGGCACCGATGAGAACACCAGTGCATGGTCCTGAAAACCCAAGGTGTCCTGCCTAGCTCAGAGAGCCAGATCCACTGTCGACAGGGGAGGAAAAAACCCATTCAATCTGTTAGAAAGAGACCAAAGAGAGACACCATGCAACCATGAGCTAAAGTGCACCTTATGCAACTCTTGCTCCTAAATAAGTACTAAATTCATGACACTACTCCTGACTTAAAAATATTATCACTGAAAAAAAGTGGTATGTTACTGAGATTAACCACAGAGATGTTGGCACATACTGAACTACACGACTGTGTCCTTCCACACATGCATAAAAATTCACACAAAGGTTTTCACTGAAGCCCATCAGAGACAAGTCACCCAAGCAGCTGCCTGTTGCTGCAGATAAAATTCTTATCACATCACAGCCTGGCCCACCAGCATATTCAAGTAAGAAGGTAAGTGATTCCTTTGGGCTACTTCCATTTCTGGGGCACAATTTCAATCTTCAGTCATTTGTCTGGCTTGTTCCCATTACACTTCTCTTTTCTGAGTGACTATCAAAGTAGTTAGAATAGAGGGAGAAAGATCTCCTGGGCATCACAGGAGCTTAGTATGTGTCAGATAAACGTATCAAAGAGGAGATTATTCCTGAACACTAAAAATCCACTGGAAATATATATGACAGCCCCAAGGCAGTCTGACACTAGCATCCCTCACCTGGGGCAGTTAGACAAACAGCTCATATTTTACTCAGAGTGAAAAAATCACACACATTATGGTTCTCTGACACTCTTTAATCTTAACACAGCTGCAAGCTTATTTCAGCAGGGAAACCTTCTGGATGAATGTGACCTTTGGATAAATCCTTGCATGCTCTCTGTGGTGGTATTTATTGTTACAGTCAGGCTAATGATTCACTATGTGAACAGCCCTGGGAGGGATCTTTTTACCAGCAGCCCCACAGACCTGTAAGCATGTTCCTCCATCACTATCACACCTGCAAAAGCTACTGCAAAAGGGGAAAACAAAGGGTCAATGAAAAAAAAAAGGTATTCTTTCACACTTTCATTTGGATTACTGCACAGAAAGACAGCATCATGTTTACAACATATATAAGGGAAAAATAAAAGTTTTAATATTGAGACAATTGGCTTCTGGGAAACCCTGTAAGTTGTAACTATTTTCTAGAAGCCCTAGCCACCTGAACACAATGCATTTTCCCAGAACAAGTAAGGCATCACTGAGCTTGCAGAACTTTCCCACTCAAAGCAGATAGTTGACCCTATAAGAGAGGAGGGCAAAACCAATATAAGCCTTGAAAACTAACCTATGTGTCTCTGCCAGCTTTCAGAAATACCATTAATCTTAAGATAAAGCTGGTTTTCTTGCAGTTGACACTCAACATTACAAAAACTGTTTCTCTTTCTATTGCACACAAACACAGTAATCCTCTCTTGGTGATTCCACGCTCAGCTTACAACACAATTCTTTTGGTGAGCCACCAAGAAGCCTGAATTCAGTCTGATTGTGTAACTTGATGGGCTCCAAGCTGCCCAGAAAAGAAGGTGTCAATAACTGCTGGATAAACTACTTCTCTGTATCTAACTGCTGAGTGGGCTATTGGGCTTCTTCATGAAATACCATCCCACCTAGAGCCCTAAAAGCTGAACTAGGTCCACTCTTGCTACCAACAAAAGATGAATCAAAGACTTGGTTCATGTCAATCTGGAAGACTTTCTCACATCTGAATGGAAAGCAGACTTAAGAATTTTATTAATACCTTAAGCCTGAAAACGAAGGATGCTGCCAGCCACAAGCCAGCATCTGCAAGAGATTAATTTCTGTGTTCAGATCTTCAGCAATGCATAGAATTCAGGCAACAGTCAGGAGCAGGCAAAAATACATATGTCATGAATGTAGGAATGATAGTCACGTAACATGTTGGTTTATGAGATCAGCCTCTGATCTCTGACTTTCCTGGCTCAAACTCTCTTCTTTCAGGCACCTGATGTTTTCAAATGATAAAACTTTTACCACTAAAGCATGAGTTGTGGTGACCTGGAATGCGTTCAGATGCATTCTCCTGCTTCTCAGGAAGGAGCAGTCCATGTCATAAGAGCCATTAGTTGTTCAGTAATTCAGAGACAGTCAAGGGCTGGACAGATACAGGGATGACACCATGGACTTCAACAAGCTGTGCTGTCACACCCTGAGCTGGAAAGGTAACAGTAGGACACCGCAAGAAGCTCCTGTTGCTGTTGTTCATATTGTATCTACTCAACACTGTACCAACTCAACACACAGTTCTCCCTCCCTTAGGATGCCAATCCAGCGTTTCCTTGCACTCCACATAACTCCAAAAATTGTATGTCAAAGGGGTTTATCCATATATAGTGATATATACTGCAATAGTAAGTTTTCTAAAGCATTGTAATAAATATTACAACAAACTTTAGAGTCTTTCAGGAAGTCAAAGAAGCAAGTTCCTATCCTTGGAAAAGGTTATTATGGATGTCTAAACGATGCAACGTTCTGTTGTTAGTCACCAGTCACCATCCAGATTTGGTTGGTCTTAAGGAAAAAATCAGGCTTACTTTCCCCTCAGTCAGTATCGGTCCTCAAGTCAATAAATCTTAATATTGACCACAACATAGAAACCAGTAAATGTTTAAAACCTTCTTCTGCGTTATAATTATAAACACTGAGGAAATTTGTCAACTCCTCACTTCCTAGTCATATGGAAAAGCTTTTAAACATTCCGCATAGACCACTGTCGATCAGGCTCATCGCAGTTATAGAAGTAAAACATATTCCATCAACAATTCTCTGAGCATTTACATGGGATCTTTAACCTTGGCATGACTTTGAACCCAGGCTGCATCTGCTGCAAGGACAGTGAAGATAATAAATAGCATCTTTTTTTGTTACAGCAGTTATTACTTCCAGTGCCATAGTTAAATTTTCTCTGCCTATATAAAATTTTAACTTCTGTAGATGGAGAATGTTGACAAAAATCCCTGTGGTATTCCATAACTAAAAAGCATTTCTGGCCAAGTACTTTATCATTTGGAGAGAAATATGAACAGCACTGAGAGACAAAGAGAAATAAAGGAGGAAGGTGAAGAAAATTCTTGGGGCTACAGTGCACAGTTTGCACGCAGCTGATAAAAAGAACCATGCAGTGTGAATTCCTCACCTCAAAAACCAGATGGGAATCCTGGCTAGGGATATGACTGGCTCCCCCGTAACACAGGCTATGGAATAGATTATGTCAAGTCAGGCAGCGGTGTAGATGTCTTGGGAGAAAGCACAGACTCACGAGAGAAAACCCTGCTGAAGAAGTTTGCTTCCTCATTGCCCCTCTGCCACCATGTTTTGTGTGATCTCACCAGCCATGCAGAGTACACAGTTCACAGACGCCTGTTAATCATGTTCTTCACCTGCAGAGGATGTCTGAAACAACTGTATAGAGACCAAACTAAGCAGACAGACAAACTGTCTGGAGATCAGCATAGGTGAGTTAAAGGACAGCCGGAAGACGAACCAGATATCCTTTACTAATCTTTAAAATGCCTGGGTACTCTATTTCAATTTTGTGCTCATGGGTACTTTTGAAACCAGATATTCCCTGCTAATGCTTGCAGTGAAGATTTGGGCCTTCTACAAAGTGAGGAATCGTGATGCAAACAGTGGGAACTGTGTATTTCAGATGATGACAAAACACAGCCTAATTAACATACAGAATCTGAGATCATGTTAACAACCTCAATGACAGATAAAACAGCCATTTGTTTGTGAGATCTGTTTAAGTTCTTCTCTGATTACAGAGCAACATTCAACCTCTTCAAGTGATATGTTGGTGACCTTTCTCTATATTGTCATCAAATTATCTTTACCTTTGTAAACAAGGCCAAGAAGGGTATTTCTCATGACAAGCAGTCTATAAGGCTTTTTCGAAAACATTTTCTATAACCACAGAAAATCCTGAAATTATTGAAACTCCTCTTTGAGGACATCAAGGACATCTATGATCTATGCCATCACTTGGCCATACTGCAGGGAATATGAAATTTTTTTACATGAACAATGGGCTGAAAAGTTCATACAACAGAGAAAAAACATGCAGACAGAGTGATGAGCAGAACAACAAAAGTGAGCTTCCAAACCTCAGCCAAATCCTTGACATCTGAAAACAGAGTATGGGGTTTTCTTGCATATCAACTTCTCCTGCTCCAAAAGCAAGTGTTTTATAGTCCATGTCTCAATTCTTTGCTAGGGTTTGACTTACTTTTGCGTTCTTACTTGCCAAAGACACGTTGCTGCATGGAATATTAATGAGGTTGTCATCTAACTGGGCCTTAAAGGAGCAGAGAAGATTTAGTACCTTCTTAAAAAGACTAGCAGCACTTTCTTCTGAAAGTTTGAGAATTTCTGCTCTGAGAAAAATAAGACAATTCACTCCTTGTGCATGTGAAACCTCTTAAATCCCATCAGAAGGACTTGAGCTTGAGGCCAGGAACCAGACATTTTCACATTTTAATCTCAACTCTGCTCTTGGCTTCCTGTACAGCAAAGAAGTCTTTCTTCATTTCAACAACTTTAAACCAGGGTACAGTGAAAATTAAATGTTTACACTGCAATTTCAAAATGTAAAGTGCTAAGAAGGAGCACTTAGGAAATAAACTTTGTAAACTTTTTCCTTGCTGCCATGGTATCCACCATCCTCAACAGCCTCTTACTTCATGTACTCATAGACTACATAACCTTAAGCACTCATTCTCTGTAAACTACATACCTCACTTGAGAGCTGATGTACAAAAATCAGCTGTCTGAATACCTTAACACTTAGACAGCTGCCTCTGGACTGATCATAAGAGAAATTACTTGTTATTAATTTTCACATACCAGATTTATTTTAGCTTTTATATTTCAGGAATACTATGTAAACAGAATGTTAGTTGTAGGAGTACCCAGGAATGCAAGAAAACATATGGCTCCAACTCCCTTCAGTATTCCCAGCACATTCCCCAGCAATTTTAATTTCAACTGGCTTAAGTGGGGGAGTCAGGGAGAGACTTAAATGCTCTCATCCTCTGCATATCATGAGGAAGAGGTGGAATCACACAGCACCTACTCTCGCATATGCAGAGCCTTGCATTTGGGTGAAAATGTAACCCTACTGCTTCCTGTAAGTGAGGAAGGTACTCCTTTGGTATTTTGGACCCAGTAACATTTTAGTTCTACCCCTGCTCCAGGATGGCACTGATAATATTCATAAGTCTGTGCCTGCTCTGATGAATCCACCAGAGACAGTTAATTATGGGAGCAGAGCCACATACATATGCTTCTAATTGTCAAGAGTTTGCAGGGTGGGTGAACCTGACACACATATCCACACACCTAGACTGTGCCATGTACCCTATCCAAGATTAAGTATTGTGATGGTAAATATTTAAGATGGATAAATGCATATTACTGACTAAGCACAAGTATCTGTGCCACCCATTCTTGTCTTAACTTCCCACTGAGTCTGCTCTTTGCTCTGGTGGTGCAATACCCCAGGGTACAAAAATCCTCAGGTGCCAGAACTTGCCACAGGGGGTCATGAGCTTTTGTTGTCACGGCCCAAGCCCTCACTAGCACTTGCCCTGCAACATATGGCTCTGTAGGACCTGTGTGCTCACAGTTAATCAAGACCTGAATCTGTCTCTCATCACACTGCTGGAGCCTGGTGCTTGATCTGCTCTTGCTCTCAGTGCTCCACTGCCCAGGGTGTGAACATTTTGCAGGTTGAATGGCAGCAGGAGAGGCCCCCCCCCCCCAAATTGGTTTGTGCTGCATTTGTTTGAGAGACTGTGTAAATCACCAGTAACATGAAGTACTGATTTCTTAGTGTGTTGTGAAGACTGAAAGAAAAACGAGGCTTGAAAAATTAAAAGTTAATTGCTTTAAACACTAGCAGTTGCACACTTGAGAGAGCAAGTTTGGAGTATGGGACCCTCACATGCCTATCAGTACAGTGAGCCCTTACAGGGACAGAGAAGAAAGAAGATTTGCCTATACCCTGCATTGCTACCTTATACCAGACAGCTACTTAAAAGCTGACATAATGCAGAGGTCCATGGAGATCCCAAAAGACTGGAAACACCCCACATTTTTTGCATACCTTGTGAGATATATTAAAAAAAAAAAAAAAAAAAAACAAACCCACAAAACTGAAGGGAAAACCTATAGCTATTAAAAAAACCCACAAGAAAGCTTTCAGTTAAATCTAACCTGTATAAAGTCTCCAGAATCCACCACTCGCATGCATCAAGTAAGCTCTCCAGATGACAGTGAGAGAAAGCTTGATAAGCTGCTTGGAGCTATCAAAACCTTCCTAAGGCAAACTTTCTTCAAAAAAAATTTTTTTGTGCTGGTCACAGCTCACCTCTTGCTTTGTCCGGGTATCCTGCCAGAAGCATAAATGAACTCATAAGAAAAACAGGAGGATGAGGTTAAGCTTATTTTTAAAATATTTCCCACAAATTCATCTCATTTTCCTGCTTATAAACACCCTTGTTCATCTCTGTTGTGTGTCTAATTAGGCAGGATATACTGCAGGTGGCTTAAACTAGGAGCTGAAATATAGTAGCTTTGCAGTTATGCATGTTAAAGGAAAGGTAATTAAAATTTCATGCTATGAGATGTAAACTGATCATCTCAAGGGCCTGAAAGGGATTTCTCCCCCATGTATGACATGGCACGGTTGGCCAAATACAGCATGGGTGGGTTTCCTCTTCCTTGCAACACTTACTAGCCTCTGCCCCAGGCAGCACATAAAATCTAGTGGGTTGGTTTCTTGAATTATTTATTTATGGAAACATACCTATTGCCATCAGCTAAGTATGTCTGAATTTTATTTAAAATCAATACTGCAATAAAGCTTAAAACATAAAAAGATAAAATTAAATTAAAACAAAGTAGCAAAGAAAGCCCCGCCAAGAACCTGTCTTAGAGGTTAATTAAAATGAGATCAAACAGAGGTGTTGGATTTTGTAGCAGCTGCAGTTAAAAATCTGTGGTACCTGAAAGAGACATAGAGTGATTTCCTCTGATGATGCTGACAACTTTTCCAAACAGCATCTCTCCAAAAATGAGATTTATTTTTGCAGCTAAAAAGAATACTTCACCGTAGCAAGTACTTTTTCTTTGGCAGTGGATCAAATCGCACCAAATGGCAGGTGGCGTCTTTTAAAATATTTCCACAAGGGAGGATATCACTCTGTTTTTCTACCAGTTCTTCTCCACACCTGCTCTCCTCTTTTCAAAAATCATGCATTGTATTGTAATACGGAAACATCAGTGGCGCTTTCCAGAATGGAAAAGAGCCCTTTCAAAAACTATTTATTAATGTTTGCAACAGGGATATGCTTGTATTTTGTTATGGTAATCCTAGAGCATGCTCATATTCACTATGAAACAGTGGCATTTTAATATTGATGCTTTAATAAGGATATTTACAATGAGGAACCCTAAATTAAAGAAGTTATGCCTAGGGCATGTTTAAAAGCCTATCAGACAGGCTTTGAAATCTGCGTGGGACAGCAGACCTAGCACTGCAGACTTTTTCTACAAACTCCTTACAGCCAAGAAGAATCACAAGTGAACCCAAGTTAGTGAAACACCAGAAGAATCTCTCAATTGCTTGTGGCCAGACAAATTAGGTCTTCTGCCTTGGAAAGTCACCCCTTAGTTTTCCCCTAGTAAAAAGAGGCAAGCAAACATTTGCCCCAATTTGAATGTAGGGGGTTTTGTTCAACCCAGTAAAGAATGCACCTGCTGTCTCTGAACCAGCTGAAGTTTTATTAAAGTGTCTGTGGTACAACACATGGAGGAAAAGTGAAACAAGGATTACTAACTGGTGCAAGAGGTTAGTTTAATAAATCTGCACGGAACAGGAAAAGTCACAAGGATGAAAACCTGTCACCCAAATACAGCAAAATTCCCATTGACTTAAATGAATCAGGATTTCACCTCATGACTCCAAGGCACTGTAGGAAAAGAAACAAAACCAGCCTACCAAACCTCTGTTAAAGGTAATTCAGGAACAACAAAGTTCTGCGAATGCAGTCCATATTGACAAATAAGAAGGGTACTTAGGGTACCCTGCTTTTCTGTTAGATGTCTCTCCCACTCCTCCCTATTATCCTTCAGGATTACTTTTGTCTCAGAAAAACTGACCTTACATTTTCACATGAAGAGTCTCACATCTGTCAGACACTGAACAATGAGGAAGACAGTATTTGGTTATGAAACACCTGACTTGAATTTCACTCAACCACGTAATAAACCAGAAAGAAATGAAGTTTTACTAGGCAGAAGCAGGTTTTTATTATAAGTCTTTATATACCTGCATGCACAATAATAATAAATTGGGGTTTTGTTCCTGGAAAAGTGACAAAAGAAGCCTCATATTGCACCTAGAACCAGTAGGAAATAATTTCTCATTCACTGTAAAAGGACAGGTAGGGTTGTGATCATGTATTTGGCTAAGCAAAACAAACACATTCCAGACATGCCATCCTTTCCTGGAAAGGAAACTTCCAGTGTTTTAATCACACAGTAGTGTGCTGCTTCATCTGGTTTTTTTTCTATAAGAGATCTCTCTTTAAAAAAAAAATAAAGAAATCATTAACTTTCCATATTAGGAAGCACAAACTGGGTCATTGGGGAAGCATGCACTTCTTAGCTGGAAGCAAGCCACAGACAGTCTCAGGTGAATGGCGTCTATCCAACACCACTGTTTTGTCAGATTATGGAGCCCTCTCCACCCTAATCCCCACCCCCAATCCCCCCCCCCCGCCAATTCCCAATACCTCAACAGGAAAGGAGACATCTGTGAATCTTCTGGCATTGCTTCAATGTTTTACAGCTGTAATAACCACTGATACAAAGAGAAGAATGTTTTCTAGCCTCAAATTCCTAAGGTACTTTTCTGAACAGACAAGTGGATGGGACTTGGTTATGTGAAAAATACCTCACCAGGGGCAGGGGTGTGGGGAAAGATGAAGAGGAATCATGATCTGCAGATAACTGAGCTCAGCTTGGCTTTAGATTTATCTTTTCTGACCACTCAACCCAACCCATTTGTCCAAATTCAAACTTGTAAATCTAAACCGTATTTTTCTGGCAGCTTGCACTCCCTCACTCTTGGCTTTATCAGATGAAAAATACTTCAGGGGGAGGGGATTTAGAACAGTGGTGAGCCATAGACTTACATATATGCAGCATTTCTGCATTACTCCTTGCCATTAGAATATAGGCACGGCAGTTGGATGCTTGCTGCTGGAAATCCCAAAATGCACCAGACCCTACAAAGTCCATTTTCTCTCATTTGTTAGCACTGTCAGTCACCAGCACTCTCAGTCACGCTGCCTCTTACCTGTATATCAGCAAGTTCACCACAGCCTTACACAAGATGTACAGGTTGACATTTAGTGGTTTGGGGAATAATGTCAATTTATATGGGGGCATAAAGTAAAGGCAGCAGACAGCCTGGACAGATAGGCACAGAGAACTATTTCCCAAGCACTAGTGTTCTTGGAAGGGTTGGGGACACAGTGGCTGACAAGCAATAGGAAAAGAGACAATGGGCACAAACCAATGGATGGAAAGTTCCACCTGAATACAAGGAAGAACTTCTTTACTGTGAAGGTGACTAAGGACTGGAACAGGCTGCCCAGAGGGGTTGTGGATTCTCCCTCACTGGAGATATTCAAGAACCATCTGGATACAATTCTGTGCACTGTGCACTAGGACGACCCTGCTTGAGCAGGAAGGTTGGACCAGATGATCCCATTGTGGTCCCCTTCAACCTTATCCATTTTGTAATTCTGTGATTCATAGAAAACTCATATCCTGGTGCAGATTTGCTTTAAAAAAAAAAAACAAACAACACTATTATTATTTCAAATACTCTTAAATTCCTTTCTAACCAGAAGATCCCCGGGTTGTACAGCTGCTCAGTGACAATTTGCCCAAGAAGCTGTGTAAATTGTTTCATCCTGAGCTCCTCTCTGTTGTGGTTACACTGATGCTAGTACCCAAACTCAGGGCCAGCTTCAGGCAGGCAGCCTGACAGGCACAGAAATATCCAAATCTTAGCACAATGGCAAGTGGAAGCAAGAGCCATCCCCTGCTCTGTGCCATATCCTCAAGGGGACCAGTCACAGCTTCATGCCATCAGTTCTTTTCTCAAGTCAACACCACTGGCTTTGTCTTGAAGAAGGACACAGGCCAGCTCTGCCCTGGGGTGGTTTAGGTGCAGGAGCCAGGACAAGAGTCACCCCGAGGAGCAGCAAGAGCTACAGTTGCCATTCACTTACATGGCAGAGGAGCCCTGAAGCAGCTTGGCCTGAGCAGGAACAGCACAGGCAACTGCTCTGCCCAAATGCACAGCCAGGACCAGAAAATCTCATGGGGAGAATTTTGCAATATGTGCCCTTGGCAATAAACTGAGGGTTCCAGAGATGCCAGTTCCACCCACCCCTTAAACACTTGAATCAGGATTTTCTGAAGTCATTCTTCAGCCTACATTTCTTTTGTACCATCCTGCTGAGTGAACATAGGGGCATAACCACATGAATTTTACAGCTGTAGGACATCATTGTTAACAGGGAAAAAAACCCCTTCAAACCTTCTGCTTCAAAGCCACAAACCCTTAGTCCCAATCTTTTAAATAGAGTTTGTAATTAACTTAGCAATGCAATGGCTTGCATGCTCTCTGCAGCCATTTATGGCCCAACTGCCAAACTTAATAACAGAGAACCAACAAACTATACAACACTGCAATTTATGCTCTAAGTTTAAGCAGTAATATTTTATCTAGTTAAGTAGGAATTTTTAAAAAAAACTGCAAGACTGCAGCGGCTACCTGCATAAAGTTATTTTGCTAACTGAAACAGGAATTCATTAAGTGATTAACCAAGAGCTATAGATGAAATAATGTCAGCACATCTCAAGCAATATTTAAGATGAGAATTGTAATAAAGTATATTTCCAATTCTTGAATGCATGTGGTTAACAGATTCAAACAAATGATGCTATTACTATGTTAATTTATCCTTGCCATAAAATATTGAATGGGATTAAATTCGAGTGTTTGAGAGAAAAATAGATCTCTTAGGACAATTACAAAAGAGAAAAAGAGTAATTAACTATTTGGCATGCTATTGTCTGTTAAAAACTTAACATTAACAATAATAGCATAAATAAAAAATATATAATAATAACAGAAAGAGTAATACCAATAAAAAGACTTAAGCGAGAGGCATATAAATTTTCCTGTCTGAAAGAGAGAAATCTACTGCATTGCAAAAGCAAGATACTGAATTTTTTTCTGAAGTTATGGCAGTAGTGAGAGTCTTGAGTGCTGTCTAACTAGTCATTTATGCTTAACCATATTGAAATACCAAAATAGACAAGGGGCAATGGTAATGACGTTAACTGCTAATCAGTTCTTCCCACAGGCTTTACCAAAATGTCCTGGAAAATCAAAATTGTTTCCCTGCTTAATGAACTTGCCTCCAAAAAGTTAAACCCTAAGGGTTATTTTTAGAGTATTACTCATGAGTACTGAACAATTAGCAGTGCATTAAAGACAAACAAAAAAGACCAGCCCAAAACTAAACAAAGCAAACCACAATTAAAATTGCATAAAATGTGTCTAGTTACAAAACAAAAAATTAAAAGAGTGGCATAAAATTAGATACTAAAATTGTTCATTTGCAGTCAGGACTATTTCAATATCCTTTTTTGTACACTTACATTGTGCTTTCTTCTGCCATGTGCTTTGCAGAGAAACACAAGTCACTAAAGTCACAACATCAAAAAAAAAGGGTTAAGGACAAGGTGCACAACCTAAGGTGTCAGACATCGCTCAAGGTCAAGCTCAGAAGTCAACACAAAGCAAGGCATCTACTCTTTAAAACATGAACTATATGCTATTCACTTAACAATCAGACATGACAATCATGCTGTATGTTTTTTTGGATGGCTAACAAAAGGAGAAACTACAGCTGTAAAAAGAACAAGACTTAAAATGAATTTAACACCATCTTCACAGAAATCTCCTCAGTAACACAGTGTCAGACGAATGTTTGCAGTGCATTGTTCACTGCCTTTTTTGGTCTCTGGAGAAAACACACCATAATTTGTAATGTTTCTGCTGAGTTTATTTCTATTTCTGAGAATTTTGATTAACAGCAGGTCACTACCCGAGCAGCATAATGAAAATGAAGCAAGGTTGATAATATAGGCAAAAATGACCAAGAAAAGTTAACTCTTGAGAATGCAGTATTTTACATGGAAAAATTTCATAACACATAATGTTGGAGGGTAAAAACTGAGAAGCTATCCAATTCAATGGCAAGATGAATAAAAAATGAAAGAATCTGACCCTATCCTTCTTCCTCCTCACTTTTCTTACTGCTAGGAGCTTGTTCAGAGGTAGAAAAGCAGAATTGGAAAATTTTTATTTAAACCTAGCCTGAAATTAGAGAATATTGACTAAATATGCTTTTCCAAAAGACCTCAGAAAAAAAAAGCTGTGCTAATTTAAATTTCTTTTAATGGTAATTTAAATTTTTTTGCAAAATACATCACCAGTAATGGGTGTTTTGAACAAAAATTAATGAAAAAAGCAAATCTCTGAAATACTTGTATTTATACTTACTTACACACACATACATACTTATATCTGCAAAGATTAATGATAGAACAGTTTCCAGAACTTTCTTGAATGTGTGTCCCATAATCATTACCTCCTTGACGAAACTTTCTAGTATGAAAAATGATGATGGTCATTGACTACATTGCTTGCTGCAACTTTATCACTTTCTAACAAGAAGTAGTGTTCTACTACATACCATTATTTAAGTATACATTACAGTCTAAGCATTGGGAGCTGAGCATTCTAACAGTTAGCAACATCTAAATGGAAACACAAACAGCTCCTTCGGACAGAATATGATGACCACTTCAACATAAAGTTTCCTTAGGAAAAAAACCACTTTTCTACAAAAGAATATAATCAAATTAAATATTTGCTTGATTTCACTGCCTTTCCAGGACAAACATTAGACATAATTTTAAAGGAACAGAAAAGCTCTACGGTAATTCTTGTCTGCAAGCATGTAGAAAATTTTTTTTTCTTGGCTGCTGTAGCCAAAATATAAATCATTTTCTGCTGTGGTGTCAGGAAGCGTATTGCACTAAATTAATCATGAGCTACTTTTAAAAAGGGACAAAAAATCCACTGCAAAATTAAACAAATCTCTCCGGGCCTGTTTTCCATTTGCATTGTCATCACTTACCTTTAAAAGACGGTGGAAGTGAGAGGGGAATGTTGCTAAAATGCATTCAACAGAACCTGTGTGTGTGTTAGCTTCTCTAGTGCTCTCTATCGTGCCTCCAGTAATTGGAAAAGATAAAGTATTATAACCTGCATGCAATATAATTTTTACTCTTTGCCAGGCTCCTACCTAGCACAAGAATACACTATGGCAAAATAAATGCACAGGCACATAGACTACAGGCCAAGCTGTAGTGCTTCTTCTGGCATTTCCCAGTCCCAGGCGTATTCTGCTGGAGTAGATAAAAGTCATTCTGTCTCATTATAAAAGAAGAGGAAAGGCAATTCTTAAGGGAAATCAAGTCATTTTAGAAAGCTTTTCCTAATAAGTCCAATAGTTTAGCAGATGTGTCCTTGTGGGGAAAGCTGGGAGCACAGAGATCAGGCAGCTCTATCTGCCATCATACAACTGGGACTCGACTTGCTTTTATCTTTTATGTCAGGCAATCAAAAGAAAAGTCAATTTTACTTACTAAGTGAGGGGTAAATAAACTCATGCCAATTGAAGAACAGAAAATATGTCTTTGTGGTTTAGACTGGAAGCATTTTAAAGATAAAAAATCTTAAATAATTCACTCAGACAAGGCTTCTAGATCCTGGTCTGTCTTTCTTTTCTTCCAGGGCAGGATGGGATGCATGGAATTTTTTGTTAACTCTCTCCTTTCAAACTTCCAACCCAAAAACTACATCATCCAAGAGGCGCTCATCATATCTAATATCCCTGCTTTAATAAAGTAATTTTCAAAATATTTCTGGGAAGACACAGAATATTCTGAGTTAGAAGGGACCCACAAGGATCATCAAGTCCAACTCTTAAAGCTCAAATAGCCAAAATAGAGATTGAACCCATGAACTTGCTGCTTTTAGCACCATGATCCAACCAACTGAGCTAATCTCAGGGTGACACAAGCAACAGCAATTAAAGTCAGTCTCAATTTTACAACTGACTTCAAAGTCAAAATGTTCTGAAGTCTCTTCCCCCTCTTTCCTCAGCCTCCAAAAGTACTTTTTCTCTAGTTGATCGCAACTCTGCCTGTCTTTCTTGCTGCTTGGGTCTATTAGCTCAGGACTCTCTTCTTCTGATTCCAGCCTCACAAAACCTCCCTGTAATATAACTCCAAGCCTGTATATTAATTCTTAGCAAAGGCAGTTCAATGCATGTGTTCAAATGCCACTGAAATCGGGCCAACTGTGTGGTTTTTCTCCTCGCACAGTAACTTAGTATCTCCCTCCAAAGCAAGCCAGACTTACCGGTAAAATGTGGTATAATCCACTGTTGAATGACAGCTCTGAAACTCCCACGCTTTGAGCTTTTGGCATTCTCGGTGAGCTCGGAGTTTCACCCGGACTGTCCCATGACAGAGCTCAGGTACAGGTTTTCTCTGCGGGCGGCTGCAGAACTCATTGGACTCCACGCGCCAAGACTCAGCAAAGTCGTCCACATCAAACTTAAAATTCCCATCCCCCCCAATCAGGTCATCTCGCTTGTGCCCGTTGTAATTGCCACACAGACCACAGAGTCTGCCTTTCAGATGTGGTGCAGCCATGACTTCCACAAAACTGTCTCCATCCCATGATATTTCCAAGCCTAAAAGGAACACAAGATAAAAACAAGCACATGCACACACACAAAACAAACAAACAAACAAACAAAAAAAAAAAGAGAAGAAAAAAATGAGGATAACAAATGGCACCTTATGTTTGCAAAACAGTGTTCATGGGAACCTGAATAAAACCACTGGCTTTGTTCTGATAATGCTGTTAGATTTCTATATATCTTCCAGTAACTGCCTCTGCTAATACAGTGTTTCTTAAATCACAGTCAATTACAGCACACTCCTGCCTCTGTTTATTTTTGTCCCTCCTTTCTAATGAATAGGGTTATCCTAAAAAATACCAAGCCAAGACTGAACTATTCTCAACACTGAAATAGGGCTCTTGCAAAATTCTGCAAATTGAATTTGCTAGGGTAAATTGCTAGCTGATTTCATAGGGGGCCCAGAAATTCAGCCACTGTCACCCATTGCACAGGTCATGGGCATACAAAGGTGTCCATGCCTCATGAGGCTGGTCCACCAGTAACCACCTTATGAGACACATCCTTTTCTTGCCTACAAAGCTGACACTGCTCTCTTATTTGGCTGAATACAAGTGTTCAAATACAAGTACCTTATTTTTGTGGGTGTAAAGAGAGTTAAAAAGATTATAAGAAAGATATGTCCGATGGTCAAAATTGTTGTAAGAAGGCATTCTGAATTGGATTCAAACTGTTAATTCAAAAGGCATTAATGACCAACCTTCTGATGTTGTCTGCACAAGTTAGCAACACTGAGAAATTATGGTGAACATCTAACCTTCATCTAGTGGCTAGGATATAAGCCCTCTGCTACAATTTGTTTTACAGGAGGGTTTGGCACTTCTGGTACATCAAAATCAAAATTACTCTTTTTGGCTGAAATCCCCTTTATCTGTCTGTACCCATCTGAAAGCTAGATGTCTAGCATAAGTCAGCTGTCTGGGCCCTCTATTTGACAGTGAGAAACAGGCAGCTCTGGATCACAACATGAGTGTCTAATGCAGAGGGAATGAATAAACTACCTTCTGAATGGCTTTCTGTTTCCAGTGATATTTTAGAGGTCCCAAAGATCAGGTGGAGAGTAAACTTCTAGTTTTTACCTGGGTGACTTTAAATTAAATGAATATCATTCTTTGAGGAGTAAACATGCATCTCATAAGGGAAAACAATTTTGGTACCATATGGGATAAAAACAACACCAAGAATCACTGCTCCTTAACTTCTACCCAAAAATTTTTTTTCTTGTAATTATTTCCAATCTCTCATGAATCCGTCTACTTCACATATCTGCAGAAACCCTGCCTCTGAAGACCACAAATCATTTTGCTGATGTTGATTTACTCTCACGAGGTACCTGTGAGCAGTGATTAGCTAAGGATAAATGCAGGACTCTGGTTTAAACAGGATAACCCAGATTTTACCCTCTTCTCGCTGCCTGGCCAAGAATACCAAGAAGCATCAATCTGTGATGCAGGACCAGGGCTTCACTCCAGCTCTCTTCATTTTCTGTGTGGGCTGGCTTAGCGCCACCTTTTCCTCTTGTAAATCAGAGCTTGTCACTATGCGATCCAAATCCTGCACTATCCTCATGCAAGTAATTAACATACCAGTGATTCAGTTCAGAGCTGGAACCCTTCCTTTAGCAACACATCCTATTGTCTCCTACGGCAACTCCTACCCAGGCTGCAGAGAAACAGGGTGAGGCTCAAGCGGCAATTATGGCCATGTCACCAGGAGTTTTGGGAACAATTTACTCACCAAGGCTGTGAAGACAGTTCTGCATCACCTCTCACTACAGTCTATTACACCATGTTTTCTTACCACTCTAGGTTAGCAATGACAGCACAAATATGTCCTGAACTGACTAGGCCTGAGATCAGTTTTAAATTACCTAATAAACCCCAGCATGGATGGGACCACTGTGTCCTCCTCCAAAGGCACTTTACACCCAGCCAACTGAGAAATTGTGCAAGACTACAACTGCTAATGAGGCCAGCACAGTGGCAAGGGGGAAAGCTGCCTTTTAAGATGCTTCATGCATTCATTATCATTGCTGGACAAATTCAAACTCCAGCTGTCTTTGCTTCTGACTATGCTGAAAAAAACAAAACACAGCTTGACTTGCAGACACAAGATTAATACTGCCGTGTTGGCTTTTAGAGAAAACTTGCCATTAACTTATAAACCAGGATTTCTTCAGACTTGAGAATTATATAAACTTTCTCAAAGTTTAAAGCATCAAGATCCAAATTCTCAGAGAGTTCTCTCCAGATAATAACTACAGCTTTTAAGGTGGTGTTCAATTTCTTCCCCCAAACAAGCTCCCTCAGAACCTGTTCACTTTAAACAAAGTCAGAAAAGACTGGCTAATGATTCTGTCTTAATTTTTCTTTTATGACTATTTTTTTCCTCAAGACAAGATGTACTGACCTTCAGTGAGAATACATTAATTATGAAAGGTTAACTTTAAAATTTTCATGAGTATTTGTGTCCCTTTCATGAAAGTTAAACTAAACTAATTGTTACATGCTGCTTGCAGGTATGCAGACAAAAAATGACATAAAATTATGGCTTTTCATCTCAGCATATAAAAACGCATATTTTTAAACCTAGAGATTCTTGTTTTGATTACTGGATTTGATTCAAGAGACACACTGTGTAACTACCACAAAAGGATGTGCGTTCCTCTAGCTGGGTATGGTTTAATTACACTTTATTCTGCTGTAATTGCTCAGATGGAAGGTTTCTAGCTTTAATGAACAGCCTAACGGTTTCTGTCCATAACGGAGCTTATTCCCTTTTGGAGTAACAGGGAAGGGTATTTATTCCTACATGCATGATGATTTTGTTGGAGCCTGATCTCACTGTGCAGTGTGTGCTTCTGTTTGTTCACAAGCAGAAAACTCAGTGAGTTTCTGTAAACCAACAAGAGCTGTGACAGACAGGATTATGCTACGAAGCAATGTTTGAATGGTCTCCTTGGCAGACAGAAATTCTGTGGAAGAGTTTCTTAGTGGCTATAACCCCCTTTCCCCTGCTCAAAATGGATGAGTTTCCCATTCATTTGGACAAGGATCAGAATCCAAGAGATGTGAAGCCAAAGCATGCAACATCTGTCCCATCTGGGGATGTGCAGAAAAAGAATATTCTCTGAGTTACTTTTTAGGGTTTTCCAATTTTCCTCTCTCTTTGAAGGATGCTTAACCAACTTGTTACTCGATTTCTTAACTTGGCACACTATGTACTCCACTGCATTTAAAAAAAAAAATCCTACTAGATTTATGTACATCACACACTGATTTCCCCAAGCTGGGAGCTCTCACCAATTGTTCTGCATGATTTTTCATGGTAAAGGCATCATCGAGAACTGGCAGACCATTCTTCTCTAAAGATTTAGTGCCAAAGTGGTACAGAAAACCTCAGCAAAGTGGCTTCATGCAAAAGATCAGCACAGAAACAACGATAGAATGTCTGTGCACTACAGAGATAGGTAAGTAATACCAGCCCTGTGAACCTCTACTCTGGTCTTTGCAGATAAGGACTCAGCATCACCCCAAGTACACCCATAATGAGTACCTGCCAGTGCAGAGTGCAGGGATTGCTGCTGCATGGCATCCAGGGCTACAGCTGGTGAGGAATTTAGCAACAAAACAGGTTTTCAGTGGAAAATGCCAATTCATCAGAACAGAAATGCTTCAGGGAGACATAGTATTCAACAAACTTCCAACACAGCACAGGCAAGGCTCCAAGCTGGTTTCTTGCCAGCTCGCCTGGTGGGCTGCCTGGAAGCCTGCACGATCAGGGTATGAAACTCCAAGACTGCCCTGCCATGCACATTGCCCTGTAGCCAGGGACCACAAGGCTTCCCGAAGCTTTGGGCTTCCTTGTTTTATCCAGGGCTCAGCTTCCAGCTCTGCAAAAGGAAAACCAAAAGCCGTGGGAATGCTGGCTGAGCTGTAAGCACCAGACCCTGCATTTCCCAGCCCAATTTTACTTTGTATTTTGCTTCTAGTGCAGTGGCTTTGCTTATTTTTCATTACCTCCTCCCTCCCCCTCTTTTTTCACCCTACACTGGAAAAGCATATTTTTTAAAAAAAATCCTGTTTCCTTTTGAAAGAGAGAAAATTCTCCAATTTTTTTTCCCCCCAGCACTCAGAATTTCCTGTGGAACAAAATGCTTGTGTTTAAACCAGTTCTACTCAGCACATTCTTCCTCTCTACAACCTCTCTGCTGCTTGTCCTCTCCCAGCAAAATGGAGCCATGCCGCTCTGCTGTTTTCCAGGCCTTATGTGCTGAGGAAAGGAGGACTTGGCCTAACATGATGCATTCAATGAGAGAAACACGATCCTGCTCCGTTAAGGGGAGGAATTATTTAGGCTATAATTTGCAGCGATTACACATTGTTTGGTATGTTGTCATATGCCATGTTTGCACTTCCTCTGCCAACACATGGACAAGGATGTGTGTAGTCATTTATTAGGCTTGCACCAGAGACAAACGGAATAGCAGCAGGATTAGCTGTCATTCATCTTCAGTTGAAAACCCTTCCCTGGCCTGTAGTTGGCTAATGAAATCCACATCGCCAGAATTCGTGGTGTTCAGCTGGCTGCAAAGAAAAACCCTCAAGATGCTTTTAATTAGAAGTTGTGAATAATGGTCAACTTGTGTGCATTTTACAGACAGCCACAAAAATCTGCATTGCCACTTTGAGGAATGAGCCCAGAGCTGGGATCCACATTATGCAGACTTACATTTCCAGGGGCTATATGAACAGGTGTCTAAATTCTCAGCTCAACAGTGGGTGCTAGTGTCCCCCTCGAAAAAAAATTATGCTAGATAATGAGCATGACTATGCGTCATGCCTGTGACCATATCACTCCGTAAGAAAGATTGGTTTCACTGCTTTCACATGGCATTTAATTGAATTAACAGCAAATAGTATTCTCACTGAAACAGTACTTCACTGTGCAAGTGAAATCTCTCAGGACTACAGTAGTACCTAACACATGCTAATGAGAAACTTTTAAACTTCCCCTCAGTATTTATCTATGCAAGGATACTATAGTTTCAGAACAGTCTATCAAAACAAATGTAAGTCCTCTGGTTTAGCTTTTTGACAATTAAAGTATTTTCTAGGACTGAGATTCTGGTATCTCCCTTCCCTGGTTCTAGAAATAAGGTACCAGATTCTCTTAAGTTTCTAATTTCCTTTTGCTTCTGGTGCTGTAGACTGTGTTTCTTGCAGACAACTTCTTATTTGGGCACAAAACAAGCCCAACAAGATGGCACTAAGCAGCAAATTAGGCCTTGGTTTTCAAACCAGGGCCTCCATTTTGCTGGGTAGCCCTGGTGAAATGTTTCCATACTTTGACAGCCTAAACTCATTCCAGCCATTAATAACTATGATTTCGTATAACTATAATTTTGTATAACTGCTGACTTAAACTGCAAAATATGTTGTTGCAACTGTGAAAAAAACCTGAATGTTATGTTTAAGAACTGATCTCTCTGTTCTTATCTGTAAGCATTAAATGATGATGCTGTGTGCTGAGTTTGCATGGCAAGATTTTGGTAGTGGAGGGGCTACAGGGGTGACTTATGTGAGAAGCTGCCACAAGCTTCCCTCATGGAAGCCAGTGAGGGTCCAATGGAGCCCATTCAAGCTGGCTCCAAGATGGACCAATTCCAACTGGCTCCAAGGTGGACTTGGCCAAGGTTGAGCCCTTCAGCAATAGTGGTAGCATCTCAACTAAAAGAAGGGGGAGAAAAGCCCTGTACAACTCCTGTCATAAAGAGGAGTGATAATGTGCAAGAGAAACAACCCTGCAGTCAGTGGAGAAGGAGGGGGAGGAGGTGCTCCAGATGCCACAGCTGAGATTCCCCTGCAGCCCATGGCAACGACTACGGGGAAGCAGCTGTGCCCCTGCAGCCCACAGAGGAACATGGGGGTCCCCCATGGGGGACAGAGATCCACCTGCAGCCCATGGATGACCTCATGCTGGAGCAAGAGGATGCGTGAAGGAGGCTGTGACACTGTGGGAAACCCACCCTGGAGCAGGCTCCTGGAAGAATCTGTGGACCCATGGAGAGAGGAGCCCATGACAGAGCAAGTTTGCTGGGAGGACTTGTGACCCCGTGGCAGACCCACCCTGGAACAGTCTGTTCCTGAAGGACTGCACCTTGTGGAAGGGACCTACACTGGAGCAGTTCATGAAGAACTGCAGCCTGTGGGAGGAAGTCATTGGAGACGTCTGCAGAGAACTGTCTCCCATGGGAGGGACCCCACGCTGGAGCAGGGAATGAGCATGAGGACTCCTCCCTCTGAGCAGGAAGGAGTGGAAGATACAATGTGTGATGAACTGACTGCAACTCCCATTCCCCATTCCCTTCTGCCATTCAGGGCATGAAGAGGTAGAGAGAATGAGGTGTAAAGTTAAGCTTCTAAAGAAGCAGAGGTGGGGGGAGAAGGTGTTTTTAAGATTTGGCTTAATTTCTCATTATCCTACCCGGACTTGATTGGCAAAAAATTAAACTAATTTCCCCAGGTTGAGTCTCTTTTGTCCGTGACAGTAATTGCTGAGTGATCTCTCTCAGTCCTTATCTTGACCCACAAGTCTTTCACTGCATTTTCTCTTCCCAGTCCAGGTGAGGAGGGGGGTGACAGAGTGGCTTTGGTGGGCACATTTGGTTGATGTCCAGCCAGGGTCAACCCACCACACCCTCCATAAGCCATTTTAAGTTACTGGAAGTGAAAATCATGGCACATTGATCTATTCAGGCAGTTAATTGTCAGCCACAGAATGAAACACAGCTTAGCAAATATCCTGCAGACTTCAAACTCATAGCTGGGATCTCTGTCTGTTTGTGGGCTGCGGGAATTTTGAAAGCACTCTGGGTTCCTAAGATCTCTAATGATTTATAACTATATTTATTACCACTATCGTGCCTTTTTACTGACTACTGTTCGTGTTGAACTTGAGAAATTCTTCAGGGAGAAAGAAGACACACACACACAAACACATGCAAACACACACATATACTTGCCCTACCTGCTTTGGTTGTCACTTTCAGCAAATAACCATCCAAATCGATCTGAAATTGCGGTGTCTCGCAAGGTAGTGAGATTCGGGTCCCATTCCACTTCACTGTGAGGTGCTGCTGGAGGCTGATTGTGCTTCTGCCCAACACAAGGTCCACTGACTTTGTCCAGGAGAAAGAACGGGTCCGACGGGCATCGTTTTTTACCAGCACCTGAAAGGGCGAGGCAGAGGAGGAGCAGTCTTTTGTCAAAACGTACTGACATGTTCCCTGAAAGTTAAATGTCCGTCCATCAAAAGTGTTGTAGTGAGGATCTCCAAATACAGTGCAAACTCCAGGCTCTGCAGGTGAGTGAGAAACAAAAGCGCCATATCAGGATCAATCAAAGTCTGAAAAAGGCAGTTGATAAGAACTTAAGAGGTCGCTGCTCTCACCTAACCTACCTGCTCTACAGGGCAGACTTTGGCTGACACCCACTAGGAATATACAGATCTTTTAAAATCAAAAGGTTCACGGCTTTAGTAGAAGTCTTTCCAATGAGGGTGGAAACCAAAGGCCAGTTGATTCCTGGGGCAGCATAGGAAGGCTAACCTGTACTTTTATCCCTTAAACACATAATAATAATCTACTATCAGAATATTTTAGGTTATTACAATGCCTGTGAAATTTTTCACATTTCAGTGACTCCCTGAAATTAAAAGCCATCAGACCACTTTAGCAAGACCTAGTTCTGTCCATATTTTACATTTGTACACTTAAAAATATCGCACATTTTTTAAACTAGGCGTGTTTCCTTTTTTCCCCCAAATCATCTGTAGAAACAGTATCTTTATTCAGTTTTACAAGCTACTGCATATGTTGTTTATACACAACTGACTTGTAGTAGTCATTATTACCACGCTACCGACTAGAAGTCAGTAGCACATGACTAACATGAAGCAATAACTACCTAAGACCATGGCGTCTCTACTAATTATTTGCATTATTACAAATGGATGGAGATTTCTTATGGATGTTTGCAGCCATACACTGGTTGGAGAAGTCACAGTTCATAGGCAGAATGTTTCCACGCTCCTGTCAATGACGCTGAGTTACCCTGCAGCTACCCATCAACTGATTGAATTGCCTCACAATCAAAGATAGCAATAAATGTATTTGCCTTGCAGCCTTCTGGTATAACAATAGGTTCTAACCACCTCTCACTGCTCCTGAGAAGGAATCTCAAGGCAGAGAAATGCACACTGCTACTGCCAGCTGGACACCCATGGGCTAAGGCTGCTTTTGAAAGATGATGCTTGTTTTAGAGGGAGGACAATTTGACCCAGTAATCAGAGAGCTGTATCAATTAAAAAAAAAAATAAAAAAAAATTAAAGGAGGAGAGAGTAACAAGGAATACAATTTATTCACTGGAGGAAAACAATGCAAATAAAACGCCCTGCCTGAAAAAGCAGCTTAAAAAAGGCAAATTCAAATCTACAAAAAAAAGGAGCCACCAGTGCTATGGAGAAGGGGAAGGGAATTCCTTTGGTGGAGTGGAATGCAGTAATACACCTTCCTCAGCAGGGTTTTTTAGCCTAGGCAGAGTGCTATGCTAAAGCAACTATAATCTTCCTGGAGTTTTTCTATCTGTGAAGCACACCAAAGGAAACCTACTTGGAGACCCAGAAAACAGGGCTGAAGGCGACCCCAGGAGACGTTACCTTTTCCTTCTCCAGCTGCAATGCAGAATTACCTATGCCTACATTATTCCTGACAGACCTATCTAACCTGCTCTTAAAGAGCAACAGCAACTCCACAGTCACTTCTGGCAACCTGTAGCAGTGCTTGGCTATCCCTACTGTGAGAAAGATCTTCCTAAAGCCTAATTTCAGTCAGTCTACCCTCACCACATGGTGCAGCGCTATCACAGAGCTAGTACCTGTGTGATTTGTACTTTACCCCTAACAAGCCACATGCATGCTTCTTTAGCTAAGACAGTAACTAATCTTGGCATCATTATTAACCCTCTTTACTAAGTCTGGCAACTAGGGACCAAAGGTTTTGATTTCTCAAGGACATCATATTGATAGCTCCATTAGAAGTCACAGTGAACCATATTTGATCACTCTCTCTGGAAAACAGGTCTGACAGACTTTAGGCAGAGCCTGAAAACCAAGAAGGGTGCTTTTAAAAATTTGCACTTTGTGACTTTCCTTTTGCCCATTAATACCAATAAGGATGTTAATAACTGCTTTCCAAAGTTCAGTGAAAGAAAGCTCATTTGATTCTCTATAAATTGGCAGGAACCATACAGCTTTTAATCACCAATGTCATTTTTACCAATGTGAAAAAAAACTATAAATTTTATATGGAGACGATATGACTTTACCTGTTACTACATCACATTAACACATTTCTGATTTCCTTATGCACTCATCTAAGTATCCTCATGATGAATATTAAGATACATGACTTTACCAGCTCAGATTCTACTTCAGCTTTTCCATCTCTAATTTTTCTTCTAGTGTAATTGTAACTTTTATGAAAACAAGGAAACTATCAACAACAACAAAAAGTCATCCAAACATTGGTAAAGATTCCAGAGGAAAGGACTGGGGTTTTTTGTGTTTCTAAAGGCCAAGAATGTGCATGTTATATATGTTATTAACCAACCTGTTGAGAGGGGAAGGCTGATTCTTCACCTAAGCAAGTGGCTAAGAGGCAAGACATGAGAGGAATAAACATAATTTAGAGATGTGCAAGTAAAATTGATGGTCCCAATGGGATCCAAAGGAAATATTTATTTTTAATTTCTCATGTGTTATGCAGAGTAATGTTGTTCTATGTTATGTTACATCGTGACACGTCATATGTCAACTTGAGGCAATGCAGCTAAAAATGTATTTTGGACTGGATGGCTGAATGTCTGATCCAAATTTCGCTGTTTTCTTTAATAACCAAGGAAATGGAGGAGGGAAAATCCACCTAAAAACAGTCTGAATAATTGATTCTCTGATATCACTGTGTAAAACATTCTTGAAAGGTTTGCTAAAATTGTGAGTTTTAAAAAATAAATCCACACCCTGAAAGAGTGCGTGCGATAACTCAGGCAGTGCCAGTAAGAAAAACTAGCTGGCCTAGAAATAAACCTTAAATACCAGGTGTAACAAGACTGCAAAAGACAATCAACATGAAAAGAGTTCCTGCCATATTTAGCTTCTGGGTTGTTGTTTATTTTTTTCGGGGAGAGTTTCAATCACATCATATTTTATGGTTTGCTTCTCTTTTTTTTTTTTTCTTTTTTTCCTTTCCTTTTCTTTTTTTCTTTTCTTTTTCTTTTTTTCTTTTTGCTTTCTGAAACAAACCAGTCTTTCTGCTTGGCAGTTTTTGAAATCTATTGATTTGAAAACCGATTCTCTAGTTGGGATTACATGTGACTTGCTCCTCTGTTGGGACATAACAGATGGAGGGGTGTTGCTGCATCACCAGAGTATGAAATTTCCCAGCTTATGCTAACAAGACATAACACATGGGTGAAGATCTTTCCCTTTCCGTCCTACAGTAAATTGTTCCCAGCTTATTGCTGATATTTCTTATCTCTATCAGCTGGCTAGGGTAGAATTAGAAAAGGGCAATTACATACAATACTTCCCTCTAAGGCCTCCTTAGACTCCAATTACTTTTAGTTTAGGGACTTTCTGAGCTAGACATGATTTCCCCTAATTTAGTAACCTTTGATAGACTTATTTTCTGTGAATTTGTCCAGTCTTTCCTTGAACCCAAAAATGTTATACCTCTCTATCCTAAAAAAGCACAGACAGCTATGTTCAAGAGGCTGTGATTTTCAAACCACCTCAGGCTCTCAACTCTGATTAAACATTGTTGGGAGCTGGATGCAAACACCATCAGACCTCTTTTGGAAATCCTGCACATCACTCCCAAACCGGTATTGAAAACTTCTGGCATTCATAGAAGCTTTTGGGAGCTTGGCAATTTTCAAATTTGCTCTTTAAGCAACTTAAATACAGACTTCACCCTTTTACATTTGACAATATCAAATTATATGTGTGATGAATGCAGTTTTTTCAGCTTCCACCTCAGGCTCTACAGCTTACTTGCAAACTAATAATAGCATTTAGGTGCTAAAGTGAATACTATAGAACCCTTGGCATGCTTTTCTTGCATTTACAAATCATGCTCCCAACTCACATGAAATACTGGCTTTCATTAGAAAAGGTAATGGGGAAGGTAACTGTGGGCAAGGAGCACTGTTTTTGAAAACACATTTAGCTGTACAAAAAAAGGAAGCTAAAAAAGCAACAGCATGGAAAAGAACACATTAGCATTTCCTAAGTTTTAACACACTCTCAGAAAGAAAAAAAAAATCTCAACCTGTTTGGCCAATACGGAGGGATAAAAGTCTGAAAGACCACTCATTTCTAGTAAGTAGTATGCTGAGAAAAGGTAAGAACCGCTTATTGAAATAAGTGGTTGCCAAAATGTACCTTTCTGCCTGCTACCCAATGCCCCCATTCCCCCAGACAGTATTTAGCCTTTTTTAGAAAGTCAAAATATATATACTGCTTGGTGGAGGCCAGACAGACAGTCAGCACACACATCCTGACCAGCCAGAGAGCATGAGCGTATTGGCTGGGCAATTAGCACACTTGTAGCTCCAGACCAGCCACAGGATATATTGTCTCTAGCTGGGTTTATTATTTGTTGGGATATAAAGGAAATGGGACACAAATCCATAGGAAACCAGGCTCTGTTAGCTCTGGTGCTCATGGAATAGCTTGTTTTGTTTTTTCAGGAGATCAGAGCAGTCAACTGAAGTCCAAGATGTCCAGATGTCTGGTCACACTCTTCTGGGCTTGTAGGTAGTTAAGAGTGGCCAAGAAAAATATACTTTAAATTATAGCTAAAATTGGTTTGGACACTTTTTAAGCAAGGAGAGGGAGGAAAAAATACAAGTTTACCAGTTAAGGGTGTTCTGATTGCACATCTATAATTCTCAGTTTTTTAAAAATAAAATGAAACCTTGAATGCAATTAGCCCATATGCTGAATTAAGCACTAAATCAAACAGAACACATTATTAACTTTTGAAAACTAGCTACAGAACATGCATAATAGAATTTCATTAGGTTTTCTGTAAAAAATGCAGAGCCATAGAGTACTTTCCTCATAACTACTGCATAGTGCAGCTTGATATAATACACATTACAAGGTGTGGTGTCAAAAACTCCACAGGAGTCTTTATGGTCTATTTCATAAATAAAATAGCTATTCCAATTTGACCAAATACATATTTATACAGTAGACCATCACAGCGAAATGGGAGGTAAATCATGAACAGTACTCCAGTATGAATACACAATTGCAGTCTTTTTGTTGATGTATTTCTCCATGGCAAGGAAATAACACAGGTAATGGGGGCCTATCTATTCCTTTCATCCCACTACCTGCTCTCACAGGTACCTCCAAATGCATAACCCCTTTTTTTGTTGTTAGATTTTTTTGTTTGCTTTGAGGAATCAGTACTTTTTTTCAGTAATTCTATAAAAACACATAAAAAGGATGCAAGACCAAGTGAAGGACCAGATGAAAGTAATAACCTTTCACTCCTAAGGGCATCCAAATGCCCTTGAATTTTCTTTAGCTCCACTGATCATTTTGTCAATTAAAAAACCTGCAGAATGATTTGTAGTGAATGAAATTTTCTGCCCCAAAAGAGGTCTTTACTGAAAAATTAATCATGTGTACTGCTACTCCTAGATGACTATAGTCCACACTTTGAAAAAACTTCATCCACAAAATCTCACAATGATTTGGGTAAGACTGTGTTAGGATTATTATTGATCATGATTAAAATACATCTACATGGTTTCAGTAAGAAGTTTTCATACTTGTGCTGTAATTTCAGCAAGGCCTATCAATTCTTCTTTGTCAAGAACAAAGAGTTAACCTTCACTGCAAATTCCTGTCTTTGTCTGAAGCTGAGAGCAGTCTGTTAATGTTATTTGAACTCAGGTTTAATGTTTTCTTATTTTTAATATGAAAATGACCTTGGTCTAACATAGGATTACTAATTTATGGAATTGACGTCAGTGGTGATTTTTCTAAATCAAACCCAAAAGAGTACATTTCATTACATTTTTTTACAGCAGCATAAACTAAACTGTTGAATTTTCCAGTGGTATGACCACTGTGTTTAATTAGTGATAACTGTACGCCAGCCATGGAGCTTAAACAGCAACATGCCAAAACTAACTATAGTTAACTTAAGCAACAGTGGACAAAAGAGACCCTCCAGCCCTTAAGGAGATGAGGTACTTTTTCTGTCTGCAACAAACTACTTTGAAAGTAATCCTTTGATTATTTTTTTTTTTTTAGTTTAAAGTGTATCCTTTCACAACGTGACTGGTTTTGACCCACTTCATAGAAACTGGCTGCTTTTAAACCATACTCAAAGCTCTCCTGTGTACAGTATGTTCTTGTACCTCCCTATGTTGTTTTTTCTTTGGAAAATTAATATCTGCTGGACTGCCAGAAATGTTTGGTGTGTTAGTGTGTGGAAAGAGGATCAACATGAGTGGCTGAGAGAAAGGACTGTGCACATACATCTTATCAGAAATTGGCTGAATTAGCAAAGTTCCTAATTACTACCTGAGATTGTGATCATCACTGAAATCCTCATGCCTTTTGCTGGTCTTATGTTGTGATGAGATTTATAGCAGTTCTGGTGCAAAGGTGGAATTAGTTCCTTGCATTGTTAAAGTGCTAATGTTAAAACAGATAGCAGTATGCTATATAATGTTAAAACAGATAGCATATGCTGTATGACAGTGGATATTTAAGCTCTTTGATTACATTACCTGATAAAAGCTGGGAATGCCCTGTAAATCATAAAAGCTTAGAACCAGCTCTCCCCCAAATGCTAAATGGGTCCATAGTGAGAAAAATTCTCAGGATCCCTCTGTTTCATGTGCAATGGTGGTACAGCCAGTGCAATGCAGACAGGACCCACAAGTCCTTTGTTCCCTTCCCATAAGGAAACAAGGCTGTTTATCCTGAAGGCTTTGGAGAAACCTAAGAGCAGTCTGCCAGCACCCAGAAGGAGGTGACTGGGAAGATGGAGTCAGGCTCTCTACAGATCTGCATGGCTGGAGGACAAGCAACAATAGTCTGCCCTTAATTTCACATTGTGTAATCATGACTATTCCCCTCTTATATCATCAAGAAGTTTGGAATTTTTAGGTAACTTGGTTCATAGATGAGTTCTTTTTACTTTGAAGAAGTCTGGGTTTTGCTTCCTTCTCCCATGAAACAATTGTGAGAAGTCATCACTCTGGCAGCATTTCTGAAGGAATCACCATACTGTCTTCTTTTTAACCTCTTATAGTAGAGGGTCTCCTACACTTTGAGGGAATGGCTGGCCCCATTATTTTCCTCCACTCCCATATTACAAAAGGACACATGAGAAAGGTTAAGTGATACTGAAATAAGAAAAGAGGCGAGATAGAGATCAATAAATCCATGACACTAATTATATGTCATATTTGAGCAAAGGTCTGTGCAAATTTCTTCTCCCATGAAATTGAGCTAACATGAAGTCAACTGCTGGTTAATTGAGTCCTCTTTCATTTCTGCCTCTGCTCAGCATTATTTCAAGTGTTTGTGAGGTTGTCACTTGTACTTAGTTTCGTTTTGATAATGAAGACTTGCAAACTAGATTTATTTTATCCCAAGTTACACATTTCAAAATAATTGAGCTGCAGAGTGGAAAACCAGATATTTAGTCTATGGAATTTGTGCAATCCAAGAAGCACCCAGAATTGAGTTGATCAACAAAACCATTTGATTTTAGACAAAAGAACAGGAACACTCTCCTTAGAAACCAGTTCCTTCTCTCCGAAGCCTTCCTATAGATTATAAAACCCTATTTTAGTAGTCTGTCCCTATTAGGTAAAATACTTAAACATGCACTGAAGGAAATATGTAATGGTATCCTGTTAACTTCAGGGAAGACAGGTCTCCCTGTTGACCTAAATAGACTAGTTTAAATATAAGTATTTGTGCGAGTGCTTTGCTGACTAGGAGAGAACACAAGTGATACAAAAATTTAATGATCGTTCCTGAAGTGAAGAGTAAAGGGATAAAAAAGGAGTAGTTGAACTAAACAACACAAAGGAAGAAGGATAGTTGTCTATTCTACTTTCCACTGCTGCCCCAGACTGTTTCTCAGATTTCTGCACATCTTTTTTTAACTCTCACAAATCATCTGCAAAGGTGTTGGATTATATATACACATAGGTGGACTGTTAGTTACAGGTATAAAAGGCACCCAAGTCCTAACAATTATAACTTTATTAATTTTCATGGTTTATTGCCTACAAATTTCACAGGCCAATTATATCCTTCAAAATGCAGCACCTCAGATTTGAAAAAAAATAGCGTCATTTTGAAAAAAAATAAAATAAAATACCCAACCATTTTATTTTAAATTTACATATTTATAGGAGGCAAAATCCATGGCCAGCAATAATCACCTGCCCCTTAGCCACCTCTAAAAAGAAGGCAGAAAAGCAGACATACTTCTACTATATTTATTTTCTGAGAAAGAATAAAAAAGAATTTAAAGAATGTGAAGAAAGAACTTACTTTCAGTGCAAATAGGACAGCATCCTTTTCTGTTCAGGATTTTACCCTAATAGGGAAAAAGACAGGCTGATTTAATGAAAGAGTTTGTGAAGCAATGACTGTGTCATATTGTAAGACTGGATAAGCCCTTGAAAATAGTTCAAGTTGTGTTTGAACTCAGTGCCCTGGTTACAGCTTCAAATATCAGGTGCTAAAAACAGACAGAACTATTCAAAGAGCTTCCTGGCAGTCTTATAAGAAATTAAATACTAAAAGAATTCTCTTACCACTTTTCTTTTTAGAGAGAATGTGAGAGAACTGACTAGTCATTGGGTTAACAAGATTGCTGCTTCTCCCCCCACCTCCCTGATATATATACAATACATTTCCCATGCATTCTCTTTTAGTCATGACACAGGGGCAATCTACTCCACCCCAGTCCCCTCCCAAATCATTCATTATTCATATAAAAAGGAAGGAAGGGAGGGAGGGAGGGAGGGAAGGAAGAAGGAAGGAAATGAAAGGAAGGAAATGAAAGGAAGGAAAGGAAGGAAGAAAAGGAAGAAAGGAAGGAAGAAATGAACTAATAGAGGTCTAATTTGGCTAAATCTTATGGCATGTCCACCAAATCACATAGGCCTATGTCCCCGGTGAAGTAAATGGGCAGGCATCCAAGGATGTGCAACATTTAAAAGCAAACAATTTGGTATTATCATAGCAATATGGATAAAGGGTTTGAGTATTTGTCTACCACTCTGCCCAGGTCAATTCTACTTACAGTTGTGTCTTATACAAGGATGACTAGAAGCAGGAGGCATGCCTCTGTGTGCCTAAATTCATGTTCCTTTTCAGTCTTCATCAACTTAAAAGATGTTCTACCTGATATTTTTATTTAAATTCCCTAAAGTTAACCATCAAGCTAGTAGACACACCTGGAAAATTTCAGCCTAAACAATGTGTTTTTCCAAGCAAAAACTGTTGTTGGTTTTAACAGAACTTACAGTGGCATTTGAGCTCACCCGTGTTCCCATACAGAGAAGGAAGAGGCATACAAAGCTTTGCTGCACCCCAGCACTGACCCTTTGCCCCAACAGCAGTTGAAAACAGAGAAAGTCCCTCTGTATGATCACTGCTCCTGCTCCCAACCGAGCAGGCGAGCAAGGTAAGGCCAGCAAGAGCAAGAAAATGGAGCTGTGCTATCCTGCCCACTCAACAGCACAGAAAACTCGTGAAAACAGAAAAAAATAGGTGGCAGGTCTATGCAGAGAGCAGGGAAGTGGGCAAAAGCAGCAACCCCTATTGCTTTCTGCCTTGCTTTCTGCCTACAGTGCTGCCAAGGTTTGACAATGTGCACAGGGAGAAATGAACTCCAAGTATCTGCTGGCAGACCAGAGTGGAGCACGCTCCATCCTGCCCTTGCTTGATGTACACACAAACATGAGTGCTTGGTGATGAATGCACTTGGGCACATCATCCACCAGGCACAGAAGAAGCTCAGCGTAAGCTTGTCTTTGAATGTGGAACTGCACGTGAACAGACTGGAGCCACATCTGGACTTGAGAGAAGGGCTGGATCAGAGTTTCACTGGCAGTGTGGGCAGCGCTTAAGCTCTTTGTGAGATGACCAGGCCCCAGAGCAAAGAGAATAGCCGAGGACTAGGCAGAAACAGGGAGGTCTATCCAGCACCTGCTAGAACAGAACCACTTAAAGGAGGAACCATTAAAACTACACAGAAATAGGGAGCTTGGCAACACATATTTCTATGAACAGAACACATGCAGCTGAATGCCACACACTGCACTGCACAGCCTTACCTTGCCGTTTCAGTAAAAGAGTTGAAATCATCAGCCGAGCTGGAAGTGGCAAGAATTCAAGTGAAATTGGATTCTGCAAGGCAGCCTGCTGAGGCTGGTTACTTGAGCCACCATGTTGGCCCGAGATCCTGTTTTTGTCTTGTAGAATAAGGAAACCCATTATTGCTAACATGTGCTGCAAGAGTTCGTTAGCATTGAGGGTTCCCTTAGGAGTGGACTAAGTGATGTGATCCCATTTTTCCCTATGAATATTTATAAGCAGACCACATTTGAGTCTATTTATTTTCTGGGATTTTTCTTCTTTTTTTATAAGGTTTTCAATTTTAATGTCTGAGGGTTTTATTTTATATTTTTTTTTAAGGCAAAACTAATTGCTGAGGGGAGGGAGTTGTTTAGTTGTGCAATAGCAACAGCTGTTGTTTTTTTGTGCCTCATTTGGCACTAGAGTAAAAACAGCAACTTTTTTGTTTGTAATAATAACAGATGTGTATAACATTAAATGCAGTCTGTGCTAGAGATGGAAGAGTGTGTTCTGAATAAATTTTCAGCTCACTTGAAGTTCACGGGTTCAAAATTTACCCACAGAATCAAACTCTGCAAATGTCTTCACATTCTGTGAATATAATTCTATTAAGTTTTGCCTTGGAGCTCAGAAGAGGCTGCACGCTATGAAATTCACTAGGCTCTCCTCTAGCAGTACAAAAAGAGACATGTTCATGACCACTGGTCATTACCACAGACTTAAGATGTTAGTGAGGAATGCAAAGGCACAAGGAGGGGGGCAGGCAAAAAATTGTAAGCATGGGTAATCAGAAAGGAGATGACAAAAGGCAAGAAAGAGGCTTGGGCAGAGAGCTAGGGCAAATTAGGTATGAAGAGTTCTAAAGGACCTCTGAAACTCAGTCTTGCCAAGTGTTGAGATTACTCCCTTTCTTTAAAGTATTTAAGCATGTGTTTAAGTTTAAGCACACATGGAGGGCCCATAACTAACTAACTTCAGCAAAACTGGACATACGCTTAATAGATTTGCTGGATGGGGGCCAGCATGTACTGCACCTTGCAGGCTGACACTCCAGGTAACTTGAGAGAGGGAATATCTATTTGGAGTCAGTGGTCAGAAGGTAAGAAACAGTAACCACAAGCCACAAGGCTCACTAGCAATTCAAGGAGAACCAGTTTTACTATAAACGTGACAGGAACGACTGAATTTGTGAGATGTATTGCCTCTGCTGCAGATGAACAGTAGCTAAGAAAGACACTTCCTGTAATTACTGATACAGGATTAAATGCTCCAAAAAGAAAAGAACAAAAGAAACAGAAAAATGTTCGTAGCCCTTCCTTTGAAGAAAATTAAAGAAAAGTCAGAAAGAGTCTTCAAATGTCTTCTATGTCAGCCTGCAACCAACAGATTGAATAATACAAATGGTTGCACAATACTGGATATTTCTGCAGAATTGACACTTTGAAACCCATCCTTTCAAGAAATAATTGTCAAAAAATTATGCTGAAAAATAAAATAAAATTCTATCACTAAAAAAACCCGTCAATATCATGCAAAGAGCATTAAGAATGCATGGTAAAGCATTTAAGTCACGGAATAATACTCTAAGTTCTTTATGAACCTTCAATCCTTTCCCGATCAGCTGTCTATGCCATAATACAGTTTTAATGAGATAACTTTATGTGGCCTGACACCTGAAGGACACTAAACCACATTTTATTCCACAGCAGTCTTCAATAGTTAGTGGAGACTGCTTACTGTCAGAAACATTGTGAAGAGAGAAAAATGGAGAGCACACAGCTACAGTTTGCAGAGGCAGCGGCATAACTATGCATGATATCCATACTTCCAGCATCAGAATCACTAATATATCTGTATCTTGAATAATGTGGTATACTTAATTGATGTTTATAGACTTGTGACAGAAAAATCTCATTAAAGAGAGTGAAGCAGAGATGAAAAGTAAAAGATTTAAATCCATTAGCATACATTAGTTGCTTTAAAATTACTTGGTACCCACTTGGAATAGGAAAATAAATCTTACTCTAGAGTTTACATTCTTTCTGCTACTTGTCCTTCCAATTTAGCTTGAAAGTGCAGAAATGCAGTGTATACCTGTGGAGGAGAGTGGGTTTGCTTGCAGCTTGCATTTAAAGGCAGGGAGCAGGGTGACTGGGCAGATACCAGAGCAGATGGTGCTGCAGGGTAACAAAGCTGGTCTTTTCAGCCCTAAGGAACCAGATCTTGTCTGAGGACTCACTCAGAGGTCTAGGGCAGTTTAGGACTTCACGTTAATCTTGAAACAGATTGTGTAGCAACACTAAATGAGTTTGTCTGTCACTTACGCTGCTGCAAGACTGTGGATGATGAATTTTTACCCACCACTATTTTCACTTTAGAAGCCACTTCAACTGATCATCTCATTGCTCAAATTCATATATGGACACTGTTGAAATGATGTACTTCACTGAAGATCTATATTAAGTCAAGTTAGCTACTTTATCTCGGAAGTGTCTTAAACATCAGTAATGCATCAGCACAAGGTAAAAATAAATGAGATGCAGTGTGTGCCAGGTTCTCAGTCAACAAAAACTTTGAAGACTCATGAAGAGCCCAAACTCTTGCTGCTTACACCATGAATGGCCTGGAGGTAGCAAACCTGATTGCCATGAGCCACATCATGTTCCCAGAAGAGCAGCTTCGTTTGTTCACACTTCCTAATGTGTATGCAGCATCTCATGTGAGGCCCAATAACAGAACTGCCCTCTGCAGTGAGTGCCAGAGGATGCAAGCATCGTTCTCTAAGCCCACTGTCAAAGCAGAACGGGCTCTCTATTCTACCACTGCTTCTGGCTGTCAAAAGTTTACATGCAAAAAATTTTACAAACTAGAGTTTGTCATTTAAAGATTTTGTATCTAGGTGTCTGTGACTCACATTTTCCCCACTGGATTCCAAATGGAAAAGAAAACAGTGAGAAGGTGTAATCTAATGACTTGGCTCTCACTTCTGCAGTTCAGTTCAAAGATCTGCCCCTACATGAGGTGCTATTTAGAGCTCCCTCTTGTGAAAGCTTGAGCCATTAAAACAAAATAACTTGTCAGTGTCAGAAATCCAGAAAACAAAGGCTGACTTTAGTTCAAGGTTTCAAGTAAAGCTAATTTTTGAAGTAAAAGTTACACTCCTCTTTGAGTTCACTTCAGACTTTCAAATAAAAAAATACTCAGGCCACAACCTTAGACAAAGCAGCCTGGCTTGGTTGAAATCATTTGCTTTGCTTTGTCTAATTTAGATTTTCAATCCAGTATTAATCCTCACATGCACTGAGCAATGCACATACAACAACCTACTGTGGCTTGCCTTAAGAATATGCATGCTCTTGAAATATTAACATAGTCATCTCATCACTTTATAAAACTATTAAATATAAGTGAAGGGGTGTTCCAGGGCAAATACTTGGGACAGAGAAAGTTAGACACAGAAGGAGAAATGGAGCAGAGACTCTTCAGAGCAAGGAGAGAGGTGGAAAGACCATATTCGGGGTAACAGTAGCACACCTGGGGAATACCAGCCTAAATTAATATGCCAGAGTAGCCCTTCTTTCCAAATTGCATGCCCCACTGCCTTGCACACACTTCCAAGAAACACTGGAAAAGATAATGGTGGAGAAAAAAAGAGAAGAAAACTCAGTTCTTTTAAAAAACTCACATGAGGACAGCTGCTGACTGGAATGCACTGTTTCTTGCGACACTCTGTCTTGCCTTTCACACAAGCACAGATGGTGCAGTTCACGGAGGACCACATCTCTCCATCCTGCAAGAGGGAACATAATATAATATCAGCTGGAGTGGCAACAGGAAGCTATTTCAGCAATGTATCATTGCACAAGAAAGGATGACTTTCCCTGTTGGCACTTTCTCATTGTTTAGTCTAAATTATTTTGAGGTGTCTGCCCATGGCCAGTTGGATTCAAGACAAAGATCAAATTCAGCAAGGTTTTCTTCCCTTTGCCCCTCTTGGTCAGAAATTCATTTTTTCAGGGCTAACCTAATCAGATTTTCATTTTTCATCAGTGCTGTGTTTATTTGCATTGTTTTCTCTCTAATAAGCATCTGACATATGATCACACCTACCACACATTTTCATTTAAGCTGACATAATTAGAAAAACCTGATTCACTCGGTTGAGTGAAGTCTATAGGTTGTTGCAAGTGAAAGTATTTGATTAAGATGTCAGCATACAGTGAATTTACTCCCAGATGCACCATCATTTTGACTTAGGGCAGGAATGGTTGAATAATGAATTCTAATTTAGATTACTACAGCACTTTCACAGATATTTGATCTGCTAAACATCTGAAAATGTTTAGAAGAGATACAGTGCTGAAATTCTCAAATGCGGAGCAGGTAAGACAGCCTATGTATGGCTCTGAAAGTATTAAGTGCAGAGCATAAAATGCCTCATGGTCTTGTCCCCACTTGGGATGAATTGCTTGTGGAACTGCCCTGGCTCCTTTTTTACATGGTGCTGCATTTGCCAAGTGTGGTTTCTAAAACATTCCGTCTCACCCACTTACAGTCTTGTGCTAGTCCACTTAGAGCCAAACTGTGCATGTTTTCTGTTTACAGGGCTGCTGGGAAGGAAGGGTGAGGATAGACCGGACAGGAACAGGCAGCTCAACCAGACAGCTGTGAATAATTATGTGCCCACCTCAACATGATGTTCTGACCAGAAAGAAAAACAGACCATATCTGAAATGCAAAGGAGCCTAACTTATTCAGCGCAGCACGCTTGGCCAAAGGCAGTCTCTCTCCTGCTTTTTGTTTCTAGGGTATGTTACTATTGCCTGGTGTTTCTGATGTTCTTGGGTCTCTGATGACCACTCACCAGGCAACTACTAATGTACCAGAATACATCACAGCTGACTGCATGCAGCTATCCTGAATTTTTGAGTCTCACAGCTGGCCTTGCACAGGAGTGCAAAAACACACTCGCTGTGCCCACTCTACCTGTGTTAGAGAACTGACTTCAACAGAGCGACACTCGATTTACATTTTTGCACACAAGGCCAGAAATGGATGTACAGTCTCGTTATTTTTTCACACTCCATATAACACTAGAAATATAATAAAATCTTCACAAGAAGCAGAATATTTTAGTTGGGTGCCTAAGAAGTAGGCATTTGTTCCTGAAGCACAATGGCGCCAGTGTGAAAGTGCCAATCAGATGGAGTATAGTCTCGGCGTACAGTAGGTTCACATGTAATTTCCAGAATAAACACTTCAGCTATGTACACAAAAGATGGAATAAATGGGAAGCAATTCTGGCTGAGCAAACCAAGTATTCACAAAGGACTTAACATTTGATCTGATTCAAGGGTCTCTTAATTCACAGATGGCCCACGAGGTGACAGAATCTTTTTCTGACACAGTGTGAAAAAAAGCTGCACCACTTGAAAAAACAACAGGGTCTCAGCAATAGCAGAAGTGTTCTGCAGGGAATCCCTTGTGATTTGAAAACATTGGGTGAGAGTGGAGTAGGTAACAGTTACTACATGGCTAGCCCAGCATAAGATATCAGGGGTGCTGTCCTTAGCAGAGGCGTGAAATGAAGTAAATTAAGATGAGTAACTTTCAGCCAAGACGAACTTCGCAAAGCTCCTGTTGGCTCAGCTATAGAAAAGACTTTGGTTCAGCAGATTAAGCCTACATGCCACTCAGAATATCTCCTCCATGAATATCGGTGTTTGTTTGGGAAAGAAGAGCATTAATATCTCTTACTAAAAATGCATCACTTATCATGAAACAGCAGCTTGAACCTCCGCATATGGAAGGGGAGGCAACACGTAACATTCAAGGAGGAACCACAACCTTTAACTGCTATGTATCAGCAGAATTTACACAAACTCAGGAAAAAAAAAAAGCAGACGGCAAATTTTGCAAAGCTTTGCCTCCATCATCAACCAGGATGGTGAGGATTCTGCTAAAAAACAAGCCACAATTCTAATCTACAGTAAAATCGTGCTGGTTTGGCTGTTACGATGGCATCTACTCTTGAACCACACCTGAAGCTTTACCTGGAAGATCTTATTGCCAAACTTGCACACTTTCACCTTCTCAGGAGAGATATACGAGACACACTCCTTGCAGCAGTGGTCTTGGTTTTTATTGCATTCACCAGGAAGTAAGCACCTCTTCTTACATATCACTGTTGAATCCTAGGTAAAAGGATGAAAGGAAATCATAAAATCATCACCAAGGTGTTTGTGCTCCTGTGTGTCCTTACAACAGCATTCCTGCTTGTTCATTCATTGCATCCACCCAAGCTATAGCCCAACCGCTTTGAATAGGTCAGCTCAGGGAAAATAAAACTTATTTATGCATTAAGGGAATCTTTCATGGTCTACGAAGCTAAAGCCCAGCTTGTACTTCTATTTGCCTGCAAAATCTTACTGATTTGGTGACACTTTCATTTTTTGCCTAGGTGCAGAAGTGGAAGTGGTCACACTCATGTTAGGGAACTAAATAAATACCACTGCCATTCAGCAGAGATGTGGTAATTCATGATTTAGAAACTCCTCTTCCACTCTAATGCAAAGTTAAAGAGGATCATATAATCTGAGCAACTTTATTTTGCATCACACAGTCAGGCATCATGTCTCAGCTGAGGCAGTCAGTAACTTTCTAAACTTTCCTAGCAGAACTGCAAGTGCCCTTCAGATCATATTCTTTTGGACCACACAAGATGCCACAGAACAGTATCAGGGTTACAGTTCCACAGCCCTACAAATTACTGCTAAGCCAGACAACCATCAGCACACAATATCAAAGCACTATGGACTTACCTTGCATGTACACATTGTGCAGTTGTCATAAATAAACGAGGACCCATTATCATACACATTGCTGTGAAAGAGGCAGCTTCCAAATGGGAGGTCAAACACTTTCCTCTGTCCTGAATATAAATAAACAGTAATAGAAACAGAATGTGGCTGAAAATATACCATATTTTCAACAAAAATAGAGGGACTTATTGTCATCAGACCAAATTCGTGTGCAATGTGTCATTTGCTATGTCTTTCCACTTTGGTGTGAAAAAAAAATGTACTTTTAATAGTTCACTGTTCCTTTAGTACACATTCATCTGTACAAATCCTACCATGGGAGGGAATATAAATATGATTTATAGCATGTTTATATTGGAAAAATCTTTCTTCTCTTTCTCATCATAAAGTGCACAGTGCAGCTAAATGAATAAAAAGTAAGCACTGCAAACTCTTAAGGTAGGCACACTTAAGCTAGTTTAAGCAGTCTTTAACTTAATGCAATAACTTATCAAATAAAGCAGTCTTAACTGGTTTTAGCATATCTACCTCAGGGGTTCACAGCAGCCAAGCTAAATCAACTTGGTGACACTGATGCAAAAATAACATAGGTGCTGTCCAGTCTCATTAAGATAGCTCAGTGTACCATGTTCACACAAGACTGCAAGAAATACAGGCATTTCCATAGTTTATGAACAGAATGAAGGAAATAGAAGATATTTAGTTTCCATAATCCATAAAATATTCATGCTTAATGAGAGCGAGGCAAGGGTTTGAAGCACAGTACAGGGAAGACATCATCAAAATCAAATCCTTCCTGAAGTCCTGCAAGCACTTTCAGACCCAAGTTGCAACAGAGTTTGTGGTTCTGGGAAGCTTCTCTCATTCTTCAGCTTCTTTCCCACTAGGTTATTTTAAACAAGTGACCATTATGATACATACATGAGCTCTTCACAAAAACACTAGACTTATTTTCCTAATTTTTAATTGCCCTGTTTACTTTTGGTGGCAGACAACTAATAAGTTCTTTTATCGGTGGCTGTCACTTTCCTAGATTATCGTTTCTGAGGTCTAATGTTTAATAGAGATCAATTCCAAGGCAGTGAATGGCCACTATAAGTACAGACATGAAGTACTAAGTACTAGGCAAACACTTTAGCTTTTAAACCATCAGACCTTGGCATACTGTAATTCCTTCCTTCTTAAATAATTCTTGATAAATGTAGAACATCTTATAAGAAAAATGTTCCATTTTCTTTTGAGATATAAATAAACAAAAGGATAAGTACACGGCAAAATCCATTGGATTAGCCTTGAGTTTTTACAAATCTAATGTTAAACAAAAGTTAAGAAATAATTGCTCTTGTTCAGTTAAACAGAATTTGAACATCTCTCTCTTGCGAATTAGCTACTTTGAATTAATCTGTGCTGGCATAGCCAGCCTTCCATTTACTGGATGTGCATCTTTCTGAAAAGGTTTGATTTCTTTTACAGGACCAATGTATGAAATCAGTTGAGGACACTTGGTAGCCCTAAAAGGAACTGCTGTACATCCATGCACCACTTACGCGTAAAGCCTAGCCATGGTCCCGCTTGTAACAACACTTCTACTTCTCCATGTGGGGCCAGGACTTCAATAGCATAGCTTGTGTCAACAAGTGAACAAAAGTCCAGTTCTCTCCCACACCCTCGTGCCATGCCTTGCAAACCACTCAGCACAATTCCGGGTGGCCAACCCGGTTCAAATAGTTGGTAAAAAACCACTGACAAAGAAGTTACCACTTTAAAAGATGTGGTGATGAAGATATTTGGTTTAATGGTCGGCTTTGCTGGCTCATAACCACTAGTTAAACTAATAATTCAAGTCCCAGTAGACTCCACAGCATTCTTCTAAGCTATATAAGCTGAGTATCAGGAATTTGACTGCAGGGAGGTCCTCCACATGATACTTTAAAAACCATGCCTCAGCATCCCTGGAAACGCTTCCCTTTCCTGACAGCCATGCAGCATGCTAATCATCCCTGGCTTTACCTCCACTCCAAAACTTTTCACACTTCCCTGTGAATAGACGTTATCTATTCAGAGATATATGAAATGCTTTAAAGACCACATAAAATTAAATTAACTATTATTAGTGAATTTGTTTAATTCTTAGCGGGGAAAAAAGAACCTGTAGAAAGATCTTCTTGAATCAGTCAAAAATTAAAGTTGCATTTCAAATGCCTAGATCAAGGAGGGGAAAGTTCAGTTGAGAAAAGCATGGGGAGGAGAGGACAAGGGGAGTTTACAGAAGGAAAAGAAAAATGTCCTCAGCCATAACAGAAGCTCAGCAATTGGACTGTTCTCCTTTCCATTCCATTCCTCTACTGCATTACTCTCTGGTCCTACAGTTAAACGTTCCAGGCAGATATTTATCTGTAGGACTTCTCAATTAGTAAATAAATAAATTCAGGTTTATTTCCCTTGAACTCTATACAGATTGCTTACTTCAAGGCCAGACCTCTCTGTATCCCTAACCTATACCTGGAAACAGACTTTGGATAATAGTAAAGATGTAGTCAAAATTATAAAGTTTCCGTTGAAGAACTGGGAGTTATTGGCTCTCAAAATTTTCCAAATCTAGTTATAAGCTCATGGAGCAAATTAAAACTAATTTATTTGGTAGGATGTAAGTACGCCTCATTTATGAAACTGACAGAATGTTAACCACTGGGATCTGTGCCTTATTTTGTCACTGCCTTCTTTGTCATGACTTAGAAACCAGCCCTTCTTAGAAGCCTCTGACTTACACCTTTAAAATGCTTTGGAAAGATATAATTGAAAACATTCTTGGATGAAACTGGTATTCCATCTTAAGAAGACAACCATGAGGCTGACTCCTGGGTCTGTGGCTTGCCTCTGACAACAGTTTGCAAGAATGCAATGTCAGTTCAGAAGTTTCCTCTGGCCTGCATTTCTCAAACCAGAGAACACAAATGCTCACATGAATAATCATACGAGAGAGAAAGGCCTTTCTCTTGTGGCAAACTCCAAAAAACATCTCCTTCTGCCCCAATCTCCTTTGTAAAACATAAAATGAAGGTGGGAAACACCTCTGTATTTGTCCCTCTAAGCAAGTCAGCTGGTCTACATTCAAATGCTCTTCCAAAGCTGCTTGCTTAGTACCACCCATCAGAATCCTACACACCAGCCCTGAGTACCTGTTCAAAACCTGTAGATTATAAATTCCACTGAGCAATAGAGTCTCTTTCACCTATAAGAATCTACCAGCATTGTGAAATACTGGTATAAAAGAGGCTATGTACAAACACACCTTATTAATTACAAAATTCGTAGGGAAAAATCTCACTCACCTAAGCATTTGGGGCAACACCGTCCAGCGGGAATGTGACTGAGGTGCTGGGGACATGAGAGAATTGGGCAGACTTCTTGGATACACTGTGTCCTGCCACCCTGAAGGAAAATAGGCTCAGTTAGAAAAAAAATTAAAGCAAAATACCAAGTAGATGTGCACACACACACACACTGGTAACAAGGTCTTGAAAAGCCTTAGCCAAAGCTAACAGAAATTTCTGCTTGCGTCAGGCATAGGACATGTACACCTGTCCTTCAAGACTTCCTATGTTGCTTGCAGAGACTTTGAATTATTCATCTTTTCTTTAAGCTCTCAAACAATGAATGTAATAGCTGAAGAAACATTGTCTTTCTATCTTATTTTTTGGTGTGGAGATGAGAAAACCAGGGAAAATAAAATCATTATCCATGAACGTTTCTGGATGTTCAAAAAAGTTACTAAGCAATTTTTTATATTATTCTTCATCTCCTGTGTCGTGCCCTTCTAGGCTTGTCTGGGACAGGGATTAAGTTCTGAAGCAAGATGAGAGCAGGTGTTCTTCCACTGCGTCCATGACCTCAGAAACCAAATAAGCCAAAATGACTTAAGAAAGCACATTCTTGTTAGCCTCCAAGTCCAACTATGCAAACCCAGAAGGTCTGCTTTCTTCAGAGGACTGAAAACCAAGAGGGTATATGAAATTCTGAAAATGAATGAGGAAAGAAAAAAAAAAAAAGAAAAAAAAAGAAAACTAGACTGGATATATCCTGGTATATCAATGAATACCAGAAACAGAGGCAAAGTCAAAAGCACAGAATATATATGTAAGCTTAAGTCAGTCAAAAGAGATTTTTGTTCTCGTTCTGCTCTGTTGCTGGACTACTTCACTGTGCTTTTAGAATACTGTGTTTAGATCTAGACCCCATATCAACATGTGCTCCATAAGCTCACGAGAGGTCCAGGTTGTCAAACTTCAAAACTCAGTCCATCTTTGTCTTAGCAAGGAAAGTCAGTTCTTTTCATCTAACTGTCTTGCCTTATTTATCACTCAGAGCCACAGGATCATCCCAACAATAAGCTTTGTGTTCCTGAAAGCTGTGACTGAAGACTTATTAAAAGCCTCCTCCCACCTACCTGCTGGATGGCTCGCGGGGCTCCCTGGGGAAACATGGAAAAAGCTGTTAATTTTGAAGAGCTCTGTGCCTGAAATGATCGTATACCATTCCACTCCTAATGGCCTCACTGAATCATGTAAAAGCTTTTACATATAGGCAGACCCACATATACACTGTTACACAGAAAATAACATGCTGACTGTACCGCCATTCTTTTCAGGCACTGAAGTCTACCTGTCCCAAGGGGCTACCAAAGCATCCTGAATGCACATGGCTAAGGACTGCTCGTAATTCTTTCACTGCGGCATGCAGAAACACAGAGTTTATTGTAGACTGAAATAACTGCTCTAAATTAAGGGTCAGACCAGAAACTTGACAAAATGAAATTAATTCTTCACTGATGTTCCTTAGTATGCTCAGGGAATAGATCTGTGAGAAGAGACGCAGGTGCAGAATGAAAGAAGGGCTCTTTGAAGCAGTGTCGTCTCTCATCCCAGGGAAAAAGGCATTGAGAAGACAAAGTTAAACTTCAGAGAGGGTTCAGAAAAAGGGAAAGTAGGGCATGGAGGCCTCAGCCAGTCCAGTGACAGGATGAGGAATATATCCATGGAAGTAAGAAGGAAAGACTAAGAGAATTGGGATTGTTCAGCCTGGAAAAGGCTTCAGGGTGACCTAATTGCAGCCTTCCAGAACCTGAAGGGAACCTACAAGGAAAATGGAGAGAGACTATTTACAAGAACATGTAGTGATAGGACAAGGTAGAATGACTTTAAAGTGGAAAAGGTTTAGGCTGGACATTAGGAAGGAACTCTACTATGAGGATGGTGAGGCACTGGAACAAGTTGCCCAGAGAAGCTGTGAATGCCCCATCCCTGGCAGTGTTCAAGGCCAGGTTGGATAAGGCCTTGAGCAACCTGATCTAATGAAAGGTATCCCTGCCCATGGCAGGTAGGTTGGAACTAGGTGATCTTTAAGATTCCTTCCAAGACAAGATATTCTGTGATTCAATGAAGAGAAAGCAATGCTCCAACATTAGAGAGCACAGGTTCTTTCTTGAAACCTTGCTTCTGTATTTAATACTCACATATCCTATGGCTCTGCGGAATTGCAATGAAGTTTTGCTTCTCTGACAGATTGAATCAAAGCTCAGGCTTAGCACATTTTTGAAATGTTTCCTTTTTGGGCTCTTGTATAAATATCTTTATAAATACAAGATGCCATGGATAATGTAAAATATGTCTTCATTTCAGCCTTTTGTTTATAGCCCCTTATTTACTTTTGTACTGGTCCCTCCTCTGTACAAAACTAAGATCAGTTGCATCTCTCTCTTTACCCCACTGCTACTCCTGTTTCCAGCTGTAATGCTGCTATTTTCTAACTTGTTCTTGTCCCAGATAGGCTCTTCCAGGCTTGAATATCATGATATAGTGCAAGTTCAAAAACAGTCTGAAACAAATCAACCAGCACCATTTAAAATAAGAATAATTCCATTTGCCCTACCGAACTCAGAGAAATAACTCATTGGGCACTCATTGTAATGTCAAAACATACACAATCTTTCTATTTTCTTAAAGGCCTCAGTCATAATTCAAGACTTACAAACATCCAGAATACCAGTTTTCAAAGCAGCTAGTGCAGTCAGTGCTTTAAATTGCGTGGAATAGAGCTGCGCAGGGAAAAAAAAAAAACAACAGTACAACAAAAGTTTAACAAAAAAAAACAGTGAAAGAAATAACTCTGGAAAAAAATTGGCTCTGGATGGCAGAAGCTAGGATGGGCACTGCAAGGTAAACAGCTTGTCTCCTCCGCCTCCCAATTCCATCTACAAGCTTTTAGCTCACACTTCCTTGCTAAGCATGATATCTCCCAGGCAGCCAGAATACTCCAGGTCTGAAGCAACACCTTCCCATTGTTGCAGTAAAACCGAACCTGAGTTGGAAGCCACCACACACCAATGAAGTACAAGTGACAGACATCTGCTTCTTATGAGAAATGCTATTCAAGAGCTAGGCAAATAAATCCTGGAGGGTTAGTTAACATGAAGCCTCAATCAGGGGATGCTGCTGCAGGCCACAGTCTTCTGGAGGGAACAGATATTGCAATACACTCTTCACTCTGCACCTTGGAGACAAACAAAAACACTGTAACTCTTGCTGCCATCTGCAAGACAAACCAAGAGGTTCCCTAGCACTGGGTCAGAAGGTAGTATAAACTGAGCTTTCATTTTGTCTCAGCAGTTTTCTCAAGAGACAGAAGAGAAGGGAAGATGAAATAGCACCTTCTAATGCTCCCACGAGAGGTCCATCTTTGAGAAAGACAGATAACGAGTCTTCCCTTAAATGAAAGCATCGAGCCAGTCCACCTAGCCATCTATTTGCTTCTGCTAAGCTCCTACCTCGATTATGACATTATGCTGCTCAATAAGGACACCAGTAGCTTGGCAGAGTTGAAAGACACACCCCTCCAGGCTGTGACTGACTTTGCTGGACACAGTGGATGAAGGCCAGAGTGCAGCTTCTGGGTAGGCTTCCCACATGCCTGGTGTACAGCATGGATACAGCCTGTATGCTAGGACAGATGGAGAGGAAAATGTCTGCAGAAAAAACTGTCTGTCCAAAACTCCCCAAAGGTTGGGAGCCTGCTGCAATCAATCTCCAAGAACCTTGAGCTTCATCTACCATGAGGGTCAGAACAGTGACTACCACCAACAGCTTGTCTTTAGCAGACTTTTAAAGCACTCATGAAATCCCAAGAGGACAGAGGCTCCCATACCCCCAATTTGTTTGTTCCTGATAACAAGCATGTCTAAACTTAATAATATTTTATATACATGTTATTTAAGGTTAAAGGTTAACATCAGTATTATCAGGAACCATGTTTCTTATGGGCATCTCATTTTCTATTTCTCTCGCAGATTTTACCTCTGTGCTTTAGTGACGCCATAAATCATCTAAAGAAGATTACTCCCTAGTTTTGCCCTATGTTCATCTTGTGCTTGAAAGACTGCTAATCCTCCAACTGAAGTAAAATTTCCATTGATTTTACAGAATATTTCATCTAAGTGCTGGCTGGCATTAGGATTCATTCCACAGTGGATTGTAGAAATTTATTTTTAGCTTTCATCCTAGAAGAAGTGCTACCAGAGAGGCTATCCTTACAGGGGGGAAAAAAAAAAAAAAAAGGGAAGAAAAAAAAAGGAAATATCAAAATTACATTTCTCTCCACTCCAGAATACATATTCCAGACATTAAGAGCAAGGTCAGACACACGCTGTAGACTCAGCAGGGATTGTTGTAAGAACTAAGACAGATGTTCAAGGTTGTCTCCAGCTATGAATAAAGATTTTACGCCACCAGCATGAGAAAGAAAAACTTTGAAAGTTCAACAAGGTCACTACTGAGCAAGTCTGCCCCATGTCAGTGGCAAGAGAAGCCAAATAAAGACACAACTGTGTGACTGTCTTCAACCACCCTAGCAAAGTGTAAGTAACTACAGTCACCATGAACATATCACGAGACAGTATCATTTTCGTGACAGCAATGGCATAAAGGCAATAAACAGGAATATACCAATAAAGAGGCAAGCATATGATTTGGGATTCAGATAATGAGCATTACCATTCTAGAATAAAAAAAAAAAAAATAAGGCATTCAAGTACTCCTGCTTCATTACTTCATGCTGGCTGATGAGTATAGGGCTTTTTATGTGAACTGGATAGTATATTGGCTTACACACACTTGCTGGTCAACAGGAGTTCTGTCTGAGGTATTAACTACTGTGTCATAGTAAAAATTTTCAATACTTCCCAAACATGTACTAAATACATAAACCAGGTCAGCAACGTGTACTATGCAAACATCTCCAAAACATCCCTGGAATCACATGCTTGTAAATCCATATCTTGAGTTTACAATGAAATTACTGTCCCTGATGCACCATGTAAGTAGACTTCAGGTACCAAAGGAGAGGATACTGTATTTAGAGTAGGGGTTTAATCTGGAAATAAAATAGGTGTTCTCTCGGTGTTCTCTCCCAAATTAGATGAAAGAGACTCCAGTTCTTACAAGAATGCTGGTGCAGTATGTGGTAGACAGCCCCTGGAAGTAACTTCATCCCTACACAGTATTTCAGAGTCCCTGAAAGAGCCATGTCATACATGGTGAGAGTATCCTGGAAGGGTCACAGGAGGAAGATTTTCAGGAAATGCACAAAGCAGCAAACCAGTTCTCAGCATAAAAGCAAACAGTGCATCAATCAGTTCAGGAAACAGACAGACAGACTAGCCAGAGCTTCCCACATCCACGCAGCCTGATCTATCGTCTAGACTAGGATTTTAAAAATGCCTCTTTAGAAAGTATTGGATAAAATTCAGAATAGGGAGATCTTGAGGTTCAGTTCAAAACAGCAGATATTTATACTGCCTTGTGTGTGCTAGATTTTTAAACTCTGGATCTAGATTTCAAACCCTATTTTCTGAGATATCTCTGCTATAGAAAGACTTTAGAAAGTGGTCCCAGTGACGGTCTTAACTGATGTCTTGAGAACTGCATGTGAAGAAAATGCTCATATTTATTTTAATACCAGGCCATACAGATTAGTGTAGATATAAATATTCTTCTTAAATATTTTAAAATTTACCTAAAATCTATACAGATTAGAAATGTCACACTAAAAGATTCTTATTAATAAACTACTAAAGCAAACATCTGGGGCAAAGCAAAGGCATAATTCTTAAAACTACCTCAGTCTGCTGCAAAGGCTTTCCTGGACACAGCAAAAGAAGCATAAAGAACTCTGCCAATTTCCAGCAGGTAAGAGTTTGACTCCATCACCTCTCCCTTCATGGGCACCCTTAGGATACAGTTAATTAGGACTGTGTCATCAACAAGCTGCAATAAAAATAAAGTTTGATTCGTTGTTTCCAACTATTGTAAACCCATGTCCTGAGCTCCTAGCAAATTGGAAGTGCACAGAGTTTGAACATCTTGACCTAAAACCAGGAACCAAAGAGTCTTCCTCTTTTGGAAGTCAGTGTGTATGTGGTTGTATACAGCTGCTGAGGAATTAATTATAATATTCATTAATTAGTAATTTAGGATAGAATGAAGCCTCTAAACATTGTTACGCTTTCCATCAGCCAAATACCATGCTTATAAAGTGACTCAAGTAAGTACCAATCCTATCCAGTCTGGCCATCTATTCTACTTCTCAAAAGTCAACTTTCCTGGGATTGGTTAGATTAAGAAAATCAATTTTCTCTTTTGTAGACGTAAGTGGGTTGCTGTTTGTTTGCTGAAATGCCGCAGCATCCTCCTAAAGACTGAAGTTTGTTGTTCTGGGATATAGCTCTCCACTTTGAAATCTGATTGCTGGGGATCTGCTGGTCCTGCTTATTTGAAGTTTTAAAATGTGAGTTGCACTCTCTCCCCTGCGGGAGGAGATGAAGGACCAGGGTGATACGGAACATTCTGGAACATGAAATTATGCATTGTACTGTAGCTTTCTTTAAGGCATACACAGGCAGAGACACTGCTCCTACATTTCACAGTTGCTGGAAATGCAGAAGGGCTCCTTGGGGAAGGTCACGCAGCACTCTGCTCTCAGCTGGGGGACTCAGTGCAACCTTCATCATATTTCTCCAGTCTAATAGTACTATGCAGAAGTGTTGCTGGGATTATATTGCAGCTGGCTTCACAATCCAGCTGAGATCAAATTGTTTGCTGACCCAACAGGCAAGTTGCAGAGTCAAGCAGCTGAACAGCCAGCAGCCCTCTCCCCTCCAGAGCTTACACACTGAGCTCTTGGCTCTGTTGAAAGCAATGTTGTAAATAGCCCTTCTTCACTTGGAAGCCTTGAAAATTTAATCATGGAGTGTACTTTTCCCCTTTCAGGCTGATTTCCTAAGGAAAGAAGGCTTATGCAGGTGGAAAACAGGCACACCTGTAGCTTCTGAACCCCTGATCAGCTTCAGCCACAAATGATCAAATGATCAAAAATTATCAAGGTACTCATCTGAAATAGGTATACAGAGATAAAATAGCAAAAATCAAAGTGACATTAAGATCTCAAAGACATTTAGTTTAAATGTTGATAGTTTTTGTTTGTTTCTTTCTTTTTTAAACAGACTGCTGCAGAGACTAGAAAGTCCCCAGTTTCTATCCCTGAAGAGACACTAAAAAGCATCTTACAGTGTTAGGAATCAGCTGGCCTTCCAGCCAGCATCTCCCAGACCTCCTGCCTTTCATTCAGTGCTTGTGTCATGGAGGTGATGGAGAAAAATACAAATTTTTGCAGTTAAGGCAGATAAGGAATCAAGTGTCACACATCTACAGAAGCAGAGCTTCGTTACTTCTTCTGCTCCTAGAACAGTATTCCTAGGTTAGCAGAAATGGGGGGATGTAAGACAGGTCTGTGTCCTGTACCTATGGCACCCTTCCCATGAGATAAGGGACTTTTCATCATGTCTTTCCTATGTTTGTGTTTTTTACCCCATACCTGCAAGGATTCATGATACCTGTTGTTCCAGACTGGCCATTGATCCTTCTCCTGGACAGTTCAACAGCTGAAGCTTTTCCAGGTTAGATCTGTTTCTCTCAACAGATCTGTATCTCTCCTCCAAGCAGAAGTAATGTGTCTCACAAATTATTCTGTCTTTCATGAGGTATTTTTTAATGTCTCTAAAGTTACATGCAGAAAGCAGAGCTTTCAATTCTGTAACAGAAGTTATTCCTTCTATTCCTTCTTCTGCTAGTTGCTAGTGAGTTTAAAAAAAAAAAAAAAAAAAAAAAGCAGTATCTCTCAACAACTCAGAGATGGCTGGATTCACACTGCAACTCAAACAACTTTGTGGACTGTTTAATTATTCCCGTCACTATTTCTAGCGACAGACCATCACTTTTCTGAATTTTTTCCCCAGTGAGAGACTATCTAAAAAATAATCTTAATTTTCTCAGCTTTATCAACAACACTTAATGCTACATAGCAGTTTAGTTCTTGCTTTCAGCATGCAGATGATTGGCCAGCATCTCAAATCCATCTTTTCCTCTAATCTGAATCTTTTCACATCATCTCCGTCACTTGCTGCCATTTTATACACTTACTAATCAAACTCTCTTCCTCGCTGCAGTTCTCATGCTGATTGCTGTTCCTGTGCTATTACTTAGCTACATACTGGGTAGCAGTATCAAAAGGCCTTAGACTTCTGAAATTAAAAATAGCTCATTACTTATAGACAGCTAATTAACAGAAATGCACAAACACAGGCACCACTGCACATATCCTCCAGATATCTTGGTGTTTCCTATAAACCAGGCATCTTTATACAGTCTATACTTCCCACTCCAATCTCCCCACCAGCTGCTTGACAGGGCACACTCGAACAGTGCCAAGTCATCTCTCTGCTGCTAAGGAAAACCAGGACAGGGATCTAGCACCATACAGTACACACCGCAGCACAATGCCTTTCTATAATGTTGGAGGTTATAATCTGGTGGAAGAGGTGAATTTTAAGGTGGGATGTAGGCAAGGACTGCATCGTACATATCCATGGGGGTCTTTCCATTGATTTTCATCCACTTTGGATGACAGCACTTTCAACAGAAGTCCCAGAAATTGCATAGGCTATGGTGAAAAATGAGCCAAGATAACCACTTCAGCAGGAATGGGCCAGGAGGGCAGCCACATGCTGCAGAAAGGGGCTCTCCACCACCTTGGGGTTAAAGAGCAGGAGCTTTGTGGGGACAGCAGAAGGGAAGCAAAGACATTGGCAAGGAAACAATTCTGGCACACCACTGCAGAAGAGAGTTCAGCTATTCATGATTAATTTAGCTGTTACACCAGAGGTCTCCAGTGACTATGGAAGCTTTGCTGTGAGCCACATGATTATTTATTTCTCTTCTAAAAAGAACTGTTTCTATGAAAAATTGCAATAAAACATGTTAAGCTGGAAACGGTCTGTGGCCAGAAAACCTATTAAAAACCACTAACAAGCTTCTTCAGCTTATTCATGTCCTTTTCCAGGTAATAAGAAAGTTAGGGTTAAATCCAAGGGACTTTCCTAACTTTGGTTATTAGAAGCAGAGCAGTAGCTCTGTAAAACAGGTCCTGGCTTCTTGTAGCCATGACTTTTCCCCTGAATCAGTTGGAGCCTGCTTTGTTTTCATTGGCATCAAGAACACATGAAGCACAGTCCAGCGGGTGTACGGTTGTGTATACACCACCAGCGCATTTGCATAATGTTTCAAAGTCCTAACTCAATGCTTACAAAAGGATAGCCACTGCCACAACGTATTTATATAAATAGCACTTGCTTTTCATAAGATAAACTTGCACAGAGGGTTTTTTCCTGGTTTTTTCTTTTTTTTTTTTTTTCTACAGCATGAGCTTTGTGATACTACCTTACAAGTTTTTCTCACTATGTTCTACAGTAAATGGTACTCCTATAAACCCTGTACTTTGGCAGCTATCAAAGACTACCTTCACCCCCACTTCCAAATCCCACATTACAGTGCAGTACTGGCCTCCCTTCTGAGAACAGCTTTTCCTTCTAAACAGTTGGTTTGCAGAGATACAGTTATTAAATCCCTCCAGTGTCCCCAGTGTGTTTCCTGCACACAGAGAATACTAGTACCATTGTGGTCCTGAGAAAGGTGACAGTTCTGACTCTCACTTCATCATCATTCTTTAAAATACTTGGTCACAGCAAGAAACTCTACAGATGCATCCACACAGCTTCGCCTTAGAGCTTTAATTTTGAATAATTCACCTTAAGTTATCTGCAGGAATAAATTGCAAGACTTGAGTGAATTAAATCTCCAAATTCCCAAATTCTGACATCTGGCATTTAGACACAAAATAAAGGTTTTCTCTTCAATTACGCAGATACTTTCTTGTAGACAACAGGAATTTCATTTCAGCACATGGTTTGAAACTTCAGGGTTTGGGGTGCAAATGTGTAACCAAGCTCATAAATAAAACAAACTAGGGTTGTTCTTGGAAGAGCAAAAAAGCGCACAGTTTAGAAGAAGGTGCCTATACACCTGAATTTTGAAAAGTGGTTATTAGCTCAAAACGTAGCAGAATAGCTCACATCAAATCACTGTTCCATTCACAAGCAAAGAGAACAAATCTCCTTCAGTGGTTCAGGGCTATGAGGTATTGGAGAAGTTGAGACTTAATCCTTCGACAGCTGTTTCTACAATTTATGGATGACCTTGCCTCAAGGTCTGATGATAAAGCACACTGATATCTGTAGAACATCCATAGTAAAATAAATCATACTGTCATACTAGTAGTAAGGACACTACTTCTAACTTTTTACAAGACCTTTTTACGTGCACGTACCGTCCTTCAATGTTATGCTCCACATATACTGCTGAGGTAACCTCAGGAAATATAGGATTACATACACACTGCTTCCTTAATGCATCCATCACAGGTTTTCATTAGCAGGAGACCCTCGTTGTCCTAAGCACTTAGCAAAAAGAGTTAAAAATGTTACGTGAGAAAGAGGTAAACTGCAAGAAAAACTGCAGTGAAGCAGTCACAGAGGTAGCTTCAATCTACCTGAAGTGGTGTAGGATTATACTCACTGTCAGTCAACGGTACCTATCTATAGTAACATCCCTAATACCTCGGTGCATAATTACACAGCTCTGCACTACCTAGAGCTGCCCATCCCCAGAGGTATGACTTGGCTCAACTCCAGAGCAGGGCACACTCTGTCTTGTGATCAAGGTAAAAGTAACATGTACTGGTCTTAAACACAAGCCTGAGCAAGGGGTGCTGAGGAATCTGCAGTTCTCCACAAATAGCCTTGGGAAGCACTTTGATTAGGAATCATTTACAAGTCACAGTTCCTCTACCACTTCCTCCATCCTCTAGGGGTAATGACTTACAGAAGCATGAGCAGCAAATGCTGACATTTCCCAGTCCTGGCTAGCAAGACTGATAGAAGAATAAAAGGGGGTTTTTCTCTCATTCCTAGCTTGCAAGCAATCTGCACATGCATGGGGAGAGGGTGGCTGAAACACTAGGAAATCCATTCCTCCTTCACATCCCTTCATAGACCATGACACACATTCAGATCTCCCATGTCTTTTCTTCCAATTTTTTCACAATAAAGTACATATCCAGCTACTGCTGTTACTTTATGAATGGGATTCTATTGCTAATTAATGGCTTCTCATTGGCATCAAAGCATCTGTAAAAGGCTGATGCCCAGATTGTAATTTCCTCAGGGACAGCTTAGGCATGATGAAGAATCTACAGCAATATGGTGCCATGTAGGCATCTATAGCACACCAGGCCTGGCTATATTTTGAGCAGGGCAGCTCTTTCAGCACCTGCCTAAAGGCCTGCTGCTGTTCTTGCTCTGGGGTCAGCCCCATTATGGCAAGCAAACCAGCTTGGAACTTATCTCCAAGCTAAATTCACATGACACTCACAAAGGGGATAGTCTTATATCTAAATTCTTTGTGAGGCCATATACATAGGCCATGTTCAGGCCACAGCAGATGACCAACTTCACCCAAAAAGACAGCCAGAGGAGTTGGAAACACTTGTATCTACCTTTCCCATAACACCCTGCTAACCTAAGCACTTCAAAATAGAAGCACAGCCTGAGGAAAAGGCACTCCATCATCCTCTTGATAAAGCAATACCATGGAACTGTCAAGAATGAAAAGAACCATATGAACCATTAGGTTGTCTAGAAAGAAGGAGTAGATCTTTAGAGCCTACTGAAGAGGTCATATACCCCAAGAAGAATTTTTCAGATCTGGGACTTCTCACACAGGAAGACCTTTCTACATTTTACATTTCAGAAAATGCTGACATCATATTAGCACTAAGAATGGAGGTCACACCACATGCCACTGGAAATGCAATTACAATGCAATGCTATATTTGGCTTACTGCCTTATCATTGACAACCATTAATAGTCCCTAAGAGAGAGAATAAGCAAGCAAACAAAATCTAGGTTTGGTTGCAAGTGTAGGTGTCTCCTTGGCCCTGTTAAGTCTCCTTTGTACCTGTCTAATGATGTAAAATGGTCTTAAAATCAGCGTTAAGTGACTCATTAGAGACTCTCATAGGAAACAGAAACGTACATTTTTATGTGTAGGATTTGCTGAAGTACTGGGAAGAAGTAAGTTAATTAGACAAGCAAAGACATTTGAAAAAATGTGAATTATTTATATTGCAACCCTCATCCCATAGGCAGAGAACTTGGATAATTTAATTAAACTCTTAATATTATGGAACATAAAATCTCTCCTGAGATTACAATCCAGAACTCTCTTCTCAGAAGGTTTTCAGCATTTGTTGTGTGTTCTCAGCTGCACGCACTTCCAGTTATTAACCTCCCTTCTACTTGCTCTGGTCTTGCAGGGTGGTTCTCTGATAACTTGAGAAAGTATCACTTGAAATTATTCTAAAGCAGAGAATAGCTACACACTCCAATCTGTTATTGTAAGTTAACATCAATGACCACTATACCTTTCAAAATGATACAATATTTTTTACTATTTAAAAAACAGACCCATCATATGAAAGAGCTGCCATGTTTATTTAGACAAGTGCTCCTCCACTCTTAAAAAGTGGAATCTGATGACAGATGCGTCTTTAAGGCAAAAATATTCATTCTAGAAATGTCAGCATCTGCTTCTTTTCAGCCTAGCCTTACAGATTCACACATCATTTTTCATCCATAAGAAGAGTTTCTTTTTTTGTACAGAGAATCTGAAAACACAGGTGTAAATTACTGGTCCTGAGGCCTGACGCTTTTATTAGCATGTCACTGGTACTACATGTGTTAGGTCTGATTAGACATAGAGAATGTTGGTTTTCACAGTCCATCCCCTAGGCAGTGGTGAAGGCTTGCACTTCCCTGACAGGAATTTTCCACCTGACTGGTAGTTCCTGGGGTTACTGGAGGTTAAAAGACATTAAAAAAAAAAAACCAACAACCAAAAAAAAAACCAAAACCACACAAACAAACAAACAAACAACACAAAGCAAAATTTTGTTTCTGAATTCAGTAGGGAGTCCAGCCTCCTGGCTCACACAACTACTATGCTATAACTCATTTTCATGTATTTGATACAGTAATTGTTGTTCTTTTAATCATGTACATAGAACTATTAGTAGATAGAGCAGATGAGGCCCTATACCTTACTCACTACATACACACAAAGAATACTTCCTGCATCTTTACCCTATATCACAGAGGAGCTCTGCAGTACTTACATTGCCTCCCAGAGAAATGCATACCAGTAGAAAGCATGACTCAAGGATAATTCTTTACAAACAAGCCAAAAACAGACGTATAACAAATGGCAATCAGGTATCTGCTAACCATTAGCAATTCTAGATAAAACATCTTTCAACTACTGACCAGTTAGAACAAATTAGAGCTGTAACACCGGACCACACTAGCTAAAAAATTCACATACATGTCACTAACCTGTGCTACCTCAGCCCCACTGAATATCCAAGACATTCCCACAGCACTGGCAGACATGATAAAGGATTTACCATTGGAAATCCATACCTACCTGGCACAATAGTGAGCAGCCAGGTGTGCTATTCAGCAGCACAAAAATGCCTGTGTTTAATAACCACAAGCTGTCCTACCCCTGGTAGCTGCTCTCCATAGGCAGCTATTATTTTCAGATGACACTCAGGTTGTTATCCTAAACATTTTTGTGACAGTAAGACCTCTCCAGCATGGCTGCACGGAAAGGTGCTGACAAATCTCCTTATTTCAACAATTTGAGCTGGCCGAAGATGAGACATCACTTCTGGCTTGACTGCAGGCCACGCTGACCTCTTAGCATGGCAGTGTGCCTGGGTAATACGTCTCAGAAAAAGCAGACCATGAGCTGAGAACTTGAGGCTGCCCACATCCATTATAGGTGCTTGTATGAAGTGCTATCACTATATGACTTAACCAATTTTTCCCAGTTTTCCTTGGAGTGGGGAAGTGCAGATTGTCTCCTATAAGAGTAAGTAATTTATTTACATAGGTACAAACAATGTGCTGCAGACTTTGAGCATAAACAAAGTTCTTGCCTGAGGAACCTTATGATCTAAATAGGTAACACAAAGCCAGGGAACAAATGGGAAGCAGATTAACAAAACTGAAACTGTGACTGTCCTGTAAGCTTTGTGATTTCTTTGTTTGCTTACATGCTTTCTGGAATTTATCCTGCCTTTCTCCTTGGCAAAAACATATTTTTACAGATGGGGCTAAAAATAGCAATGATAGAAACAGAGGACTAAAAAAGTTAAGTGTTGCCAAGCGAGCCTGCATGAGGTCTCTGCAAAGCTGTGTCCAAATCAAGTTTATTTTGGAGCAGCCATTGCTAAGGGCTTTCTATTTCACTATTTTGTGTGGGTGACAGGCACTTCTTTTATTGGCTATGCTTAATATTCCTGAACTCTTAATTATTAGGATTGATCATGCATATAATGTAAAAAAAAAAAAAAAAAAAAGTTATTTTGACTGACATTAAGCTTGTGTTTTTTCAGTAACGCTAGGGGAGTCTGACTGGCAACATCATTTTGTTTGTAGTTCAAAGACTCTCCAGGGACTTAAAAAATATTTTTATGATTTCTTTAGGAGAAAATGGTTTTTGTCTCCTGCATTTTCAGATGGCGGGAATAGATCACTTTGAACTTTTTGCAAGTGTGAGCACAACTCTGCCAAGTCCTGTAATCTTGTAAGTCCTGATAAGGATTGGCAAAACACCATATTTTGAGATTAGACAAAAAGGTTATTTTCAATCCTGAGACTTCCACTTCTCTCAAGGCCTCTGTAAAAATCATGCAATAAAGTTATTCAGATGGTAACCTGCAAGTGCAAACTGCATTCCCCGGCATTAATTAAGACTTATGCAAAGGAAAAAAGATACCAATTTACTTAGAAATCTATGCTGTTTTTCAAGGAAGGATGGCCACCAAATTCCACATGCCAAGTGTTCTTGAAGTGTCATAAGCAAGAGACGTGTCCTAGGAGAGGCAGTGTAGAGCCCTTTATTTGATACAGGCATGACGGAGCTTATTCCTTAGACATAAATGAAGTAGAAATAGCAAAATAAGTGTGAAGGGAAATTCCTACTGAGAGCACCCCTCAAAATACTGCCTATTCTTCCCATGTCACCTAAGTGTATTACCAGAAGCAAGAGAATTGTCATTTAAGTGAAAACAGAGATGAAAATGCATCACTCTAAATAACAGCACTATAACTGGGGCGGGGGGGGGACACACACACCTTCTGTTTTAAACAATCTGGAGCATCTGAAATAAATGTAAAGAGAAAGGGATTATTTAGCAATTTCATTCTCTTCCCAAATGTGAAACACTTGCTTAAGAAGGGTCATCTTCAAAGCTAAATGAAATCTTCTCTGTATTATCCCTTCTATTTGTGGCCCTCTCAAACTTTCCTAATTAATTTTACTGCTGGTTTCACAGAGCTCTCCAAGTTGGCTCAAATCCCTTTAGATCACGTATCAGCACTAGCAACAGAAGATATATTACTATTTTCTCTTTTTCTTTTTCCCCCCTTCTTTCTGACAGGAAGCAAGAAAGGATAATCAGTCACGTTATCACTCTAGAGTATGAGGCAACTACTGTATCTGAGATAAACTCTAGACTCCTCATAATTTTTATACAGACTACTAACTTAGTATATGATAACTTTGGTTTCTGCTTTTTTAATTTTTTTTCTTTACTTCTATTCTGGAAGATCCTAAAGGAATCAGTCTATTCCATAAGAATCTCCTTAAGTAAAGACAGGTCTGAATTATGTTTCTTTTTTCATTCTTTTTTCCACCTTTACTGCAAAGCTCAAAAAAAAATTAACTTGGATTTTCAAAAGCACTAGAACTCTCACACAGATACAATGGACTCTGTGTGAGTGAGAGCATGGACAGGATATTTCCTAATTCAAGGATTTCTGAAGAAAGATCCAAGAGCTTTCCACAGCAGACAGGTAAGCTTTTACAGCCAAATTCACACACAACATAAGGTAATGACATTCTAGTAAAGGTGATTTGAACACAGTGAAAGAGTAGTTCCTTAAACCAAAGCTGAATTTGACAGAAATTATTTTAATGGATTCTTCTTACGAAGTAATTATTCACTCTTCATTCCTAAAAAAGAGGAAGGGAATAAAAAACTTTCACAGATGCAGGCACTCATAAAGAAAGATTATTCTATTTTATTATTCTTTGCAGATTGCACCATGCATTTGCCCCATTTGCAAATTCATCAAAAGAGAGAAAAAGCACTTTTGTTTTTTCCCCAGAGTGAAACTTTTTAATTCCAAGCAGTGTTTCAGAGTGGTACTAGAGTGGAAGACAACGAAACAGATATCCAGTATTTGTAGCTATTTTTAAATGCAACAAAACAAGAAAAAAATCTCTGCCTGAGTATGTGTTGAAGCAAATTATTAAAGCCCCTCTCCAGCAAAAATTAGAAGAACCAAGAGCAGCACAAAATAAAGAATTATTATATTTTTAAAACAATATTGCACTTATGACATTTCAAAGGAAAAGCAGAAGTTCCTTCCTTTTCTTGCTCCCACTAGTAATGCTCAAAAAGAAGACTTTAACTTCCACTTCTCCATGTTTCTAATCCACAGAGATTTTTCTGCAGAGCATTTCACCAGATGAAAATTAAATGAATGGAATGCAAAGAATGGAAAAGTCTGAGTAAACTCTTCTCTAGATAATATTTATTTGGACTTAAAATTTAAAAACAACAAAAAAATTGAATTGAGACGACATGCCATGTGGCACTTCCTTGTTAGTAATCTCCAAAACTGGCAAAAAATTCCTCTCTGATTCATCCTCACAACTTTTCTCTTACTTGAAAAAAGAATTTCTAATGAACTTTTCCATTTCTCTGATCCTTCTTGGAAATCCAAAGGCCATAAAGACCCCCCACCACTGCAAACCCAGAAAGGGAAACTCTGCCGCCCATCAACAGTCCTGCCAACGCGGTTCACAGAAACACAGGAGCAGTGCAAATCTCACACAGGTCACGTCTGCTGGTAAAGAACAACCACACAAGCAGGAACTCAGAGCTGTCCAAGCACTGCATGGACACTTAAAAGCTGAGGTTCATCGAGATGACATGACTTCAACACCAATTACAGTGCCATGATTCTCTCCTTTTCACTCTCTCAGTATTGGAACCTTTTCTCTCCTCCTCCTCGTCTTTGGGGACTTGGGTTCTTCACAGAAATATTTTTCTTCTGTAAACTGCCATTTTTCTGTCATGTCACAAATCTGATCTCCTCACTCTTCTTGTCTTCCCCCACCCAAGCAGTTGCACTACACACACTGTGAAGCTGTTCATCCATCAGTGAGTCCAAGCAATCTGCGGCAGCATCATGAGAGCTTTCCTTGGAAAAAGGATGGGTGGGAACTGAGCTGCATGCAGCTCTGTGAGCCAGTCCCAGCTGAGTTCTCCCACCCTGATGCCACACCAGATCTGTTTTATTTCACTCAGCTGCCTGTTCCCCAGGAGTCAAATTAGGCAAGATGGCTAGACAGCTTCATGGAGGTGGCCAGAATCTGTAATTTTAATTAGAGATTTATATCACTCCTATACACAGGACATTTCTTTTGAGAACCTCCAAATGCCTACAGCAATGAACCAGAACCTGGTAACCTTTGCCGACTCTTTTCCAGGAGGCACCTACCCACGCTGCTGGAGGGAAGGCTGAGTGCAAGCGAGTTTGGATCATGAGACCCTCAAGCAAGAATTGACAATGTCAAACACTGCAAGCAAAATCAGGCTCTCCAAGGCCCCATCACTACAAGGTCCTCTATGCTCAGTGCTTGGGCCAGCTTAGGGTTCCCAAGCCACGTTTGCTTTGAGTGCTGGAAGTAAGGAACAAGAACTGAATTTTAATCTTACAGAGGGGCCTAAGGAATAGGGAATAAGTCAGAGAAGCCCTGAGCAGATTTGTTATGTGAACAAGGTCTCCACAAATTTAAAAATGTAAGGGCCATAAAGATAGTTTAAAACAACATTTGTCTCATTCCTGACCAACACAAGGAAAAGGATAAGCATGAATAAGGGCGGCAGTTGTGACTCTAAGACCACAAGCTGATGGTTGCCTTCTAGATCCTAATGTTGCCAACTGGAGGCTATCCCGTACTCAGAGGTTTGCCAAGAAGGGTTGTATGAGCTTCAGGAAAAGACAGGTTATCTCAAGCCACCTCTATCAGCTGCTTGAGCTTATTCAGCTGATTTTGCCTGGAGCCCATTTACAAAGTGCTTTCTGGCTCCCTTCCACTGACAGAGCTCAGGAGACAGGAACGTATGCAAGATGGGAATATCAAACATCTGGGGATGGTAATATCTTAACCAGCACAGCCTCCAGCAAAGTGAACATCTGTCTGTTGCCCAGTTCTCCTTTCACAAAGAAAAATGTTCTCTCCCACAGGTTCATCTGTGCTCTATACAAGTATATGCTCCCTCACTAAGGAAGTACCTTGTCTGTATTTAAGTTTGTCCACACTGCAAATTATCCCATGCAATGGTTTGTGTCACCATGGCTAGATTGCTTTGGATATCAAAGCTAACTTGAATATACTGCAGCATCAAGCACACTAACTTATTTTATTGCAAGTTTACTGTAAATGAGCCAGAAAAAAAAACTGAGAGGAAACAACACCAAGGAGAATATTGTCTATGTCTTTTTGCATGACCAGTACTACATATATGTAGGATAATAACGATGCAATTTCCTCAAATTACTTCTTTCCTAAAGGACATAACTAATGGCTCAGTTCCTAAAGTGTTTTCCACATACAAGCAGTTCTCCCATATCTAGGTAGGCAAAGCCATTGTTTATGAATTGTCTGCAGACTACTATGAAATTCAAGATTTAGAAGCCTCTTAGACCCAGCTAACAGTGTCATGTACGTCTCATTGGCACTGACCCGTGGATCACGCAGAAGGAAACGTTGCCACAATTGAAGGACGTTTGTTAAGACAAGGAGAAGTCCAGACTTTGGAAATTTAGAACCCCAGAGCAGATCTTAAGTCTCATGCCAATCCCACATGAGAACGCAAACTGAGTTTACAGTGTCACTACAGCAAGAGCAGTATTGGGTGGGAGGGAAACGCTTATCATCCAGCATTTATCATGAATCTTTCTGGCCGGGAAATACCCTGTTCTCACGCCTCCCGGGCACTGCTGGCTTCACCCAGAATGAAATCACCACTAACACCTGCCTGTCTCTAACAGTAGTTTAATTCACTCCAAGGTGCAATCAATTCTTGTTTTAGTCCAACTTGTACATTCCTACTGGTTATGTCTTTAGGCTCTCCTATCCTCATGACATCAACAAGAGACTCTTTTGCTCTTATTAGCCAATAAAGTTTTTAAAGAATTGTGTCTGGGGAAGGGAATTCCTGTCTGAGAACATAAGAAGCCACTTTTTCCTCTGGCTGCTTCACTACAGCTTCTATCAAATCCCATTCAGCTTCCCAAGCAAATGCACTTCTGCCTGTTTACATCCTGCCTGCTCAGCCTCCCCTCCACTTCAACACTTGCATAGCTCAGGGCATCCCTTATTTCCCTTTCCACCATTGCAAATTACAAACAAATTATGTGCTTTCTACCAACCCAGAAAGATAAACACATTTTATGCTCTGTTTTTTAACACGCTTTGCTAAATACACCTCTGCCATTGCTCCTAACAGTCTTATATTGCAAGAGGAGCAGCAGGGTAAAAAACTAACCATTATTTTACCAAATTCCTCAGGATAACGGTTCTTTCTTCCAATATATTTCCTGTGTTTTGAGAATTTTCCACGTTTCAGGGGAAGGTAAATAAATCCTGCAACTCACATGAGTGTTCTATTTTTGACAGTTCTCAAGGATATCAGATTAATGGACAATGTTCAGTATCATGAAAACACTGTGCAAGAAAAGGAAAAAGCCATGCTCCCTGGGAAAATGCACAGAGATTAAGTGTTCCAGCTTGAAATGTATTTTGCTGCTCTCCTGCTGGCTCTTTGCCTGACTTCATGTGGGGAGAAAGGATAAGGTGTGAAGCCAGATCAAGCTTCCTCTTTTGTCTCCAACAGGACAAGCCACAACCAAGGAAAGAGCACTGTGAATAAGCCCTGCATACAGGCGCTTTTCAAGAAAGCAGGACAGGCAGTCCCAGTGGAAGGTTGAGCTCATACTTAAGCCTGGCTGGCCAAATGCCCATTTTCTCCAGAAGTGTTAGCAGTCCAGGGATATAGCTGCAGTTGAAGTCATACGGACCTTCCCCTACTTCCCAAAATTCTTCCTCATTAGATCTATCACTAAAGTAACACAAAAACATTTATCCCATTTGTAACAGCTACAAATAACTTGTTCCACCATCCACAGTTAAACTCAAGAAAAGTCATATATAATTTTAATCCCGCTCCTTCAACATGAGGCAATGCTTTCTGCTCACAGAGTGCAAACTCCCAGAACTTGTCACGGTTGTCCAGTTTTCAGCTGTAGCTCCTTAATGCTAGTCCAACAGCTGTATGTCACATTCTTCCCTTAAAAGCGTAAGCGCTTTTCAAAGCTTGCCATATGCCAAAGTTTTATCAGTTATTGCTAGTTGCTGGAAGACACTTCTTCCTCTCCTTGTTTTTGGAATGTCATCTCTGTAAGTGACCCAAGACGGTGCTGCAGAGGCAAACACTGCCATGATCTGGCTACACTGCAGTAGCTCACTGGAAAGATGACATTTACTGAGAGCATCCTATCATCCCAATTAAAAGAACACCATTGTAGAGCAAAAATGTGCCACATCAGTCAAAACCAACCTTACCAGCAGGAGAAAATGAGGGTTAAGAGCACGTTTACTTGAAAGCACACACTAGCAGTAGTGGAGTAAAGATACAAAAAAATAACCCAAAATGTGAACTTTTAGTAAATAACAAATTATCCCCCTCAGCTGCCCCAACATTTCAGGCACCTTCTACTTCTCCTAGATCAAGCCAGTCTCCCTCTGTGTCCTGAAGACAGCCTGAGATGGCACTGCCTCCACCTCTCCATCTTCCACTGAGCCCTCTCAGGACAGGGGAAAGGCCTAGAACAAAACCCATGACATTTCTTCTAACTACATCCATCTCTAAAATGCTTTCAGCCCGCTGACTTCTGTTAACTGTGTGATGGGGCTCTATGTAATGCTGCAGGGATGAAGTCAATCTGGCCTCCCCAAGGTTTTGTAATTGATATTTCTACTATGCTTTTTAATAACCAGAGTCTCGGTATCTCTTACAGTTGCATGAAGAAATTGTGGTAAAACTTTATACATTGTATTAGGAGGAACATTAAATTAATATTTTCTTATAAGAACTGCTGGAGACAAGTCACTTGCCCAGATGAACCATTCTTTTCCCTCAATCTGTGAATCCTTATGTCCGAAAAAGCAAACACAGGATTCAGATATACAAAACACCTGAACACCTTTAATGTAGCAACAGGTGCAATGGAAAGGTGTCCATAAGAGTCCTAGTGCACACAAAGACACTAGTGAAGTAGCCTGAGATATTTCTTTTTAAATAGCCAATTGTGAGTGAATTGGTGAGGAGTCAAAGAAAACAATCCTATAGTTTCCCTATGAAAAGTCAAGCACACAGCACCCAGGGTTGCCCCAACAGAAATTCAGCTGGATAGCTTCTTCCCAGGAGTAGCAATTCATTCTCTGCTAGAGAGAAAAGGAGAGAAAGTAAAACAAAAGAGGATTAAAATGTCAACATTTTATTCTATATGTCTACTACACCATCCCCAGGCCCTTCACTTCAGAGACAAGGGAAATAAAATGTGAATCGAAATTACTAGGGCATAGATTACTTCTTCTAAATTACAACAGTACTTCGCACAGGCTCTCCTAATTATTTACTTCGAGAGGTGGATCTTCCTGCTAGCTAGCTTGCCAGAACAAGGGCAGTAAATGCCTTCTGACCCTGCTGCCAGACAGGTTTAAGAGAGGAAGGCCCATCACCCAAGAAACAGTTTTCTGTTACCTGGATGGTTACAAATGTCTCCAGTCATAGACTCATAGTATCATACAATATGCTGAGTTGGAAGGGACCCATCAGGATCATGGAGACCAACTCCTGGCCCTGCACAGGCCACCCTAAGAATCACACCATGTGCCTGAGAGTATTGTCCAAACACTTCTTAAACTCAGAGAGGCTTGGTGCTGTGACCACTTCCCTGGGGAGCCTGTTGCACTGGTCAGCTACCCTCTAGGTGAAAAACTTTCTCCTGATATCTAACCTAAACTTCCCCGGACTCAGTTTCCTGCCATTTCCTCAAGTCCTGTCACTGGTCACAAAAGAGAAGAGATCAGTACCTACCCCTCTTCTTCCCCTGTGAGGATGTTGAAGAGCACAATGAGGTCTCTCACCCAAGTGACCTCAGAACAGCTCGTCATACAGCTTCCCCTTACATCCTTCCCAACCTTGCAAAAGCGAAGGTATTACCAAGTTTAAAGTTGCAGTTTACATTTGTCCCCTACGTGGTAACTTCAGTGGCAATATGAACTCTGACCACCTGCCCATGCTGCTGACCAGCCACCACCTCGTAATTCAAGCCCTCTACACAGTAACCCACTCATCTCCCACACTCTTGTCAGTTTGCTTCACTGCATGGGCACACCCTGAACATCAATTAGCCAAAGAGAATGTATGTCAAGCATGGATAATCCTGTAGCAAAGCTGTTGCATCCTGTTAACTGCTGCAAGGAGGTAGAGAGGCTGCAGCAGCCCCTTGAGAGTTGGCTGGGTGTGAAAAGACATTTCAAAGCTCTTTACACATTGTGAGCTAATGACTGGTGATTTCATTTATCTTAATTCTGATAATAAATAACAACTCCAACTTAGCACTTGCAGATGACTGGACTCCAACTCAATACTGCCTTTTTTAACTCCCCAGCGGAGCACAACTGCTCAGTTTTCATTCCTTTTTATTCTCCTATAATTTTAATTAGGCTGAAACCCAAAAGCCATATGTTAATGCCTGTTATTCCAGTGTTGCCAGTTTTTAATCAGTCTATATATGCAAAAGTTTAAAAACTGCAGTGTCACCAGAAATCAAATCCAACAGTTTTACCCTGCTGACCCATGTTTCATTACCAGAGAAAAATATGTTGGGGAAGAGGAGAAAGCAGAGAACAGGAGCACTAGTAAAAGGCCTCTCTCACACAAATACACAGACGGTAATACCACCAGCTTGGAAGTCAGCTCATACACAAAAAAAGGTCAAGTACTTTCAGGTTCTGGGAAATTACATTTAAATTGGTGTTTCACTGCATGCAGAAACAGAACTGCTGGAATCTCTGAATATGGCTCTTATTAAACGTCTGTTATTAATTGTCCAGTTAGTCATAGTTGGCCATTTCTCTGCTTAGGAGCTGCTGAACGCAGGGGTAGCCTGTCAGGCTGTTGTAGCACTTCACGATGTCTTTCTACTGATAAGTTATCTTTGCATGGGGTAACTACTCCTTCTTTATCACTCTGAATTAAATATCACTTTCTGCAGCTCCCTGTACTGCTGGGAAAGGTCTTTCAGCCAGGCTGGGTGGCTGGAAAGGCTTAACCTCTCTACTACCGCACAGCCATGCAGCACCCCACAAGTGGCTTCACCAGGTCTGGGGGGATAATTTGGTACCTGTTTCCACTGCCACCTGATAATGACCTTCTGGGCATCTTGGTGCAAAACAACCCCTGGCTCGGGCTGAGCCCTCCAAGGCACCGCTGAGGTGAACCCACCAAGTCCCAGCAGGGTCAAGGTCACCAGTCTTAGGAGGTCACCCTTCACTCAACCAGTTTCAGCTCTCTGCCTGCTGTCTCACTTCACAGCTCTTTATGGTCTCTTTACATAATCCGCCACTCCAGACACAAAGTCTCCATACTGTTTTGGAGTTTTTTGTTTTGTTTTGTGGTTTGTTTTTGTTTTTTTTTTTTTTTTTAAAGTGACCACTTACAAGGCGTCGAGACAGGGGAGGGGAGAGGCGCCCTCCACCCCCCCCCCGCTCGCCGCCAGGTGGCGCTGGGCAACAGCGAGGAGCCCTGTTGGGCGGGGACACGCACCGGGGGGGCGAGGGGACACCCGGGGCGTGGGGACCCAGAAAGGACCTACAAATAAATAAATAAATAAATAAATAAATAAATAGAGCCATCTCTCCTTGCCCGTCCCCCCAAACTCCATCCCCCATCATATTCCTTTGTTGTTTTTTGGTTTTTTGCAATACAGCAAAGCAACCCCATTTTGGCTAAATTTTCCATTCGGCCTCCAAGCCATTACGCAAGATGTTATGGTGAAGTCTGCCAGTGTTTGCTCTTGAATAGCAAAACAGTAAGTTTCCTACAAATGCAGGAGGCTCAATCTGTTCCTGAGTTAACACCGCCGAAATGAGCCTCATTAAGCCAGGAAATCGCGGACCGTGTGGGATTACATGAAAAACATCTTTGGTTTTCAAAATTTTGAGATAGCACATAACGATCTCCAAAGACAGCAGTCTGCTGTTTTGACAGCACTCTACCGAGAGGTGACAAAATTATGCAGTGGACATAATTAGTTCCTCATTTTTCCCACCCAACCCAGCTCCCAGATTCCATTTTCACAAACAAAGTAATCTTAATTTTATCATGGAAACCCCCATTCTTTTAAATATTTGTAACTTTTTAAGTTCAGCGTTGTTTAATTCAGATAAAAGGAGGAGACATCAAGTCTAAATGAAACTGGGATGAAAAGGACTAGAACAAACTTCTTCCCTAGGGCCAGGGTTTCAAAGCCAGTGCTGTCAAGACTTTCTTGTTTGAGAATGAGGTGGTGGTATTCAGCACGGAACTGAAAGCCAAAACTAAGAGCACAATCACAAGCTATCATGTTTGAAACATTCCTTTTTCTTTTCATTGCTTTGCTTTCTGCATTGAAATGTTGAAGCCCTGAATCCTAAAAAGACGACACCAATTTCATTTCTGTAAACAGACTGTCAAGAAGTATCTTGACAATATTTCATAGCGCTGACACATCCTCATTCTGGTGTTATGGCTGCTGAGGACGAATTGTCAAACTCTATGCATTTTCAGTGTATTGATTCTGATTTATTAAGCCTGTAGTTTTGAAAGCTATTATAGAAGACTAAATTTTATCCAAACTACTGTTCAGCACTGGGGAAATGGGGAAGCAGAGTTTAATACATTTGATATTACACACTACCCAGGGATTGTGTGCTTAAATAATTTTTTATTAATATTAAATTGTTGTTTATTCTTTAGTTGAACCACAAATATGCTTGTTGGCATGGGCATGTGTGGTATGCTACATTTTATTTTAGTTTGCCTTTCGTGGGAATGCATCATCCCTGTGAGAAAGTCTTCTATCTGATCAAAGTTGATAGGAACTTCAAATGAGATTTTAGAATTATCTTTGTGATACTGACTTAAAGCTCCTACTCCCATCATGACTGGTTTACTTTGCTTGCAAGAGCACAAATAAATTACGAACTCTTTTTTTGCCTTTGCTTTCATCTGCCCACTTCCAGGATACATCTTAAGCATGCTTACCCAATTTAATAGACAAAAGTATTTAGAAAAAGATAGACTTCAAAATGAAAGAGAAAGGAAGGATTTTGTGGAGAGCTGGAAACTGCAGATTTTAATCTCTGCACCATTTGAAAACCCCTGGGTTTCAATGGGCAAGCTGGTACTTTCCTTTCTGTAGCAGCTCCAGGGTGCCAGCGACTTTGAGCTGTGCTTACTTCCTTAGAGCACCGTGCACTTCTCACATTGATTTGCAACCACTACATTATGAAGGAAAAAATTATTCCCTAAGCATGACTTCGTTCCCCTCTGCTATACCTTGTCACATAATGGGAAGGGAACATCCTCCCTGTTTGGATCTCATTGCCCTACAGGAAAAATCAGGCAAGGAATCAAACATTTATTATTATCAAAGTATATCAGGCTACTTGCTCAAGTCTGAAGGGCAGTATCAGGGAACAAGCAAGTCAAATCCAAGCCTACTTCGGGAACTTTACCACCTTCTCTTTCCATAAGTTTGAAGAAAGTCTGAAATAAAGGGTTTCCCAGAGACTGTCAGGAAAGTGGGGCAGACGGATAAGATATTTCTATTAGAAATAGAAACAGGCACACATTATGAAAACTGCAAAAATTATTTTGGTCATTATTAGATATATTAATAGTACCCTTATTAGCCTCCTATCTGACTCAGAGAAACACTGAAAAATACTGTTCTCGGCAGATCAACAGCAAATGTGTTACACAGGTTGATGATATTTCTGTTGATGTACAAGCATATTTCTTCTCCCTCCATCCTCCTCAGTCCTCAAACTAGACTTTAACTTACCCCTCATTTTATATAATTACTTGCTGTTACCCTTGCTGCACTGAATATTCAGGAAGCAAGACTGTGTCCTCCAAATGCCACAAATGCTAAAGCTTCAAATGATGCCCATTTTGAACACAGAGTAAAACCCTACAGCCCATACTTCAGGAGGCAGAGCTATTACAGCTGACCACAAGGAACGTAACACCACCACAGGGAAAGAAAATGCCTCCCTGGCTTAGCTTCCACAAGGTGTCAACTTTTATGGGTCCTACTCCCATTTACCTACTTTATAAAATGCTCACCAACTTAGAATCAGGCTCAGTCAAAATGACAAAGTCACAGTAGCAGATGCTGTGCAAGTACTAGTCATAAGAGATTCTACATGTGCATGTCAACTACAAAGAGCAGTGGAGAGCAGAAGATATAATAAACATAGGATTTTCCCTCTCTGCATAGTCTCAGACATACCCATACTTGCTTAAATGCAGCACTAAAAAACCTAGATGGGGAAGGAATGGTAATTGCAGGAACCTTGGGGAATTAAAAAAACTGACCTCGAAAGACAGAGAACAGGGCAGTTCAGCTGTCTGCTGAAAGAATAAATATGACATCAGCAACTCAGATCACTAGGAAGAATTGCTATTCAGCTGCATCCAGGAAAAGGAAAGTTATGCTGCCACTAGGAGAGGGGGCACTGAACAGACTGAGCACTGAAAAGCACAAAATCCTTACACTTGAAATTAATTATTTTCACATACATTATCTCATTTTCCAAATTTTCTTGTGCATGTTGAATATCTGGGTTCAAGGCAGAGGATGGTAAAAGGAACAAGACTGGCCTCATTGTTATGCTCTCAGAGCTGGGGCTGGCTCTGTTTTTTCCTGTGAAGAAAGATACTATTGGCAAGGGCACATTAGCTGCTGTCCTTCTCTCAGAAAATTCCTGGTGCTGTGTTCTGGACAAGGAAGAGAAAAAAGGGAATAGAAACCATACAAAACATATAAGCTACTCAAATCCTTTTGGGCTTCAATGCCTCAAACATGAGATCTGAACCTGCTGGAAATCTGGACTTTCACTTGCATTGACTCTGACACCCAAGTAGGAGTGATAAAGAAATTTTCATGCCAATGATTTTAGCAGAAAATACTGAGTCATGGCACTAAACTCCAGTTTAAAAAAAGAACAAAACAAAACAAACTCAAACCAACACAACACAACACACACACACATCTGCTTTCTGTTGAAAATATCAATGCTTAGTTATAAAGCTTCTGGCAGAGAGCTGAAAACTTCTTGGGTTTTCAATGAACCTTGGAATTATCAAGTTTAATGGTGTTCTAGTCATGTTTGGGACAGAAGTTTAGGTACCATGGGAGCAGAACTTTCTGGAAGAAAGCTAAGACATTCAGGCAATTTCTATCACTAGAGTTTTCTTATTCAGGCACCCACAGTGGAAGCTGGGTGTTTATGTCCCACTGCTGACTCTAACCCTTTGCCGTCTCCAAGGATTTCTGCATCGTTCCTTCAGACTGATGTAGGCACAGCAGAGTGCCAAGGATACTACGATAGTTTGGAACCTAGTCAAATTTTATTTCTGACAGGTTAAACCGGAATAAGTAAATCACTGTCATGTCTCAAAGCATTTTTTTAACCCTTTTCTGTTTCCCGTATCTATTTTGACAGCCATGAATTATTCTGCCTATCCTGCTCTCAGCCTAAAAGGATGAGCTGTATAAAAAAGTTACAGCCTGTCACAATCATGAAAGTAATCTGCTGGATATCATTTTCCTCCCCTTGACTATCCAATGTGTTTGTCTCTCATCATTAAATAACACAACAAAAGTAGTAACTATACTTGCTAACATTTAAAAAGTTGATGGAATCCAAGGAGCTTTGGCTAGCCTTTCCAGATGACTGGGTTTTTTTAAAGAAATGTTAGTTTATCACATATCCCAGCTGGAAAATAGTTTACCAGGTAAAGCTGGAAACTTACTCCCTTATCAACACAAAATGTTTCAGGGGCAGAAAACAAAAACAATGCCGTAGGATACAGTAGAAAGAGCAAGGAGAATTTAGGCAGAGTGATAGTAAGTCAAAATGGAATTTGGCAACCACACTAGAGCTCAACAGCAATTCGAACTTAATGATGCTGAGTTTTGCTTTACATCTTCTATCAAATATGTTAAATATGAACACAGTGAACAATAAAACATGATTAACTAAAAAAACACAATACTACAGTATCCACAGTGATACGAGGTCAGACTTAAGAGAGAGGGAAAAGCTTCATCTTCAAAGCCAGGTTGCATAAGGTCTTGAGCCACCTGGTCTAGTGGGAAGTGTCCCTGTCCATGGCAGTGGAGGCTGGGACTGGATAATCTTTAAGGTCCATTCAAACCCCTTAACATTCTATGATTCTACGACAAAACAGAACTGAAAGCCCCCCTGGTAACAATGTATTGTCTCTAATATTTTATTTTTTGCTTTTCAAAATGGGAGGAAAACAAGTAGGTGTTAATTAATTAAGCTCTCATATAAATTCATTTAGCAGGATTGTGTATTATAAACCATCTTGTCTAAGGACAAGGAGGGCTGTGTGCAAGTTTAATTAAAATCATTAACTATTGTTATCCGATAATAAGCCCCAAACCTGCGACATCCAAGTTTATTAAAACTGAAAGGGTGACAAACATGAAATACAAGCACTTCTACTCTTCTCAGCCTTTCCTTCATTGTAGCACCAGCCAGAAGGGTTTTGGACTCTCCATAAAATGTTTGGCAAACAAAGACCCTGTTAATTGACAAGCTATTGCTTTTACTGCTTCCTACCACAACTTGTGGGAATCTTTTAGACCCAAATCAATTCTGCACACAAGCGTTCCCACGAGATGCCACACGCATTCCCATTTAAAGCCACTTACGAGAAGTGCTACAGCCATCTCTGGTAAAACCTTTGTCTTCACTGTGCACTTCTGAAAACACTTGCAAACCTTTCATCCCCTGCTGGCCAGCAGGTTCTTTTTTTGCTTGTTTGTTTGCTTACTTACCAGGTTCTTTGTTTTCTGCCACCTTACTGCTTTGTTCTTCCTCTAAGATAGATCCTTGCCTTTGCAAGGAGTGATTTACAGCTGAGATGTTTGCAGTCTTCACTGCACCCCAGTGCCAATAAAAAACAGTCAGAAGCTGCCTATTAACAGCTCTCCTTTACTGTTAAAGCTCTGAGTACTTAATTCTCCTTTGTCAATAAGAACAATTAATCTCAGCCTGTTAATTAGGAAGAGTTTAACAAGACAGGGGACAGATATCTGACAGTCTAAGTTGTTCCTTTGCTCTCAGGAATGACAGGAACTTGCACTCGTGGTATAAGCCCTTATTATCATTATTTAAAAGTGGTCAGCCTGCATTATTGTTTTCTTTATATGCTTTAGGAGTGAAAAATCCATCCTGCTCTGTATATTCATTTCCTTTAGATGACAATAAGTCCTGGACATTCTTCTTCTGTACTGCAAGAGGTTGTTCATTCAATGCAGAGTTCCAGGGTGTTGTTAACCAGCATTCACTTGGGCCCTTCAGGTACACAGGAAGATGTAAGTCTTTCAAGGCTTCTAGTACCACTTAATTCACTAATTACCATAATATCATTTTGGATCATAAAACTGCAAAGACAGTTTCTGTCCAAACAAGAGCCTTATAAAGGCAGAGCTCCGTCCCCCAATTCCTCAGCGTTTCCACCCTCCTGCTCCAGCAGGAAAAATTCTCTGCAGAAATCTGTCAAACCACACTTTCATCTTTCTTCACATTCTTCTTTCACACTCTTTTCTCTTAGGGACAGAAATACATGTCCTTAGGACATAAAACACAACAGGTACTCATTTTTGACTGCTGCCTATACATGCCACCTCAGAAATAATTACTGGATAGTGCTACCTATGTGAAACGAAGGAGAAGAAGGAAAAAAAGCTGGAACCCCTCTGACTGCACACCAATAGGAACATGGCCCATGCTGCAGCATGGAAGGTAAATTTGAGCTGAATCATGCAGGGTTATGAAGGGCAAGCAAAAGGCTCTGAGGAAGGAAAGGATATGAGAGAGATGCTGCTTTTCTGCCATGATCCTTAAAGAATAATGTAGACTGTCACGAAGCTGCTCAATACCTCTATTCCCCTCAAAATGTGCCCAAACTGGGCACAGTCTCTTGCTGCACAGAAAGACTCATTTGATTCTTACCAAAATTAAAAGTATGATGAAGGGGTTCTGCAGCCTGAGCTGGGAATACACTTGGATTAGGTGGGCTAGGAAGCTCTACAGGTAGGAGAGGTGTACAACAAAATTCAAATATCCATGGAGGGAGGAAACGAGACCTTGTCACAGAAAAATGCTTTCTAATGTCTGAGATTTTAAGTGCTTATGAATATGAACAATTTACACTGAATAATTACACTGAATTATGCCCACTTGCTCTGCTATGCCACAGTTTACTTCTATTCAGAAAAACTGTTATTAATTTAATATTAAATATTAATATTTAATAACAATATTAAAGTTTTAAACTTTACTCCATGATTTTTATTAAAATTATTTTTAGCTTTTTGTCAGACACCTTTTTGAGAAAAATCAAATGAAAGATTAAAAATGGCTATGTATGTCAATGAGATAAGAGAAGAAAAACCTGCTGTTTTAATTTTTTTTTTTAATTGTCCAAACTATTTTCTTTAAACTTTGATCTTTAAAAAATTAAGAGAATTTAATATTTCAGACATGGCACATGTAATGTACAATCCCCATGGAAGTAGGTATACTTTTTGAAGCCTGAAGAAAATCAGATTTAAAAAAAAAAAGTAATAGGAGACTGTCTATGTCTCCATGAAGCACTATTTTTCTTGCTAAAGTTCAGCACATACCAAGTCCTTGGCTACCTGTGCAGCCATACTTCACATACCCAGAAGACTGGGGTTTTATTAGGCTATGGAGAAAGCCAAACTGTCTAACCTTGCAAAAAATCTGCACACAAACTTACAGGGACACAGTGAGTAACCCTTACTTACTGCTCTTCGTTTGCACCCACCCACAAGACAATCACTTCTACTAACGTCACTAACTTTGAGGATGTGAACACTCCTCCTAGCAAAAGATCAATTCTTTGCTTTTTCACCTCTAACTACAACTCCTTGTTTCTTAGCCCCTTGAGTAGGGGCAGACAGTGCCTGCTGGAGTTTGGAGCTGAATCAAAGCAGCTGAAGTACATGGAAATTTGGGAAGATCAGCATTTGGCACTGCACTGAGGATGGAAATTTGAATTATCCTCAGCTTTCACTGAGGATACATTTAATTGCATGCTCCCCTGAGTTTCCCAGTAGACTGGCACACCTCCTCCACAATCTACTGTGATGGGAATGTATTCCAGCAGCTCCCAATACCAGTTAAAGCCAGGCCTTTAAAGCAGTATCAGCGTACTTAATTACCCAGCTGACTGCAGGCGCAGGGTCCTCTTGGCTATCTTCAGCCATCTCTGAGGCCAGGGAGCTGGGTAGGCTCCCTCTCTAGTTAGTGGAGGAAGATAAACATCTGCATAGAGTAATCCATCCCACCTCTTTCTCTCTCTCTCTCTCTCTCTCTCTCCCTCTCTCTCTCCATTAACTGAAGAGGAGTTCAGGTAAGTAGTTCAAATCAGAAACATTACTTCTGAATAGCTGGAGCTAGACAAGATGAATTCCACCCTCAGCATCTAAAACACTTACATATGTAGTTTCTCATTACTTATCACAGTTTAAACACCTGTTACTCATTGACTTAGAAACAGATTTTTCTTCCTGCAATTCCCTTTTCTTTGTGCAAAACTTTTGTTACTCAGTTTTTGCACCCTAACACTCAGGAATATAAGCAACAAGACATTTCTTGCATGCACACACCCACAAGCGCACCTGCAGACCAGTAGCTGTATGCGTCCCAAATCCCCCCGAGCAGCAGTGTAAAAGCCTCCAGTGGTGCAAAGGAGATTGAGCAGAGGCTCTTTTTCTCCAAGGGTCCCAAATCACCATGCTCTGCTTCCAGCCATTTGGGTTTCACTTGTTCCAAATCAGTTTGGAAGAGCAGCTATGAGGCCAGCATTGCTTTTGTGAAGCGATGCTGTTTGGGGACCAAACGCGCATAACCACCCTGTCAGCGGTTGTCCCCGTGATGTGCTTCCCGGGAGCACAGACACACGATGCCACCTTTCCCACTCCCAGCTCTCAGCCATCTCAGCAATGCCGTAACCCAGCCTCCAGCCATTTCCCAAGCGGGTCCGCTTCCCTTCTCCCCGCAGGGGTGTGGAGGAAGGCATGTCGTGGGCCGTGGCGTCTCCGCAGTGCTGCGCGCTCCCAGCATGGCGGTGCCTCGCACCGCCGCATGCCTCGCATGCCGAAACGCGCAGCGCCCATGCTCTGGGTAACAACAGGGCGAGTCAAAAGGGGCTAGTTATGAGTTTGGATACTACCGTTTAGAGATAAGCTTCTCCATGGTTACCTCTCTCACGCAAGGTCACTTTCCTGCCAAACCTCCTCTCCTCCCCTCCCTGGCTCTCTCTCCTTCCCCTCCGCTATTTTTTTTTCCCCCAAACGTGCTACATCAAAAGAGAAAATGAAAACATTTACGATAATCGCAGTCTGACTATTTTAATGCAGGCTGTAGGAAAGGAAACATGTAAGCCAAGTGCTCTTACTGTGCAAGCAGAAACACACTCTCGACCTCATAAAAGTAGTATCTGAGAAATAACACTTGATTAAAGCAGCCAGTCCTTCATTTAAGTAGGTGCTTATGGTAGGGAAAATAGCCAAGGTTTCTCTAGAACAGGCTGCTGGCCTATCACGAAAAGCAGGAACGGGCCAGACAGATGAATTATTGCGAGACAGCTGGGTTTCAGCCGGGGTGCGAGGAGATCCCTATTATCCCATCCACCTTTTCTACACAACTGCCTCTCCCCAGAGAAACTGAGTCATTAAAAGCCAGCTCATTCACTCCTGACAGGCAATATGCATTGAGTGAGAGGTGATACATTCTCATTTTCAGCAAGAAATCTTAGTCACCCCAAGGAGCAGCTCGCTTAGGAGAGTGGTAATGGAATACAGGGCCTTTCATCTCTGCCTCACCGCCACGAGTACAGCCTAAATCAGTAACAATCCAAAAGTTATTAGTCAATGGCTTGTTTCAGTGACCTCCATGAAATGAGTTCGGTGGGTTTGGTCTGGTTTTCAGTAGATAATAACTAGAACTACAACTGGTGTTAAACAGAAACCATATTAATGAGTTAAGTGCCTGGCTGGTAAGGACTGAGTGAATTGCCCAGGCATAGTCGTGCCTTTCTCTAACCTTTGGGACCACATGGGAAGTTCTGCAACTGGCCAGTCTGCTTCGCCAAGATGGGGATCCGCAACTCCCAAGATCCCCATCTTGTCCTCAACTGCATCAGCAATGTGTCTTAAAAATAAACAACAAAAAAAACCTCAACATCTTAATAACCACTTTACATTCTTTAGGAGCTCAATAGTATCTAGTAGGCACAACTTTGAGCTGAAAATACCACAAACTTGAACAACACAAGGGTTTTCCAAAGACGGGGCCCAACAGTCTAGGCCTGCTGACAGGTACTGACTTTTAAATGCATCATTTTGCAAAAATAAAATTCCTTTTTTTAAAGTAATTCGTCATTTTAATACATGTAGCGAATGCAGATCAAGGCTACATCTCTCCAGGAAAACAAATCACAGCCACCCCTCTGTGCCTTCTTCCTGTTCAATGCTGTCTGCAGTCCCAAGTCAGAACTACCCCTGGGAAAGTGATGGCCTGTGGAGTCCAGAAAAATTAGAAAATTTTACTCCCATGTACAATGCAAAATTTACTCTGAAGTGAGAGTGGCTGGAATCCTTATACACACACATCCCTGTAACACCTTAGCAGTAATTTGTGCTACTTCCTTTTCCATGTTTCCACAAATGATTTGCTAAATAGTTACAATCTGAAACCCCAGAACAAATCTAATTTAGGGTGAGGAGCTTCCTTTCATCTGCTGAAGGCTGCACAACTTACAGCACATCAGCAACAAGCCTGCTTCCATCACTTTGCATGACTAGATAGGTATCTCTAAATAAGGCATCCATCCACCAACTGCTTAGATAAGAGATTCGCTGGAGACCATTCCAAAAGGGAATGGATGCAAAGCAGGCAGCAAACGGCTGTCACAGCCCTGAGGATGCTCTAATTCTTTATTTCAAATTTAATTCTACAGGCTCAAATTCTGAAGAAAACATACAAGAGGGTAAAAAAAAGGCTTTGCAAAGAGAGGGAAGAGAGGTCTGGTGTGGCTCACGTAAAGATGGCATTTCTTTGGCTGTCAGTAAGATTCAGAGTGAGAGCTGGACATTTTATACAGATGTCATTAACATCCAAAACAATCATGCTGTCTTTCTTGGAAGTTAAGCCTCTTGCTTGAGGCTTTAAATGTCTTACTCTCAGTAGCTGATGTGTTTCCTTCCCTAACACAGCTGAGACTGGTAACCATCAAGGTAAGATCCTCAGGTGGGACCTTTTATTCCTATATTTCTTTATATTGCTCTCCCTAAAGATCTCCCACCCCACATGTTCTTCTCAGCACAGCTGCTTTTGATATTTAGAGAACAAAGGAATGTTGATCCAGGAGATGTTGGCACACCAATAACTGGGCAATAGGCAATATCTGTACAGTACTTATGAATGAGCAAAGCACAACCCAAAAAGAATTGAGCATGTCTCCACAGACTTCTCAACCATTCAGACCTGCCTTCCCCTGAGGAACATAACTAAGGAAAGCCAGAGCTGCTTTACAGCTGAAGCTGAAGTGAGAGGGGGACCCACCAAGTACAGAGGGTACAATGGTTCTCAGCCTGGGACAGAAGGCATTTGGCAGAGCAGGAGCCCAGGCTGTATATCACTGTGACATGGGTGGTGGCATATTTTCATTATTACAGGATTAAAATGTAAAAAAACCCGAAAACTGAACACCCTACTCTCCATAGGAACACTAATGATTCAGTGTGAATTAATTTTGCAGATTACCTGCATTTTTTTCCACACAAAACAGTCCAAGTTCTCTTATTAAATGTGTGCATATGTATATATGCATATATATATATTAATTTTTGAAGTCTGTCTTTCCTCCTTTTTTTTGTTTTATTTTCATGATGCAGGAGACCTGTGTCTGGTACTGACAAAACTCTTGGCATTCTACTGAAATGTAAAGTTCCCCAGCCTTGCATATTCTGCTGATAACCAGCCCACAAATTGCAACAAAAGCAGTAATCTGAACTTTGCATTCTACTTGTCTCACAGATTACAGCGATGAAGTCAAAGTTATCTACCCCAACTCATACAACATTATCTCTTAATGGAAGTGAAAAAGAAGCCTGTGCTCTTTACCCAAAGGATGCAGTTATTACTTCCTCTCTATATTGTTGCTAGTCAAGAATAAAATCCAGGATATGACCTTTTCATTAAGCATCAAGCCAAAAATCCACCTGGGACAGCCTAAGGAGGCTACCCTCATTCTTTCACTCAGTAATTCAGAGCAAAGGCCCTTGCCACATGCAGCTGAAAGGAATCCTTGTGAAAGTTTAGTTTAAGGGAGCATCTAATAAACGTTGATCAATAGATGAAGCCCGAAAAGCTTTTTGTCTCCTCCTGCATGATCTCATCACAAAAAAACACCACTAATTCAATAGATCAGCCCTTTCCCAAATATCCTGCTCCATCTGCATACAGTGTAAGGTCACAAAAAAAGATTATAAACTCAAATGTGAGCAATACCATGTATTAGTACCACAAATTCTTTAATATAAACCCAAATTCCAAGACAAGAATGCATAATAGTGTTGAATTCTTTATATTTTTTGCTTTGTTATGGCAATAATAATGTGCCTTTTGAAGTTCAGACAGGGAGATACAATGCCAAAAGGCAAATACTTACAATACAAGAGCACTTGGTACATTTATTTCCTTCAGGCCTAAATTCTTCTCCTTCATTGTAAAGTCTTCCTTCAAATACACAACCTGGAAAACAGCATTTGAATAAGTTTAGCTCAAGGCAGCATTCTGCCTTTTCTCTATAACACACCCCACTGCAGGGCAATATGAAAAGTAAATCATACCATCCCCTCTAATACAGTATCACAGAATCACAGAATCAGTTAGGTTGGAAAAGACCTCCAAGATCATCGAGTCCAACCTTTGTCTGGTCACTACCTTGTCAACTTGACCATGGCACTAAGTGCCATATGCAGTCATTTCTTGAACACCTCCACAGATGATAACTCCACTACCTCTCTGGGAAGTCCACTCCAATGTTTAACAACCCTTTCCATGAAGGGAAGGGACATCCTGGTGTCTAGCCTGAACCCCTCCTGGTGCAGCTTGAGGCTATATCCTCTTGTCCTGTTGCTAGTTTCCTGGGAGAAGAAACCAACCCTCACCTTGTTACAACCTCCCTTCAGGTAGTTGTAGAGAGCAAGTCACTTCAGAAGAATATAAATCACTTCAGAAACCTTAATAAATCCTTAAAAATCCCTAAATGTCTTTTTTTGGAGGAAATAAAGAAATTGCTATATAACAGATAAATTTGTACCAATGAAGTAGAGGCTAGGTCGTCTTCCATTAGAAGTGGCTTTAAAGCATTTTTTAAGCTCTTTGCTTTTTACTAACTTATTCTTACTCTCTGAGTTTATATCAGATGGCAGATATTATAACTAATCAAAATAGAATAAATCCATTAGATCACAACTGGAGTAGTGCTTGCCTACAATACTTCTGTTAAAAACAAATTAGCCTCAAAAAAACATGGTAATTTGCCCCTGTGCTTCACAAAGGCAACCCATTCCCACTCCCCTTCAAAAAGTGAATCTCCTTTTTTTAGGATTACTCTTATACTTTCCCTCTACTAAAATCATGGTCATCAGCCCGGCAAACCCCGCTGACAGACCCTCTGAAAAATGACATAAATACATTTGTAGATATTGCCACAGGCTACTGCCTATGCATCTCCTGTTTTGCATGTCCTCTGCTAAAAAGCATTAAGCAGGCTCTTCTTGTATCATTTTGTGATTTGCAAGTCATGGGCCCACATTTTAGTAACTTGTCAGGTATAGCAGAGAAGTTAGAGGCAGCCTCCCAGGTAACAGTGGGTATCATTAGAAATACAGTTGCATGTGTAGAACAGCGTCCTCCCATGAAATCTCACCTGGACACACAGGACAACACATTCCCCTGAGTTTGATAGGGTTTTTGCAATGAACAACACACTGCACTTCTGACTCCACTATCACTCCTTCCTGAAAAAGACACAGATCAGACATGTTCATTGTGGTTGCTTGAACAAGCAAAAAAAAAAAAAATCACATTTACTAGCAGTACAGTTAAAGCCCAGCACATGCTGCAAAGCACTGGATTTCAAAACCTCTTTTTCTCTGTACCTGCTGCCTGGTATCATGATTCAGGTTAATCCACAGTCAAAAGATCCACTTGAGTCTTCCTGACTCCAGACACAGGATTTGCCTTAAAATGCATCAGGTAAGAAATCTAGCATCCTCTTAGGAAAAGGAATCCTGCTTTATCAGGAATCCTTAACCTCGGTAATCTGCCATGCAGCTCTGGTGAAAACAGGCCAGACACAAGGCATTCTCCTCCCTCTCCCATTGGATGAAAATAGACTTACAAAGCAGATAAAAGCATCTTATTCTGTAGAGGGGAGACACTTATCTTTGATGTTTTGCCTGATAAGTATTAGTAAATTAACATTTCCTGTACTTATGCAAGAAGGCAAGAGTCCTCCTGAACAAATCTGGGTGTAAGGTTCTGTGCACAAAAGGCTGTTAGCTTTTTTTTTCTGTTTGCAGCTTTGCTGTTGGAAGCAAGGGAAAACTTTTTCAAATGTGTGGATCTAGGGTAAACAGGACCACCCAGTTTTGCATTTAGACACTGAAACAGGCAATAAAGAACTGATACTTTCATGCAGCATATCTAAATTCACATAGGGAATATCTTTTCATGAAGTGCAAGGATACAGAATACTGCTGCTCCAACTTCAGTGTTCTCACTGTACTCATCTTTAAAAATGCAGGTCGGTTTCACAGAGCAGAAGTATCACAGAAGAAGAGAAAACCATGAAACTCTCCTCTGTTAGTAGAAGCTCTTCATAGTCATTCATCTCCTTCTAACTGCCATTCTTAGTAGCTGCCTGAATGTTATTATTAAAACCAGATCAAATTGTCATCAAAATGGCATACCTATTCGCAGACAGAAACTAAAATTGCCTACGTAATTACTTGGTTTGAATCTGAAAATAAATAATCTTGAAAATATTATGGTTGCAGATGGGCAAGCTACCAAAAATACCACTGCAGGAATCCAGGAGAAGAAGATTTGGTTGTGGGTTTCTCTTAAAAAACATCCCAGGTAAAACCCATGGATGCATACACACAGAAGTGTCCAATTGCTAAAATAATTCGTATCTCACAAAAAAGGCTTAGCATGTTGAAAAAAAAAAAAAAAGACATTTCAAGGTCAAGATAGCAGGAAATGGCATGGCTGTGTATCTCTTCTTCAGTAATGTTTGGCCATGAGGGTGCTCAAGTCATTTAAAACCTATCCTTCTGAATGTTTGGTTATAGCTGGCCACATCTGAGTGGATTTAAATTAGTTTAAATGCAAAATCCATATTGTGCTTTGGGTATAAAATATTTCAGGTTATTTGGACTGGATAAATGAAGGCTCAGAATTTCCTGGGGAAAGCTTACAATTCAATTAGCACAGTGTTTGTGACATCCTTACCTGGCACTGGTATGTAACACAGGGATTGCTAGGGAGGTGCCATTTCATAGAGCTGTTGTATGTACGTCCTTCAAAACTGCAGTCTAGAGGACGAGACAGAAGCACATCAGTTTAGTTGAATGCAATCTTGTGGGAGGCTGCTGATGAGGATCACAGAGCAGCATCCTAAACATAACCCACCCTCTCCCCTGGGTTAACAGAAGAGGTAGGGCTGAGAGCCGGGACTAACAAGAAGGATCATATCCTGGGAGGGCGGCAGCAGCACTTCCCTGGACATCTGATGCTGAGGCATGACTGGCCAAATGCCTTACTAAGTCTAACTATTCAAGACAAACCAAAATCAGTTACAATTTACTTAAAAATGGGTGTCAGTGCTTATTTTGCAGTCCATTCTTGAACTGCTCAGTCACTCACGCACTTGAACCGGTAGAGGAAGGAGAGAGGGCAAAAGAAGAGCTGGAAAAAGCATTCATTACCCAGCTTGGCCATGCTATCCATTAATCAAAGCCCTTGTGAGAGCTCTGCAGCAAGCACAGCTCAGCATGGATGAACTGACATTGGCAGAGCTACATCTCCTTTATGCCTTTTCACTTTCATGACAGAAGGGATCACCATCCGTATAAACTAAAAGCAGTGCAGGCATTTTGGAGTCCCACAGGGCTTGGCTTTGTATGTCTTTGTGTGCTATATGACAACTTCGTTAACAGAAAACAGGTTTGTTTGCCCCTGCACTGGATCAGCCCACATTTTTTTGTGTGAAATGAAGTTTCAGAGAGCCATTTGGAAAACAAACAAACAAACACCAAAACAAACATTAATTTTCACATTTTTATGACATGTTCCTACTAGTTTTCCTTCCCACTCTTTCACTGTTATCTAGTATTTTGTAAAAGAGAAAACCAAAAAGAACAAAAAGAAAATAATAAATAACTCACGAGAGAAGCAAAACTAGAAAATACTTATAAAGTAGAAATAAAATATTTTG
>JAWWES010000081.1:45671803-45738841 GCA_035583135.1 Lophotriccus pileatus | reverse complement strand
TTTCATTCAAAATTATCTCGATCAGAGAGCCCATGAAACCAATCGGATTCTTGCCAAAGACTGTGTGAAACACAGACATGTACAGAAAGTCACAGAATCACAAAACTACAGTCAGTCAAATGATGCCCATGGCATCATCCTCTTCCCACACCCTACCTTAGCAACTACTCTAAGTCATTCTCTGCTGTGTTGGTGCATTGTTTTGCTTTGGGTTACAGTTTATGTCTTTCTGAAAATACAGGCAATTTATCAACCAGTAAATTTTTCAGGCCACTGTATAAGGAAACATAGAGGTCACAGCTCTGAAGTGCAGAAGAACTTATAATCCCCGTAAAATCATTCTGAATTCACCACAAAATTTAAAGGAAACACGATATATAAAGATCATTTGCAAACATGTTCGCTGCCTCTGGTTAAGAGCTTAAAAAACAGAAGAGTTGTACTTCAGGATTTGCAGTATTAAGAAAATTGTCTTCCAGGCTAAGTACAGAGCAACACAGGAGAAATTTGTAGATGCTGAGGCTATTTCCCTTACCCAAGCTGAAAGACGTATGTTTTAAAAAGAGTTGATCAGTCATCTGAGAGCTGGATGTGATTTCATCTTTGACAAATACTAAAAGGTACAAGGTATACAGACGAATCTTGTATTTTTTTTAAGTAGCAAAGCCCCTATAATGTGATTTGGAATAATAAAGAATTGTTCAGATTCTCAGTGTATTAAATACAGTTCTCTGAGCTCTCACACATGCAGGCCAACATGTCAAGGGAGGAGCGTGAAGCCCTATACTCCTCTTACATGTTTTGAAGCCCCGTTCTGAAAAACACTGAGTTAATCTAAGAGCTCAGTCTCACTTACTGCTCACTACAGTGATGAATGCAGGGCCTGTTCAATGTGTTTTACCATCCTCAAGTTGCAGAAGCCCAGGTCATACTGGTCCCAATCCAAGAAACAGTTTACAAGTGTGCGGGACACTCAAGATGGAACAAGCTGTGTTGTTAAATATCCGTGTGCATGTTTTCCCAGAACCAAGATCAAGGGCCAGGCTGGAAACCAACAGCTGCAAAATACCTAGCATATTTGCTTAGCAATTATGTTTTTTAATTTAAAATGTTTCCTCTATAAGAAAGCTAATGACCCTGGGCTAATCTGCATGTACAGATGTGCATAATAAACCAAAACTTTCAGTTCAAGCATTAGTCTGGTCAACAAAGCATGAAGGTGGTGTGTCCATACAGTCAGCACTGCTCTTGCCTGAAGTGCATATCCAAGCTATGCTATAAAATCCTCTGCCCTGCAGCACTGGCCATTTGTCCCTGCGGAAGGCAGAAAAGGGGTGGCACACCATATGTAACCATGGCAGAGAGAGCTTGCAGGCAGCAAAAGGGAAATTTAGAAATGAAGATCAGGGTGGAAAAGTCTGCAGAAGCATTGGAGACACTAAGATTGCTCTTGAGCTTTGGCATGGGCCAGCAGGTTGAATAAGGGAGACAGAGCAGCCCCCGTCCAACACCAATACGAGGTACAGTGGAAGCTGGATTTCAGCAGATGCTCAGTTGAGGAAAACAGCATGATGGAAGGGCAGAGTCTGCCAGTAACACAAGCAGTCTTGGTGAGAGATGGGGGAAGGCTGAATGTCAAGCAAAACTAAAAAGGGTAAGAAAATAATGCTTTACAATCCCTGGGTGACACTTTAACCTGTCTCTGACCAGAGGTGTGCCCTGACACTCTGCCCTTTGGATGCCCCAGAGCTACACCCACCACTCACTCTTCAAAAGGAAAAAGAAACAAAGCCCACATACCAGCTAATTTTTCTGAACCTCACTTTCAATGTACAAATCTCTTAGCTGACACCTGCACACATACAGCCGGACTTTCCCCGCCCCCCTACTCATAGCATGGTCATTTCTGAGCCTCCCTTAAATTCAACTGAGTGAAACCTGCCTCATTCTATGTGCCAGCTCAGTCAAGCCATTCTGGCTCATCCATGGTTAAAGGTCCACCATCTTTGGCTTGGAAAGCAGTAGTCACTGAGTATTTCATGTTCAAAGGCATCACCAAAGTCCCTGATGTCAATTTCCACAACAGAATATGATGGAACCTACTTCAAGTTCCTAGAAGCCATCTTAAAATGCCTTTTTTTTTTTTCCTAAAAGCCCCTTGGAAATATTAGTACATTAACTTACTGTCTCCATCCACCATCTGAAAGTGCAAGCAGGAGAAAAGAATAAATTAGAAAGATCAGAGCTTAGGACAATCACTTAAATGCCATCCCCTTACTTCTGCCTGAATACCTAATTAAAACAAAACTTTTTTAAAAAAGGTCTACAAAAGAGGTTTTCAAGAGGGGAGCCTAATAAGCCTAGAAATGCTCAGTGGAGTATGTGAAAAGTAACAGATCTGACCTTGATAAGTAAATTTGATCCTGAGTCATATACCTCATAAGGAAAACCTTTAGGATTCCACATATGGAAGAAAGTTAAATATCAATGGTCTACATCTATTTTAAAAGAGCTAAGGCGATTCATATCAGTCAAGGAGTGTGTCCTGATTTTTTAGTCTTTCCTGCTTCTTTCTTTAAGAATAGTTCGTGTTTTATTAATGTAAAATATTAACTTTCAGCTAGTTGTAGGTTTTGTTGCCATTACCTCCATCGATCCAAATATTTCAGATAAGTCCTGGATAAACATGCAAGCCTAAAGTTGCTTATCTGAATCAAACCAAACCACTGAATACTTTGAAGTTTGCATATGCAGTGGAAACTAATGTTAATTACCTTCTAGTCACCTCATAAAGGCAAAATGATCCGCTAGACTTCAGTCCTTCCAGCATGAAAAAAAAATTATGCTAAAATAGTTAAATAAATTCTAACTTGCTTATTTAGCAACTTTGTTTCAATGTTGTGCATGCCATACTTGGGCACTTTAGTTTCAAACATAATAAACCAACCTTTGGCCAATTTAACTAAAAAGAGCAATTTAATTCCAAAATAAAAATCCTCACACAAAATTGGACTGGAATAACAAAAGAGGCCAATTATAGCAGATTTTGTTATTGGCATGTAGACAAGTTGATGACCAGGAAGCCATTCGTCTTTCCAAATCCTGCAAGTCTGATAAATGACCCTTTTTTCTTCTTCCCCAGACAGCCCAGCACATAGCAGTATCCTGAAGATAGGGAAATTGACTGTAAGAGACAGTTTAGTAGTGCTAAAGCTCAACCAGTGTCCTCAGCAGTTCATTAGAAAAAACGCTTTATTACTCAATTTGACATTGCCTAATAAGATTCCAGAAGAGATCTGTGCTTATTTTAGGCTAATGAGAATTTTATAGACAAGTCATTTCCTTATTCTCCCAGGAGAAAGTGATAGATTGGTTCACAATAGACTGGCTCCCCATCCCTCATTTCTTCAGCATCTTTCTTCTCCTATTAAGTCTTTTTCTGTTTTCCCTCCACTTTCTATTTAAAAAAGTAACCTCTCTATTGGCATGGAAAATAAACATTAAGAAAAAGAAAACAGTCAGAAGACATGTTTTATTTAGTGTTTGATAAATTATTCCTCAGGGAAGTATCCAGGCATGCTAACACTAAATACCAGTTCTAGCCAAACAAAAAAACAACTAAACTCCCCTCCCCCCCCAAAAAAAAAAAAGCTTGCACATTCTGCAGTATTTCCCTGGCATGAAATCTGTTGGCCCCAATAAAAGAACTGTGAATCACACATACACCTATTATAAAATATATTTTCATATTTCTTAGTGGTGGTAAAGCCACTGACAGCTACCAGAAAATTAAACTTCCTGTTGAGTAACTCTGGTCTTCATTTGTCAACACAGAAGCATGAAAATGTACACAAAACCTCCCATGCTTATCAAGACCAGCTCTAAACAGTGAAAATCCAACTCTTTCCTCTGTGACTGAGTACAAGCAAACCTATTTGCAGCTGAGCCATCACAACTACAACACCCAAGGGATGCAAGGCACAGAGGCTGTTTAAAGGGTGCACAACACAGCAGCATAAAGTGGCCATGGGGGTGAGCTGTGCTGGGACTGCACAGTTCACAGGCATATGATGCAAAGCTGAGAAAATAGCAGCAGAAACAAACACACCAACTCCTCTCAGTGCTGTTTTTGCCCCTCTGCACCCCAGTGGAACTGAATTTCACCTTCCCAAATGTCTTATGTTCCATGAATGTATGTATAGGGTGAAAAAAAGTCACCCTGCAGCGTTCCTAAGAACCCGGTGATGCAAAATGCCGTACAGTTAAAGCTGCCATTGAATCTTGAGCTGATTCTCAATGGGCTTGTTAAGCCTGGCAGCTGGAGAATTGTTCTCTCTCATGGTTATGAGCTTTTTAATGGATGATGTTGCTTGGTGACACAATTACTTGCCATTCACCCCACCAAAATCATTCATAACCAGCACAGCTTCCAGCTTCAAAGACAAATACTGAAAGAAATTCTTATTCTGGTATCACATGTCCTAAAATGTTTATCGTGTTATTCCAGAGAAACATTGCATGTAAAAACACTAATATAAAAATATGAGTAACTGATATTTTACTGCAAAAGTGTCTATGACAACATGACAAGACAGTTCATTAGAAGTTTCTTACATAAATGGAAAATTATATTCAGCAAGGTAATATCTGAAATTTGAGGTGGTACTGAACACAACAGTATACACCAGACATTCAAGGGATATCAAAAGTTTGTGCTAAGACCTTTGTAAGAAGAGTCAACTCAAAGAACAGAGAGATAGAGACCTTTTCTTAGGCATAACCAGAAGTAATTAAAAGTGGCATCATGATTATACTGTGTGGTACTGTCTCTGGTGGCTATGTGTCACTGCTTCAAAACCTCTGCCTTTGCTTGAAATACAAAGCTAAAAACTCAATTAATGCCGACATGAAGCCATACTTCCAGCCTCAAGGAAAAGGACTCCTGATTTGGAGCTGCAACACGTTGCCAAGAGCCTAGAAGCAGTGAGAAAGACCAATAGAAAAGTTAAGACATCTTTTCCCACAACCAGTCTCTGACAGATGCTAGGACTAGATTATTCAGGTGAAGGTGAAAAAGACTTTTTAGGAAAATATCTATATTGTCTTCCCATCCCATCCCCCTCCATCCATGTTACCATCCCTTGTCTCTGACAGCTCGCCTTAAATCATGCAAGGGTGGGCTGCAAGTTATAGGGCCCCACAATAAGGTCCCCCAAGCCAGCCTTACAGCAGCACACCAAACTGGTATTGGTACCTCATACTAGGGGTGCCCACAGTGAACAAAGTGCTAAATGTACGTGTGGATCCTACAGGGCATTAGTAGAGTAGCCAGAACACCGATAATCTTACAACCTCCCTCTAACTCCCCTTGCAAGCCAGCCCTAATAGCTGAAATTGGCTGCTGAAATGGGTTGACATTCTCAAACACAGGTATTTGATATCCTTTCCAAGAAATGCACAATTAACTACAATAGCTTTGTATATTCAATATTCAGGGGACCTAGCACTGCTGTTGCCTGGGCTGGGATTCAATTCTCTGGTAGATTTCAGAACAATGGAGCATAGCACAAGAACCCCCAAGATCAATAATTTAAAAAAAAAAAAAAAGCAAACCAAAGAAACAAAAAGAAAAACCAACAACAACAACAAAACCCCCAGTAATTCTCAAAAGTTAAGAAGAACAGGAAATGCAAAATTTCACATAGCAACTGAAAGAAAATTCTGAACAAATTTTCTCTGTTGTAAAAAAAAAAATACCCAGCAAATTTGTCTTCGCACATCCATAGAAGATTCGGATTCTTAGGATAAGAGAGTAGAACATGGTGCACCATTTTAGAAATGCAAACTTTAGGCAGTTCTGGGCCCCTTTTTTCACAGAGCAAATAATTTATTATTAGATTTGTAGAGAGCACTATATCTAAGCCACGGGTCTCCATCCAACTACATAAGAAAATGCTTATTTCTAGAATCTCAGTGATCTCATATGTTTTCATTAAATATATTAAATAAAATCAGAGATGAAAAGTGACCTATTTATCCTATGCAAAAGTAATAAGAGGGCTTAATTTTTCAGTATTTTCAAAATGAATAGTATTCTAGAGATACATGGTATGTTTTATAAACTACAGTAAATATCTGTCAAAAGAATAAGCTTCCTGAAAATTAGACTTAGTCGTTTTTACTCTCCTTGCATCAGGGTGCCATAATCACATGTCCACATTTCTCTGTTCCTGACTTTGCATAAACACACAGCAAAATTGGGCCTTGCCCCACTGACGTTACTGTCAAGGTCCTGTGGCCTAAAGTCAAGAACGATGTTAAAATAGATGGCTAGTCTGGAGAATTTAAATCCTAAGTCTTAATTTATATCTTACACCTCTTAGCAGTCTGCAGCTTGGTCACGAGGGGAAGCAGAGGGGCAAGCACTGGTCTCCTCTCTGTGGTGATCAGTGACAGGACCGAGGGAACAGCATGAAGTTGTGTCAGGGAAGGTTTAGGCTGGATATTCAGAAAAGGTTCTCTACCCAGAGGGTGGTTGGACACTGGAACGGGCTTCCCAGGGAAGGGTGACAGCACCAAGCCTGTCAGAGTTCAAGAGCATTTGTCTGAACTGTGTTTGAACAACGCTCTCAGACACATTCTTGGGGCTGTCCTGTGCAAGGCCAGGAGCTGGACTTTGATGATCCTCATGGGACTCTTCTAACTCAATATTCTATGATTCTGAGATTAAGTGAAGCCAAATCTTTTCCTATGTTAGTTTCCGCCACAGTGAATTTTCTGATTGCAAAAGCCATACTTGCTGCTCTTCCTTACTTTTTCTGACTATTAAGAAATATGGGAAAAAAATAAAAAAGAAAAAAAGGGCTAGTAATTGTCTAAGTAGCATACAAATACCAAGACAGAAGCAAGGGACATCTGCTCAGCACACAATTGTTTGCAGGAAAAGTTCTCTACCAACAATTCAGTTTCTCCTGTATGCAAACTCTCAATAAAAGAGCTCAGCTGCATGCAGTGTTGCAGACAGATAGAATCATAGAACAGTTTGGGTTTGAAGAGACCTTTAAAGGTCATCTAGTCCAACCTCCAGTAATGGGGGCACGTGTCCTCATGTGCTCCTCATGACCGAATAAAATGGGCTGGCAGCGATGCCACAAACGACTCACGAGCAGTGGTTTCCTTCCTACACAAGCCAGTTCTGGAAAACACCCTTTGGTTTTAATGTTATCCTTCTGATGTTGCATTCAAATGACAGCAGCCATTCATTCATTCACTCATTCATTCATTCATTCATTCATTCATTTCTTCACAAGGTAGGAAGACATGAAGCTATCAAAGAGAGCTGGCAAGAGCCTGTAAGGCCTGATTAAGCTCTTCCAGGCTTTGGAATGAAGCCAAGGAAAAAGACATCAGATTCTGATATCTTTTCTTCGTAACATTTTGTTCATGTTTAGATGAAATGCAACCAGTAAAAAAAAAAATAAAAAAAAAAAATCCCTGTTTCCCTTTTCCTGCTTGCATTCCCTACGGGCACTTTGGCAGCCTGACAAAATAGTAACTGAGAACAAGTGCTGCAGGGCCAAGTCCCAGCTGCAGCTGAGCTTTGTGCGGAGAGCGCTGGGGAGCTGCTGGGACACCAAAGGGAGCAAGCTGAAGAGCTATGCAGCCCAGCTGGTATTTCCAGCCTTGATTGCCCAATTACTCCCCATAGAACATTCATTTTGGATCTTGCACATAACAGAGCAGGAGCTCCAGCAGTGTTCAGGAGAGCAAGCAGTCTTCCTGGGGAAAGAGGTGGCTCCATTAGCCTCTTCCACTGGAACCAGAACGATCTGGTGACAATGTGTGGGGTCAGAACTGCTGTAGTTAAATGGGTGCATATTTTTCTTTACCTTTCAGAAGGAGCAGAAACACTAAGTCAAAAATTTCACATCTACATTGAAAATTAAGCACTTGAGAGCTTTTTTTCTTTAAATTCTGAAATTTAAAGTTCTTTTTGCATTTTAAGCACATAGAAACCATCATCTTAGATCAGACCAAGCATTCTTCTAACCAAGAGTCTTTTGTCTGACAGCAGCCATTAAGAGACACCCAGGAGAGTGTCAAAAATACAGAGCAAGGACCATAGTTCTCCTTTAGCCTCCAGAAGGGCAATAATAAGAAGCCTACCTGACTCACACAGAGGGAAAATGGGGCATTTTGTTTTGCACGCTACTCCTTTCCTAACAAACTTAACATTCAGTTTTCCTTTTGGAGAGCTACTGGGATTTGAGCTGATCACACCACAGAAGTATCTTTTATTCCCATCCACTTGCTGCTTTGTCACCCCTTATTCAGTGCCCCAAGAAGCTTTTGCAACTCCTTGTAGGCAGCCCCCCTCCTTTACAATGCTGCGGAGATCAGGTCATCAGCACATTTTCTGTCCCTCTTTGCCCTTTTTCTAGTTTATTTCTTTTCACACTGACAAGATGAGATCTTTGCAAGGGTATGCCAGCAACCTTCTTTCACTATGAAAAGAATCATACACTTCACTTGTTACTTATTTGCTGATTAGAAGAGTTTCTCTACAAACTCAGGGCTGTTTAGTTTCTTTAGCACTTTTTTAGTAAGGGATCTTATTGGATGCCTGTTAGTGGGATCTCTCTGTCCATTGATACTTTGAAAGGACTCTAACTAACTCTTCTATCTCAAGTATCCATGGGCCTCCTAATTCTATTTTTTAACAGTTTCTATTAATTATCCCATTAGAGATGTCAGGTATACGAATCTGCAGATGCCAGGCTCAAGTCTATTAATAATGTTCCCACCCCAATTCAGGATAAACAGAAAATCTTGCAGAGTGTCTGAATTAAAACACTGTTTGCATTCCCAACTTTGAAACATCCATTCTTTTAATTTTGTATGCATGCATGCACATATGTATATGTATGTATACAAAATTTTCAGACCATTGAGCAACTACATATCCCATTATGGAAATGAAAAATAATCAAATCGACACTTAGGAACCTTTTCCTAAATAGCTGACACTAAACACTATTTTACAAAATAAATAAATGACATGTAATTTACGTAAAACCTGCAAGTTCAAATTCTTGCTGTTTCAGTAACGCTTTAACTTTTTTCCAGTTCATTTCCTTCTCTTTTAAGCATCAGGCTTCTAGACAAATCCTTGAACTGGGGCTTGCCAAACCTATTTCAAAGCTGCAGCACAGAAGCAAATTGTAAGCACAGCATCTAACACACCTCTGAAACCATTCAGGAAAAATACATATCCATTATGTCTCTTCCATCTGAATTTCAGTGTAATCTGTTTTCCTGCATTTGTATTTCCCCTGGGAAGGCAATAAATGCTTCCATTTCCTAACAATTTATCCTACCCTATCTCCCTCCCAATACCACACAATCACCAGTGGGGAATTAAAAACAACAGAGGAAAAACAAAGTAAAACTGCATGAATCTGACATTCTCAACCTCAGCAATTGTGTCAGCAGTCCCTCAGCAAAATTAGTGTTTTAGAGCACATTATTAACTGCATCAACATAAAAAAACCTAGTTTTCAAATTCATCTGCTTCCATATTTGTCATGTGGTTAAGCATAGTAGATACATGCCATGCATGCCTACACAATTAATCTTTTTTTTATTTTAAAATTATCTCATTCCAAAGAGCTTAGAATATATAGTATTGATCAATAAATAAATGTATGTTCATACTGTTGCTTATTTGGTTTTCATAAAAATGTCCACAATATTATTCTTTGAATCAGGAAATGTTTAGTACAATTTGCTTGGTTTGTTTCCAGTATGAGGAGAAATAGGAATAGGCATGTATAATTACCCTGCTCTTCTTTACTCAGAAGCATTATTGCTATTCTGTCCAACCACACAAAAAGTTTAAGTAATTCTTATTGACTGGTGACTATTAATAGATGGATGTTCATCTAAAATATAAAAACTTAGGAGATAACTCTTAAAAGACTGACAACATACCAATGAAGAACAAAGTTGTGTTTCTAAAGGACCATCACCATGCAAGAAGTAATAATTGCAGGAAAAATAGGTGAAGATATGTATCTCCATCTCCCTTGTAAACATGTATATTTTGATTATGGTTACTGCCTTCTTCTAGCCTCTGGTGACAGTCAAGTCCCACCTGAGAAGCTCCAAACTTTGTCCTATCTTTGGCAACCTAAATGTGCACTGATCACTTTTTAAAAAGTGGAAAAAAAAAGGAAGGGAACCACACCTTTGCAACGCTCACAGCAAGCTCCTCTCTGCTTAATGACGAGAGCACAGTCCTTGGAGAGCACTGGACACTTCTCCCTTTTGCATGTCACTTCCTTATTCTGGAAAAAAAAGAAACAACAAAAAAACAAAAAAACAAAAGCTATTGCAAGCAAACCAAAGCCAAGGCTACCATTTCTTTCAATTCAGAAAATAAAACAAAGGGCTAGCAGTCTGCTCTTTCACTTCAGGAATAGTCCTTGAAGATGATTCAATACAACTCTCTCCCCTTGAAGGAATGCAGTACAAAACAGTCTTTTAATAATTCAAGAGCCCCAGTAAATGGTGTTTACCCCACTTACACAGTAATTCATGACTGCTACCCATTCTCATAAAGAAAATGTGCCCCACTGAAGAAATCCACGTTGCTTCAATGAACAACTACCTACACGATACACTTGTCAAAACATGGTCAGGGTCCTGAAGTGCTGCCCTATGAACGACACAGCTCAGGAATCGCTTCTTACAACAACAGAAGGAAAAATGGCAGAGGAAGAGCTGGCAACCTCAGAGAAGACAAAACTCTACCACTGCAGAAAATCATTTTTAGCTGGTGGTATTACCTGGTCTACCCAGAGGTCCTATAAAAGAGGCCACTATACCAGAAAAGATGACTAGTGGAATTCATTTTTCTCCCCAAAATGCTGAGAAAACCATGAGCAGATAAAATCACTGTACGTTACAGTGTCATCTTTCTATGGTAAAAAGCCAGTGATTTCCCAAGCCCAAAGAGCATACTGACTACATTAAGGAATGTTGATAGAGAATGTGTGACAGCAGGCAGCAGAAATATTTCTTTTATAGACTACCTTTCCCTAGTGGTGTCAACCCTTCTGGTTATCCCTGCCATTAAACAGGGACAGAAAACAAATACTTTGGGTGTTTCTTTTAGCAAAGTTTTTCTACTTCAAATTCCTGACTGAAAGTAGCTCTCTGAAGTCACCTCCACCTATAATTAGTAGCTCAGTTCATTAAGTGACACAGGTGGCCATCTACTTCATGCAAGCACCCACCTCACCCAATCTTATGACTTAATTAGAGACCAAAAAATCAAAGGGCTAGAAAAATGTAAATCATAAAACTAAAGGAAAAGAAGCTGTGCTTTCCAGTCTTTCTATTTTGCTCCCTGTGGCCTCATTCAAGGTGCCTGTGAAGAATAACATGCAGCTTTTATTACACTCCAGCTCTTTGTCTAAAATCAGAGGTTTATTTTCTTCAAAGTCACTGCCTGATCTGATGGGAGCTATAAAGGCACTTTAGTCTTATCAGTGTAAATGAGGACTCACTCTCACCAAGGCACTGTGAAATCAGCAAATGAGAATCAGGCCCTAAAGCGCAGCTGCAGCGATACAAACGACTACTGTAAAAAGCCAGGTCACTGCTCTGTGCTGGCTGCTCTGCACCACCCCAGCAGAGCAACCATAAATGCTATTTAACTGGCAAGTTAAGCTGAATTTATGGCATGTATGTAGCTCTGAACTGGCACAAAGCAGCCACGACACAGGCATTGCAACTGGTTCAACATCTCTTTTAAAGTGCACAGTGAAATCTTGACTCCCTTTATGTGAACATAGTGCCCCCTCACTTTGCTGCCATAAAGCCTGTTGAATCAAGCTTACCAAATCAACTATAGTAGTTTAAAATACAGAGGTATTTTATAGGGTTCTGCTAAGATCTGATTCTCTTTAATGAGAGTTTGCTCAAGGAAAGATTTAATAAGCCTATCAGCCCCACCAACTTTATCAGTGGGAAAATCATGGTGAAAGTGGGCGTGAAGGAAGGGCAAAACTCACTTTAGAGTTTCTTTCTTTGGAGAACATGGCTTACCCAGCTGCAGCATGCATCATGCACCTCTGAGAGAAGCAAGAGGCAAAGTGCCCTGGAAACCAACCTAGCTGGGCTAGAAACACATCAGAGGGTTCAGTGGGCAGATACCCATTGGATTCTCTCTTACAAAAGAAGAAATGATTGTTGCAGATGGCAGTGAGAGTGACAAGAAGTATAACACAGCTATGTATTTCTTTTTGTTCCCTCATTCCCAGGGGACTGCTGGGGCAAATGCCTCATGCGGCCCATCTTCCTAGGCAATTTCCCATTCTGTCTTCCATGAGTGCCACCTGCCTTCTTCTGCCCTCAAGTACATCCTGACATGGTTGCTTCTTTTTGGCAATGCAAGATGAGACAAAAAAATCTAGTCTCTGGTTGGCAATGCAAGTTCCTAAGGATGACCCTGACGTACATATTTTAAACAGGAGATGCTCGCTACTTATTGTTTCTAAGTAAAAGCCTACCTGTTTGCCCCATATTGCTTAAATCAGCAAAATTCTCTGCCAATGATGAATTTGGTACCATTGAGCCAACCCAGGGGGCAGCCAAATTTGGGTCTTACTCTTCTTTCCTAATCATCAGCAAAGCTGCTGTTTCAGCAGGTTTTCTGGGAGGGAAGATTTTGGAGTTCATGTCCTGATGCCAAGGACTGTTTTGCATTAAGTAGCTGTTCCACATGAAGAATATTGGTGACCCACAGTACAGTGACAAGAACTGAAAGATATTTTCCCCCTGGAGGGCGTCTTAAGCGGTAGGCTACATATTCACATTTCCTTTCTCTATCCCAGTAGACCTTGAACTACTTGCTGTTCAGTGGCCCGGCTTTAGCAGAAAGGGGCTTGTTCTTGCTCTCAGAAGTCACCAGTCCTCACAGCAAGGATGATTCTGAGGAAAGCAGGAGCTGAATCATTGACTTGCCTCTGGATGTGGAGGGCACTAAACCTGGATCACTGTCTCAAAAGTCAGTTGTTATAGCATGGTGCTAAAAGGGGGGCAGGAGATGCCACATTCACCACCCTGCACCTCTTTTTTTTCTGTCTTTTTTTTTTTTTTTTTTTTAGAGAGGAAAGAGGAAGGTCAGCTCTGTCCCTTGGAGGAGAAGCTGCATCCTCCTGCCTTAAAGAACAGTTCCATGTATGTCAGGTAAATACAGTCAATCTTTTCCAGCACAAGAAATGCTGCTAAGCGCTTAAATGGGATGGGATTTTCAAAGCTTCTGTTCCTCCTCCCTAGCTTGTATTAAAGGCAAGTCCCACGCGGCTCCAAAAGTGGCTGTTTCAGATGTTATCCCAAGATGACTAAGTCCCTGCTATCAGGGTTGGGCTACTCTTCCAGGGTGTGAGGTATAGTATCACTTAGGGCTGCAGCCCTCACCACTTCTCTGGGGGCTTTTTGCTGAAAAATAAAAATACAGTAAAATCACAGTTGCAACATACTGCTGCCCTGACATAGTCTTCATGGCAAAATCCCTCTTGCACTGAGAGGTGAATGTAGCTCCAGGGAGGTGCATCCACATACCTCTTCCTGCTTCCAATACTGGATTTAATCCTAAAATTCTTTTTAAAAAAATCCAGATGTTTTATCTCAGTTCTGCAACTTGTGGAAAACAAGGCCAGCAGATGTGGAGGAAAGGGTTAATGTACCATGCTGATCCATCATAGGACCGAAGCAGATAAAGCAGAGCTGGTAAATCATTGTTTAGTCTATTGCAGTCAGGCATTATCCAGTGCAGATCTCCTGGGCCCACTGGGTGTAAAAGTATAAATATAAAACAAGGAGTAATTGTCATCAGAAGGATTTTTTTTCCTTCACCCAGTTTATCCAGTTGCCCAAAAATACTGTGCATCTGCTTGTTTCAATTTGCTGCCTCCTTCCCTCCCATTTCACAAGAGCAAAGTGGAGACTGAGAGCAAATAGGACTTAAGCAACAAATCCTTTCCTTCCAATTATGTCCCCTCCTACCCCCAGTAATCATAACATTTCATTACTCGTCCCAGTCAGACATTTAGAAAGTCACTAAGTAGCTGCATGCAGGAGACCTGTATTAGCAAACCTCCATCTGTGTTGTCAACAGTGTCTCTGAATCTGTTGACAGCTCTCAGATACTTTGATTTTTGCAGTTCTTAAGAGAAAACTTCTTGGACGGCAACAATCAGAAGCCAACAGCTATGGGAGGGTAGGGGATTTTTTTTCCTTTTGTTTAAAGGACATGCACTCTGGCACCAAGAAGTGCGGAAGAGACACATGGCTCATAAATACATAAACCGTTTGCTAAGCCAGAAACCTGGGAGTCAGTCAAATCCATAATAGGATCCCAAGATTCATAATAAATAACTTTTAATTACAGTCCTGCACAATAGTTATTTTAAACAGATGGTTTATGGATTCACATCTGGGATTTTTTTTTTTTTTTAATTTAGTGCTGAGGCACACATACAGAAAGGGAGAGAACCTCAGCTAAGCTTTTTATTAGTGTTGGAAAAATACGTATTTTTTTAAAAGAGGTCAGGCTGATCCAGAACAATGCTGCCGCAGCTGACGCAACTCCCCAGTCAGTGCTCGGCTCGGCAAACGGTTCACACTGGAATCCCAGACGCCCTTGGAAATGAAAATCTAGGAAAGTGCTGAAGGATCACCCCAGACTCCTCTCCTGTGCTCAGCAAGTCCAACTGCTGGAGAATTCGTGTTTTAATTTCTTGGGGAAAGATCATAAAGTTTCGTTGCGCGCCCAAGTTTCTCCCCTCTCCCACGCTTCCCCAGTGAGAACCAAAGGCCCACTTAACTTGGCATGCAAAGGTGATGTTAAATTCTCATGCAGGAGAGATACACTAACCAGAACCAATATCAGTGTTACTGCTTCATGTTACCTTTACTACAACCTCCTCTCAACGCAATTTGTTAACCTTCTACATACACCTAGTATTTTAAACTTCCATCAAAGAATTCTGCACAAAATAGCCCATTCTGGTGACAAAGTATATCAAACTAACAGCCTTAAACTCATGTGGTACAGTTAAATAAAATGCCAACATGAAAAGGAAAAAAAAATACTAAAAAGGAGTCTGAATATTTGGCAGAGGTCTTGGAGAAGGATGTGTGCCAAACCACAGCTTGGAAGCCACAGCCAACTTTCTACAGGGTTCCCCACTGGGCTCCTGCCGGCTCACAGCAGCCACCAGAAGGATAGCTCTTTTCAACCTGGATTTAACTTCAAGAGATAAAAAAAAGCAGGAGTCTGCTTCATTTCTCCTGGGCTGTACCAAGGAGTGCCTCCGTCAACGGTACCCCAAGCCCACTCTTGTGCTGTCACAGCTGGCTGCTGAAGATATTGAAGATGTAGGTTATGAGGGGGTTAGATATCCATGGTGATGTCTGCTTTTTACTTTTTTTTTTTTTTTTCTTTTTATGTATTGAAAATGATTTTAGGAGACTTGTACCACATTTCTGAGGTTAACTATTTATACTGAGTAGGAAAAATGTTGCTTAAATTTTAATTTAACAAAAAAAAAAAAAAAAAAAAAAAAAAAAAGCTGTGGAGAGAAAATTAATAAAGGCAAGAAAGACAGATTAGGTAGAAATACCAACTGCCATTAATGGCTAACCCTGAAAACATTCCTTTTTCACCATTATTCATCACAGTCCTGCTAGTAACTCTGATAGGACTCCCCATCAAGTAGTTCAGAGTGTCCTTAAGTTTCTGCCAGAATGTGGGATCATCTGCGAAAACAATAACAATTTTCAAACAATGGCAAGAGTCACCCCTGGGGAATTTGGGATGCAGCTTTCAAATATGCAATATGACCTTAGGAGAAGAAAAAACCGTTTAAAATTAATGAAACAAGTGCACTCAATTCACACAGGCAACCTCTCCACCGCAAGGCAAAGGGCAGGCTCAAACGCAGGCTCACACCATGTGCCATGATCCACATGTTCTTAGACCACGTGCTGGGCTCTCTGCCAGGTGTTGCACATGGCCAGAACATCCTCCCAAGTACACAGGGAGCCACACTCAGTCCACACAGGCCACAGGAGCAGAGGTTTGGGCCAGCACTTGATACAAGCTCTGTCCCGCAGCAAAGCTTGGGAGCACCATGCTCCCAGCCTTGTGCCTGCACCTCTGTTTATGTGCAAACAGCCCCGATGCTGGGCCAACTTGAACTCAAGAACAGGTTCAGACACGTGTGTAACTCATGGTCTAGACGAATCCTGAGGCTCTTTCTGAAAATAGTACCCTTGCTTCTTTGGCACTCCTGCCTAGAACTCACTGTCTCGGGTCTGATTTACAAACCTCCCTTTAACTGGCAGAGTTGAAGCAAGCAAGCAACCCCTGCTAAAACTGTGGGACTGCTACCTTCCATGAGCATTTCTCTGCCTGAACAAGAGTCACACAATTTAGCTTCAGGGAGAAGACACCACTCCCCAAGGAGAGATGTTTGCAGCCACTTCGAACCACTGTCAAGGGAGACGAGGATAAGGTCTCATTTCCCTTGTTCCCCTCCAATTATCTCTTGGGGTTTTTAACTTGCAAAAACATATTTTGTGGGTACAATAACAAAACGCTTTAGCACACTAGGTATGTTTTTTTAATTTGGGCTGGAAGAAATATTTCCCTATGAAACAATGCCTGTTCTCTGCAAAATGATACAGTTCTCTCTATTTACCCTTATGAACCTACAAACACCAAAGCATATGCCTCACTGACAAAGGTCCTGTTATTTTAAGCATGTCTTCAATTGCAATGGGACAGTTCACAGGAGTGAAGCCAAACATATGCTTCAAGTAGCTTCAGCATTAGGTCCTTGCCCGTGGTACAACACGACTGTGATTTCAGCATGAATTGCATTAGATGCAAATGACGGTATTTTGGTGGGAACAGAATATGCCAGTTCAGTTCACAGATTCTTTTCCTTTTTTTGGGCAGAGCACTCAGTAGCCTCTGATTTGCCCCCTCATCCCTGTAATCTGTTTAGCTTATCTGGCCTCTCAGAGTGAGTAGGGAGGAGGCTGCAGCTTTCCCTGTGATCGTGCTCTGCCAGCATCAACCATCCCCCTTCATAATTTGAGCTCTCCCCACTCCCTAGGAAAGATGATTAAAACAAAGGCCCTGCTGAAAGATGACACCGAATTTCGCTTCAAATGGGTATTCCCCACTGCTGTGAGGAAGACATGAGTATGTGCGAGTCATTCAGGACACATCACTCACAACCCCTCATAGACTGAACAGATTTTTTTTTTTTTCCCACTGTGCTTAATGATGTTCACCAGCACAAGGAAAGTGACCCCGGTGGCCTGCTGCAATCCTGACACTCCCCGACAGCAGCCAGCTCCACTGTATATGGTGAAAAGAAAGCACTGTCTCTTCCTCTTACATTTGTTTGCGTTAATGCTAAGGCTGAAGCTGGGATCAGGGTCCCATTACATCAGACACTGTGTGAGCACATCCCTGCTCCAGTGAGCTTATGGACAAAGTAGACATAGGCAGGCAAAATTACTGTAACTGAAGATTAAGTCAGTGAGAAAGCCAGAGCAGGATCCAGACTGCGTAGCCTGTGGTCTCCCTGCTTCCACCTCAACCTCCAAGTGCCACTTCAGATTAGAGTTATTGAGCTAGACAGTTGTAGGCAAAACTCTTTACCTGTCAAAAGAATAGCATGACAGTCTTCTAGCAATAAGAGACAGGGTCTTCACAGGTTCCCAGCAGTTTGTACTGTAGTCAAAAAAAATACCTCTGGTAATCCAGGAGCCAGGTTTCAGGGAAGGTGTACACGCTGGGATTCCTGCGGAAGACCACATCTTTGCATTTCATGAGATGTATGCTTTTAAAATTTGCATCTTTTTACCCTAAGTAAATTTTAGTCCCAAAAATTGCTGAAGATGGCACTGATTAATTATCAAGCTGATTTCATAGAGGATAAAGCAGATTATGCCAAAGGTTTAAAAAACATTATTAATTCATTTGAATTCAACAAATTTTAGATCAAGCCATGGTGTCATGTTCAGGCTCATCTCAAAAGTTAATCCATTCCCATCAAAAGAATGCCCCAACAATACTCTGCTTTTGTTTCTTAACTAATGCCATCCTAGTCCTGTAGACCGCATTGTTTATTTTCCAGAAGACATTGTCAAATAGAGAAAAACAAAACCATTGAAACAGTAAAAAAGTACATCAAAATCAAAGTCCCTCAGTTCAGAATTCCTATTTTTGGATGAAATAACTATATTTTCTATTACAGGCTGAATACCAATCAATAGTATTTTTTCTTCTAACAATGTGAATTAAAACTTCATTTGACATTTCTTTAAGAGTGACACATTGACTGATTTTTTTTATAAACAACATTTCATCATATTTTGATAGGCTAAATCTACAAATATATTATACAAACAATAGTTACCTGTCATTACATCTTTATTGCCTTCTCTGTCTGAAGTCTGCTTAGTCAGTCTTTACACTGGAGATTTAGGCAGTGGCAAATGCTCTAGTTTTGGGCTTGTTCTGAAAGCTTTGAACAAAGCAGCCCTTGAGGCCATCTACTTCTTAAAGAGTTTAAAAAGCCCAATGGGCCTCCTAACTTACTCTGCAACAAGTCATATCCCATGAAGAAACTCACTTCTGTACAACACAAAAAACAGGGCTAGATTAAAGAAAAAGGGAAAAAAAATCAGGGTCTCCTGCTGCTCTGTCTGGCCAGAATCATGTCTTTTACTGCCCATATCCTCTAAAGAAACGATGCTCTCATGATATATTACCCTAATACATCACCAAGTGACAGTTTTCTCATGATACTGTATCCTCAAAGATGTGATGCATGCCAGAAGCAGCAACAGGAGATCTCGGCTGTAGGAGGAAAAGGGGAGGGGGTTTTTATTTTCTTTCAATTTTTTAATCTAAACAATGGGGGTTTTAAATGTTATTTTGAGAGGAAAATCCCTGTCAATACTAGCTTCATAATCCAAAGGACTCCTGGAAGTTTTGCAGTAATAGCACAGATTTTAGACTGGAAAGCACCAAAAAAAAATTCACTTTGTTTAATTGAAGCAAGTTTTGAAATGGGACCAAAATGCTTGAGGAACAACAACCAAATAAAAATAGTAGCCCAAAAGAAAGCATGAAAGTCTGTTTTCTATTATAAAATTATTTAGGCGAAAGGCCTCCAGACACTGCTGTTTTAATGAACTTGCAAGAAAACTGAGCACTGACCCCGCATTTGTTTTCTTGCATGATCTTGCCAGTGCTATACAGTGTTATTAGAAAAAAAAACACAAGGTTATTCACAGCAGTTTGCAGAGAGAAGGGGCAGTTCCCAGCTTGTCAGCTGGTATAGAGAAAGAAGAGTGGGAAGATACAAGGCAAAAGAGCATTTCAGGCAGGACTCCTCAGAGGGTGCAAAAGCTTTCAGGGCCTAAGAGCATTTCAGATAGGAGTCCTCAGAGGGTGCAAAAGCTTTCAGGGTCTTTTAATGCTGCCATCAACACGCAAGGTCTCACTCAGTTTTTGCTGCAACTGCTGCTCGCTAGTAAAATATCATAGGGGCAGCAGTAATCCTATGTCATGGGCAGCTCAGGGCAGCTGTCATCCCCAAGTGGCCTTCATCCAGCTGGTACCAGCAAGGGAAGGCTCCAGGTCTCGGAAGAATTTAGTCAGGAAAACTTTTGCCACCATGATGTTTAATTTGACACATCTCTTTTCTATATGTTCCTACTTCATACCTACTCAAACTTCTGAGGAATGCTAAGCCTCCGTCAGATGAAAAGAAGAAAGGTGGAATAAGCTCTCCTTCATTGTGATGCATCACATTGCCAAAATTAAGTTAGATTGTGACTTTCAAAACTTCAGCCAACTGTAGCTACTAGGAGAAAAGGCATATTTTGACTTGTGAACTAAGCAGAAGCAATATGGAAGCCACTGAGAGAAAACTAAAAGCCAAAGCTGTCAAAGTCACTTCTACAGTCCTTGAGATGTCTTTGACCATATTTTGTGGCCTGGCCATCACTGCTTTTGGGTGAGATGTAGCAGCCCTCAATCACAGCAGTGATCACTTAGCCACATAACAATGCCATTGCAGTCAATGAAACCACCCATGAGAGCTCAGAGGTTTAAGCTGAGCTTTTCAGTGCAGACACATGCACAATGCCCTATGCTCTGGGTAGACTCTGTTAATTAAACAGTTATTTTTGAATGTTGCTCTGGAAAGAAGTTTGCTGTCCAAAATAAGAAACTAATCTTGCACAACCACTTTCTTCTTGAAAAATCCAGTGGTTAAAACATGTTTTTGCATAATCACAGCCCTGCAGCGACAGTTCTCACTTCTGAAAAGCAAATTCCCTTCTTTCTGTTTTGCACATGTACAAACAAACAGATTCTGGTATGTCCAAAGCTTGCAAATCTTGACTATAATAATACACTGAATAGAAGCCATACAAGCAGGTTTTTTTCCTCAGTCTCTGTTCCCTTCACTCCTTCCTTTCCCCTGCCCCACTTGCACTGCGGGAAGTAAAAAAAATACCTGTTTCTGACAAGTAAATGGAGCTGACATTAGAGTGAAGCTCTAAGGTGAATGGGGTATGCACAAGCCATTTGTCATCTTGACAAAGTGAGTTTTGGTCACCAGTGGGACACTTGAAAGACATCTGAACAGTTGGCCTTGACCACCAGCATTTCTTACAGCTTATAAAGGGACCCATGGGACCAAGAACACAACCTGCTTTTGGAAGTGACTCCTGCAGTGGTACCTCTTGATAGATGTAAAGGCGGTGTGATATATCAGGTGCCATTAAGATCTTTGCTGCAGGCTCTATTTACATAAGTATGGAGTGTAGATAGCATCTTGTTAACTCAATTAATGAGACTCAAATGTCAGGAAAGGGATTATGTCTGGTTCAAAGTCCACAGAGCTCTCAAGGCAGCCAGAGAGGATTGCATTGTGTGGGACAGCACTGTTCTCTTTGAGCAAGAACTCAGGCAGCAATGCTACTATCTGGACAGCCAGGGGAGGCAGAAAGGTGGTCTGAAATCTAAAGGGTTCACACCTCTAGCACAGGAAGGGCTCTTTATGATGAGAGACTAGAGTGCCATGTAAAACGGAGAACCTGGGGCTGAACTGAAGAAAACTAAAAAGTATCCACTTGAGATCTCAGAAACTTAATTTTTCATTAACTGTACCTTCTTCTGCAATTAGAGAAAGTCCTTATTGCCAAGTCACAGCCTGGTCTGGATTGGAAGAGGAACAACATTGCATCCAGCCTGTCCACACTGTTGCATTTTACATGGGCAACTGAAATGCATTTCTCCACCCTAGAGAAGAGTGGGAAATTTCCTGACCAAAATGAGATCACTAAACTCTGCATCAGTGACTCTCAATACACTGGATAATAAACTGCTTTTCTCCCACAGCCTCCAACTACTAAGCTCTATGATATAAAAGCAGGTGCTCCTGTCACCCAGGTCAGAGCAGTGAACCCTGAATGGCACAGCATGAGGTGCTTGCCCCCAAACCAGAGAGGGGTGTTTAGGATAAGGCCTTATCCTCAGCAACTGCTGTCAGCCCTCTGCTTGGCATGTTGGCTGTAAGAAAGTCCTATTCAAAGTTGTATTCCTAATGGAACAGACAAGACAGTTTGCATGGGCTGCTTGGACCAGCAGCCGCACTTCGGCACCACTCACTGTGTTAGTCTAAATCCTTTGATGGCAACAGTTCCCTACGGCCACAGTCACAAGCTGTCTACAAACAGTAGTCATATTAAGGCTCCAGAAGATACTTCAAATCCTTCTACCTTGCTAGTTCCAGAGTCATGCAGAGCTTTCCTGAAGTCACGTCACATCCATAGCCTCTCCCACCAGTAGTTTTTGTGCTGTCTTGTATGTAAGAGCCAATGCCCACTGAACTGGCTGGAGCTGCTTACTCATCTCTCCAGGTGTCTGCCTTCCAGCAAAACTCCCTTTTGTTGCAGGTGATTTGTTTTCTTTTTCCCCTTTTTGGCTCCCACCTTTGTGTTCTTCCATATGCGGACTGTTTTAATTACTCCAAAAAAAACCTGATATCAAAGATACTCATTTTATACTAAAGCGATTATATAAAGTTTTAGATGGCAAATATGTACCCTTCATGTAACAACAAGTACATTAAACAATTTGAATTTTTTACTATCATGGCCTCAAGTTCTAGATATTTTGTGAATTTCCACTTCAGACTGATTTTTGGGTCAAATGATTTTTGCTTGAGGATTGAAAACCTTGCCAAGTTAAACTCAACATATACAGACATTTTTCCAGAAGCCATACTTATTGCATTCTATTTCAGTTTCCACGATGTTTTCATGTTAAACAACCTCTAGTTCACTACCAGTGCACTCTGCTGCATCTTAAATGTCCACATCAACAATTTTCTCCAGAAATTCTTTGTGTCTATAGATCATAGACAGACTATTCCTCAACCATGCATCCATTAAAAAAGTTTCTTACACTACCACATTGTCAACATTTTAAGGTATAATAATTTTAATTTTTTAGCATTTTTTATCCACTGAATTTACAAACAACCCATCCACCAACCCTTAGTTTACAGGCTAAAGGGCTTGCATGCTTTGCATTCTGCACAGCAAAAAAAAATTATTCATTTATTTGAACCAAAAGGATTTTCTGGAATGAATCACCAGTCCACCTAACCCAGTTAGCTCCTCCAGCTCTTCCCAGAACTGTTTGGCAGAGGGGTAAAGTGCTAAATATGAAAATTATCAGCTGTGCACTGTCATGTACAGGAAAAAAATATTCTGTCACAAGCAAATGATCAACAACCTCCCTGTAGCAGGAGGGCCTTCTGCTCTTATCAGTATTTTAGGTCCCACAGGCAGCCCTTCAGCTAATCACCTGGTCTCAAACCCAGCCACCTTGCCCAGCTCCTTCCTGCCCCAGTGACTTCTAGGCAGCACAACATCGAGATGTTTCACTAACTGTCACAATCAGATCATAACTACTACACCCATTTATGTGCTCTTCTCTGTCTCTCCCAAGCCATGCCTCAGCTGTACATCACCATTCAGACAGAAAAAAAGGACGAGGAGACAACCTCAGGACAATCAAGGTCTGTTGTTCTTCAGCCACCAATAAATTCTAAGACAAACCAGAAAAACAGATGCAAATGTATGACACTAGCTGGCCATGAGAATACATTTTGATGGTTCCAAACCCTGGGGAAGCTCTACTTCCTATTGAAGCCACTTAATATAATTGAATATAAACATGTCAGGAACAGTTAAAAACAAACAAACAAACAAACAAACAAACAAAAACAAACAAAACAAAACAAAACAAAAAAAAAAAAAAAAAAAGAAAACACAATCCAAAACTCACACGTTTTAGGCCATGAGCTCTCAGAAATCTGATTCTCCTGGCCAGGGCTCTTCAACATATCGGCTTGCACCCCCCTGGGTAAGGAGGAGTGCAGGTTGTTGTTTCCATGCCTCAAGCAAGATCTTCAGCTATGAATGAGAAGATGAGCCATACCATGGCCGTCTAGAGAAAGGAGCAGCAGACCCTCTAACACTGAAGCCTTGCGCAAAGGTTTACTTAAAACAGGGACTCAGAAAAACTGGGGCCTCAATATGTCAGGGAAGACATCAGATCTCTGGTACCATTTTTTCAAACAGTATTTTATCCCATTCCTATCCTTAGTGCCCACAAGAACAAACACATCTCGACTCTAAAGCTCTTTCACAGTTACTGTCTTTTGCCACAGCACTTCACAGCATGCACGTACAATGCTTCTCTCTCTGAAAAATTCTAAGATATAACACAGAAAAGGAAAACTACAGTCAGGAGTTTGATGTGTAGGACGGATGACAGAACAAGTAAAAAGGATGCAAATCGTAGGCAATGCATGAAGACATTATTTTCTCAGTGAGGTGGTGGTACACAGTCCTGGGACAATGAAAAAGAAAAAAATAAAAGCAGCAGAGATGAAATTTAGGTCTTGGCACACAAGGTCAGCTTCTAGGGATGATGAGAGATGGGATCCACATTGTACTTGGACCCAGAGCTCAGCACTTGTTTCAGTTGGATGCAAAATGCTGCACAGAGCTCAATCAGAGAGTCAGACTAGGAATTTTTTAGCTGCAGCTTAATGCATAAGATGAAGAGGCCAAAAGGCCTCAGAGGAAGTAATTCAGCAGTTATGAGGTACAATATAAGGAAGTACCAGTATGATAGTCATTTTAATAGTAGTAATACAGGTAAAACCTTTTATGTAATATTGGTGGGTTTTTTTCACAATGGCCTTTTATTTGACCATAAGCTCAATAAAAAAAAAGGTTGCATTTTCATTTGATTTTTTGGTTGTTGCTTTATATTTTTCTTCTCTCAAAATTTTCTATTAAAACATGATGGGGAAATAAAACCAGATATTTGGTAGGGAAAAAATATCTATTTTTATATAGCAGCACAAAGCAGAATAGCAGAAGTACCGACACTGTGAGCCATTCACTTACAGGACCATAATTCTTAAAAGAACCATTAACAACTCAGTGGAAGAAACTTGAAAGCTAATAAAAACTACATACAGGTAACTGTATGCTTTTAAAATGCCATTTTGATATTGGACCAGTTCTTTAATAATGTTTTTCTTATTGGCAATAAAAAAGTGTCTTAACTTAGACTGATCCATTTTGCACTTATTGTAGACACATTCCAAAGACATTTGCAAGTTATATTACATTTTTCCATTTAGTTTACGGCATTTTTGTGCCTTTCATACTTTTCCACATATTATTTATACATTTAAAATATATTCTTTTGTATCTGAGTTACCTGATCCTTTAATTACACCAAAGAGAATCATTTTAATACTTGATGGATTGGATCTTCATCATCATTACAGTGACATATCATCAGCTCTCTTCCAGGAGAGTTTTGCCAAGACCTATAATCAGTTCAGCACTGCATGCATATGTGTATTTGCTCAGTGCATCTGACTATGTTAGAAATGTGCAAATAGTGAACTCTTCATTATCCCATGTGGTCTGAGAACAACATGAGATAGCTTCTTCCAGCCTGCAAGTTTCCCAAAAGGTTTCACCATAAGCTGTTACATGTGACTGTGTTCCCCATCTCCAAAGATGTCACGATAAAGCAGAAAGAACTGAAGGCCAACATACCTGTGCAGGGATGTGCCACACTGCGGCAGCTCTGGGATACGAAGCAAAGTGCAGAAGGTGGGCTTCAAAATGTCCACAGACAGCACAGAAGCACAGACACAACACACCATGCTCATTCCTCAGAGGAGAAAGTTAAATTAGATGACTGGGCAATCACCAACCATATGAAATTCAACACGGGAGAGTGTCGGATTCTGCTCCTGGGATGGGGCAACCCTGGATGTACATACAGACTGGGGAATTAGATTCCGAAGAGCAGTGCCATGGAAAGGGACCTGGGGGTCCTGGTTGATGGCAAGTTGAATATGAGTCAGCAGTGCCCTGGCAGCCAGGAGGGCCAACCATGTCCTGGGGGGCATCAGGCAAAGCATCGCCAGCCACTCGAGGGAGGGAATTGTCCTGCTCTGCTCTGCACTGGGGTGGCCTCCCCTTGAATATTGTGTGCAGTTGGACACCACAATATAAGAAAGACATTAAACTATTAGACAGTGTCCAAAGGAAGGCAACCAAGATGGTGAAGGGCCTTGAGGGGAAACTGTATGAGAAGCAGCTGAAGTCACTTGGCCTGTTGAGCCTGGAGAAGAGGAGACTTGAGGGGAAACTGCATTGCAGTCTACAACTTCCATGTGAGGGAAAGAGGAGGGGCAGGCACTGATCTCTTCTCTGTGGTGACCAGTGACAGAACCCAAGGGAATGGTCTGCAGTTGTATCAGGGGAGGTTTAGATTGGATATTAGAGAGAGGTTTTTCACCCAGAAGGTGGCTGTGCACTGGAACAGGCTTCCCAGGAAAGTGGTCACAGCACCAAGGCTGTATGAGTTCAGAAAGCATTTGGATGATATTCTCAGGCACATGGCATGACTCCTGGGGAGCGTCCTGTGCAGGGCCAGGAGATGGGCTCAATGATCCTTGTGGGTGCCTCCAACTCTGCATATTCTGTGATTCTGCGATGTTGCACATGGTACTGCTTGACCAGAGTTTCCATACCTGGATATGGGACTAAACCAACTTGAACATACCTCAATACTGCTGACAAAATCTTCAAGGGTCAAGCCAGAGTAACCACCCTCCAGTTTGTGCTTCATTCTCAGACAGGTAAAACTCTTGTCTTACAAGTGTTTTGCATGAAGGAAGAACAAGTACAGCTGAACCTACTTGAATCATCCTTCAGAACATTCTACCAAAGCCATCACAACAGTCAATTAACCAGCTCTGGGCTATTCATTTATGTCACTTCTCTCTTTCAAGACTTTCTTCGTATATATGTCTGTGTGTATATATTTCTTTGGTCTCTGTGACAATGCACGTATGGGACACCCTGCTGCATCAGACATGGAGTTATGTCTGTCTTTTGTTTCCAGGGTTTGTTTTCTGGGGCATGTGGTGGTGGTTTTTTTCATTTAAGACATGGCATATACATCTGTAATTGGAAAAAAAACCTAATAAAACTTTCATCATATTGGAGCATGTTTGTGTTTCAGGAACCCTTCATGCACCGATCAAAACAACGTTCTCTTTTGGAGTAATATGGGGGTGAAAATTACCAGTACACTACTCTATCACAGATTTTTTCCCCTCTCTATTTATTATTTTTGTGGGTGAAGAGAAAGCTGATTGTATTATACAGTAATAAAGACCAAGAATATTTAAATTGAAAGAAGATGCAGTCTTGGTAGACTCTGTAAATGTAAACTATTGAAATTATATTAAATAAAATAGGTATGAAAGAATTGTTTGATGATTTTTTTTTTGTTTTTTTTAATATGCACTGCTCCACTAAAAGTCATCTGGGCCACATTATACCTTGATGCAACAACAATTGAATCCTCATGTACTAAAACACTACCATCTTCACTGAACATGTGTCAAACACTTGCTCTCAGGCTAGCTACGTGCTTTTAACTTGTGTTCTGTGCCACAGAAATCATCTATACCATAGGTAAAAAACCCCAGCACATCTAGTAGCTTTTTCGTTTTAGTCTGGAATGAGGACATGGTTTTTTGGTTTGGGTTTGGTATTGTTTTTTTTTTTTTTTGGGGGGGGGGATAAACAAATGTTGAAGTTATTTCTTCTGTTTGTTTGTTTGCACTTGGTTTCACTAATCTATCAGTTGAAGCTAGATATAACACTAGGTTTTAAAATGACAAATTTAACATATTTTTTTGTGAGCAAAGGTCAAATTCTTTATTGGGCATTTGGATTTAAAAGCGGAAATTTAAACTATACAATGATGTTTCATGCTGAATAAAACTTATGCCAATCAAAGCTCTGATTTCTCGTTTCCTGAGCTCCTGTCTCCAAACTTTTCTCAGATTTCCAACACTTGGTTACACTTTCTGGCTCACATTTATTTCCTTCTGTTCTGGATTTAGGTGATAAAAGGTTGAGACATATGATTACTACTCCTCAGGTGCAATTGGCAAGTTTGAGGCACAGGCATGAGGGGAGGAGGGAGGAGGAAAGGTGGGGTAAATGGCTCTGTTTTAGATGTGGTTTGTCAAGATCCCTATTGGCTTTTATCAGCTGGTTCTTGACACAACTCACTTTGTTCTATAATATTTTGAAAAAAAATAATATTAGAAGACTTTCTCCCCACAAAGAACATACAAAACTGAATCCTCCATTCTCTTGAAGTGTTTTTTGAAAAGCTCTTGCAGTGTCAAGGCCACTTGGGGTATACTTATCTATTTCCTTGCAGTTCTCCCCTGTCCTTTTCAACTGACATTTTTGGTACATTCATTTTGAAACTACATACACTACCAGCCAATGGATACATTATTCTTGGATCTCTGCTTGCTTCTGGCAACGTGTTTAGGGTCCATGGAGATGATGACAAACGAGCATGAAATGACATGGCTCTCCACACCACCACCTGTCATCGTTGTCCCTGCTGAGCTCATCTCACCTTCAGAAAACTCAGCACTCAGAAGTTTAACTCAGGCTAAGTTAATTCTGTGGTCTTTTTACATTCCCATCCTATAATCATGCACAGGGTCTCATTTCACCTATTTCCGACTGTAGCATTTTTATGTCTTTTCCATGCATATGTTGACATATATATTTCTTGAAAGCAAATGCCATAATATCAGGTGTGAGCCTACTTCTATTTTGAATTTTAGATACCTTCCAGCCAAAAAGCTGTACCAACAAAAACTCTGCTGTATTTGATCATTTACCGTACTTGTGCCAGAGCTGAACATTTTTAAATATTCCATGCCTGTTTTAAATGCTGACCCCCACATAAAAGAAATCTAATCAGAAGTTCCCCTAATATTCTGTTAATAGCATTTTCCCCCTAACATTTCAAAATCTTCAATATACAAAAGTCCAAAACTTACCCAAATGTGGTCAAGTTTTCATCTTTATGAAGTTTTGTTTCTACTAACAAATATTTACTCATGCCTCCACTACCCTCAGCCCAAAAGCTTCAGATCTGAAATAGAAAGACCTGCAACTGTCATACATGACATGTTTGGGTTCCTCAAACTGCACAAGGTGTATGAAATGCTCCTATGGATTGAAAAAACTCATTTTTCCACAGATGTGGGAGAATAATTTTAGAAGATAACTTTTGCATGAAGTAGTGTAATCTTAAAGCATTTAATAACTGGAATCAATTTCTCAAACTGAACCAATATGACTCCATTATGAATACCACCAAGATTAGATATTTTTACCTATACTCATCATTGCCAATTCAGGCAAGTCCTTTTTCTGTCAGCTTCATAAGCCCTAGTTTCACTACTTTGATTTTGAGAAGCCAGCCAGACATTAGATTTTTTTACTATTGAGCATAACATAATGCTACAATCATAGGTTTCCTAACTTTTTTTTTCTTGTAGTGTCAAGGCCCACATCATTATCTGAAATACCAGCTTCCCTTTTTGGCAATATTTCTTCTTTGCAGAGTTGGTTGAGTTACTCCTTGTTACTGCCCATCACATCCAGCATTTCCTTTCAGATGTTTCGATGTTTACCTTCATCTGATACAGAGCTTGTTGCAGCTGAGAGCATTTCCCATCCTTCAATCAGAAAAGTCTTTAGCTACAAACACAGTTCCAATGGGATGCTCAGCCATGGCATTTCTCATGTAAGCTGCCCTGCACTTATTATGAGATCTAGCTTCCAGAAAAACAAGTTTCCAGTGCAACATCCTATACATATGTTTTACTCTTTAGCTCTAAGTACTTTCTCCAGTGTTTGTGTTTAATGCACTTGGAAGCAGGTACTTTCAGCTGCCTTTAACCTTCTTTGCCCTCAAATCCTATGGAAAGAGAGGTGGTATTTTAGCTTTCCAGAGATAGTATATCTCCTCGGAGTTGCGGAAGCACAGACATTCAAAGTGGAAGTGGGCAGAACACCAAATCACTTTGGCTCTAACAGCATTTCGCAGATAGAAACAGCAAGTCATAAATCAGCCTTCCCGAAACCTCTCGATTACAGAGTCAGCTTTAATTCGTCTGTTGCCCACTCATGCCTCAGAACAAGCTCAGGAGAGCAGACACATCAAAACCTGGCATCTGTGCCGTTGTCAGAGAGACACAAAAGAAAACTAGTACTGTTAGACTGTGGCTATATCACTGACGTCCACTTGTAAAGTGGAAGTGCATGAAGTGAAAAAGGGATGGCTATGTAGTCAAACCATTAGACCAGGAGTTAGGAGGCCAGTCATCACAGTCCTACAAGAAATTCCTTGTGGATAAACTACAACGTGCCTTTTTTCTCTAAAAAGAAAAAATTAAAATGACCATTTCTTGCAGTCAGCTATAGTTAAAGACCAGCTCTTTAGAGATCAAATTCATCCATGTTTATGCCAGCACTAAAGTGTTGTAATTGTAAAAGCTCACACTGAAACTGTTCTCTTAGAGATATTACAATTCAACATTTTTATGGGCATTATTAAGACCATTAAGTAGAGACGTATAAATTGCAAATTGGGAAACTCCAGATTTTACCCGTAGTGGTTTGTTGAGCTGCCAGTTTTTGCATATAGAGCACTACAGTGTAGATGTACACACAGACAACTACACACCCTTAGTCTTACCTGTTTGCTTATATTAAGGGCAAGCATCAGTGTGGTTCGTTGCACTCCATCACATTTCATTTTGACAAGTAGGGAAGTCCAAAGCAAGAGTTATCTCATGGTGTGTGCAGTGCCTTTTTATCAAAAAAAGCACTACCTATATTTTAGAAGTGAATGACTTACCACATACTATATATGAAATATCTGGCAAACGATCCTCAGTCTGAATTCCCATATAACCACAACTTCTCTTTCCACATGTTAGAGCAGATGCTCAAGAATGAACTAATCTTGTTTGGTAGCTAAACTTGGCTGTCTCTAGAAGAACCCCACCAGCATCCCTCTTGTATTCAGAATTCAGGGGTCTGTGTTAACAATAAAACTCTAAAACATGACCTAGAAGCTTTTATCAAAGCAGTGTCCCCAGACACCAGTCTGGGCTCTATCTGCATTGTTGCTGCTTACATTCCTACCATGAAGATCAGTCCACCCTGTCCTCGCTAACCTTTGAGAAAAGACAACTTTTGGTTTTCGTCTTCCTACCAAGAGTCCTCAGTGGTGTATAAGGAACTGATTTTGCAATTGCTCTTTGCAGTCTTCATTGCGTTACTGCAACTTACTCGTAACCTACGAGCTTCTAATTTTTACCACATTTTCTCCTGTTGCTTTACCCTCCCAAATAATTTAGCCTGTTAAGAGAAAGCTGGAGATCATTTTGCTTATGCTGCCTCCCTCTTTCCCTCTTGCTCAGATGAGCTCCATGCTTCACAGGACATCTCTTGCAGAGTAAGTTCTGTCAAACGTTTCACGAATTAATTCCCACATTTCAGTTCTGTCTTCTGTCATTCTTGAGAAGGGGAAAGCCCTGGAAGGGAGTTAATAGAATCATAGAATGGTTTGTGTTGTAAGGGACCTTAAAGATCATACAGCTCCAAATCCCCACCATGGGCAGAAATGCCACCCACTAGGTCAGGTTGTTCAGGGCCCCATCCAACCTGGCCTTGGCCATTGCTAGGGATGGGACACCCAGAGTTATTTGGATATTCCACCAGGGTGGGACATACAGAGTTATTAAGTGATTCCTCTTCATCCCAAACGTTGAATTTTCTGCCCTCTGTTGAATTTTCTGTTCTCTCCTAGACAGCAATTGCTTCCTTCCTGTAAGAGCTGATGAAGCTTTCTTTTCAGTTGCTCACTTCTTACAATACAAACATCCATCAGGTTTGCCCTTAAAGAGTATGATCAGTCTCCCAGAGAAAGTTCCTCACTGAATCGCTATTAAACAATCAATATTTCTAGCTGGACATAAGGCAACCTGTTTCTCTCTTCCCCCCAGTCACAAATCATCTTATTGTTTCTTTTGTTTCTGTTCTCCCCAGACCTCCTAAAATTGATCTTTTCCCTTGTGGCAGGCCTGAACAAAGATTTCAGCAAGGGGCTGTCCAATAAGTCAATGCTTTGCATGCTGCACAGTGTTAAGGTCAGTATCTCCAGACTGGTTTCCTTCTCTCTACCAAGTCTCCCAGCTTCCAACTCAAGAAACAGAGCTCACATTTATCCTTTGGTGGAAATAAAACAGAGGGTAGCCAGGGCAGGTAACTGCAGTAACTTGCTAGGCATCTGTACACTTAATAAAATGTAGCATTCTCCTGGCATAGAAGGGAGCCAAATGCCCTCAGTTGTCATTTCACTGAAGTAAGCCTTGCAAACCACAGGGATTTAGAGCTCTTACACCCAGTGCTTTTTGCAGTTCTTCATGGTCACGCACTAAAAGGGTGCTCATTGATTTAATAAAGCCAAGGTCTAGAGAGATCTATAAATACAAGTATTTTACCCTCATGCATTATTGCCCTGATGCCCAAGACTGAACTTCTGCTGCTTCACAGATAAATTGCTTCCTCGCTGGTTAACACCAGCTTCCATTAGCAAAAGTGGTGGCAGACATATTTGGGAAGGTGACCCATGATAAAACACAGCTTTGTCTCCTTTGTTTTCCCTTTGATTTCCTTACTTGCCACATCCCACACTCTTCTTTTTCCCATCCCCCTCTACTCAGAAGAATCACTAATGTGTGTAACGTATTCTTTATCTTTTACCTAAAAAGTTAGAGAAGAGTCTTACTTGAATTCAATGAACTCAGCACAGAGATATACATCAACTTCAGGGGGCTCAAGACCATCTAGGTCCTACAGTTGCCAAAATTGCCTTCTAAAAGGCAGTCTGAAACAATTCTTTACGTGTTTTATAGACTTATAATAACATTAATAGCAATAATAGAAGAGGGGGAGAGGGTGTGTTGATATTTCAATCCTAAAGTAGAACACATTCTGCACATTCCACTACTCCGTAAATTCCAAAATGTAAAACATAGAGCTTTCTAGTTATACTTCTCTTTGCATTCAACAGCAAATTAAGGTTTATGGTTTTCTTTTAAATATATCATAGGAAGTTTTATTTAGAATAACTGTTTTACAATAACTCCCAATCCTTGGCCTGTCCAACTGAACCGCTCCCAAAAACGTTTAACTTTGAAGCAGAATGACAAGGAAACGGAATGTTTCTCCCCAAAATGTGTACTAGTTAGCAACATTATTAACCACTGAATTCCCTGCACAGCAGGCAATGTGATCCTTGGAGCAAAGCACTCTGATGAAAGCATTACTTGTGCTTTCACTGTCGTCTTATTACAGCATGTCCAGTCACACTGAAGCCTTTACCTGGCACCCTCATGGAGCTCCTCACCTACTGGTGTGTGACACTGAACATGTGGGAGCTTGAAGCAGCAGTGTCCAAACCTTACCTTTCATTCTCTTTGCTAAGCTACAAGCAAAGTCTTCTGGGTGCGCCACTGACTCTGGGTGAAAACAGTTCTCGCCCCAAATTCATACAGTAAACATGGTTTCACAACGTCATATTAAAGTCATGTACAACTTTGTACCCGAGTTTTAAAGTCTAAGAAAGGATTGCCAGATCATGGATTAGGTTACTTTCCATTAGCTCAGCTCTGAGATAACCTTGTGTTACACAAAGGCAAGAGAGGAACCCAAGATTTGATTATATGAAACATTCTCCACTCTGTGCAGTTACATTTAGTACAGGTCTGAATGCTCTTTCCAGCTGAAATCCAAACTTACCAGGCAAACACACATTATACAAGGGTTGTCTGTGATAAAAGGTATCTGCAGAATTTCCCCTTCATTTTCACATTTTGCAACAGATCCTGAAATAGAAATAAAATTTTTAAAATACTAACATATTTCAATTTCACCTGATGGTTTTGGAAACTGTCCTTATCACACTCACTTTTGAGCCCTGCTCCATTCATAGCCTTTGATTTTAAATCCTGCCTTAATTTGCCCAATTTAAGCAGGCAAGGACATTCAGATTTCAGTAGGATTCCAAAAAGAACGGGAAATGACTGGCCTTTCAATGCTGCACAAACCTAGACTTTCTTTGTGCCCCAGTTATAGCAAAGAAGGACGTTTTTTCTCCTCTCAGATGACGTGTTAAGAATAACGAGTACTCCATGCAAAGCAGGATACGTCTATAACGATAGATCCAGAGCTCACTGAAATCAGCAGAAAGCTGTCCATTACACTCCAAGAACTTGGAACAGGAGCACAGCACAACCCTAAACCAAGCATCTTTTTAACACGCAACAGCCAATTGGCAAATGAGTCAAAATTAGCAGGCTGACTGTCAGACAGAATCAAATTAGAAAACCCTTTTTGGCCCTAGTGCTGATTAGCCGGTATTCTGTCACGTTGGAATCAGTTTTCAGAGTCTAATGGTTCTTTGCTTGCACTAGAATTTGATTCAGCGTTTCCCTCCATGCCCCAGATACCAGGAAACGTAGCCCTCGAGGGGACGCAGGGAAAACCGGGGGGAAAATAGGAACATGAAACTGTAGAAGCGAGGGGCACGGTTACCGTGCTCACCTGCCCCAACACACGCGGTTACACCTCGGGCCGCCCTTCCCGCGCGATGCCAGGCAGCCCCCGCTCCCGACGGCGATTCCCGGCGGCAGGTGAGCCCCGCGCCCCCGCGCCCCCGTACCTGTGAGCAGGGAGGAGGCCGGCGCCCCGGGGAGGCACAGGACGCCCAGGAGGAGGGCGGCGGCGAGCGGGGCGAGGCGCGGGGCCGCGGGCCAGCCCCCGCCGAGCCGCGGCATCGTCCCGGGGGTGCCGCTGCCCGCCCGCAGCCTGAGGGGCAGCGTCCGGGACGCGCCGTCGGGTGGCGTAGCCCGCCCACCCCCGGCACGCCCGCCCCAGCACCGACCCCCGGCGCCGGGCAGCGGCGGGGGGGTGAGGAGCAGCACGGGAGACCGCGGCCCGCCGGGGAGTCCCACCCAACGGCGGCACCGGGGGAGGGGACTGTGGGTGCGGGGAAAGCAGCTGTCAGCGCCTGCCCCTCGGCCCCGCACCCCCTCTTTCCATCACCCCCCTCCCCTGCCCGCATCCCTTCTTAGACCTTCCTCTCCCCATAGTCCCTCCTCCGGCACCCCCCGGCCCCCATGCCTCCCTCCCCCCCGGCGCACACACGCACAGACAGGCTGCCAGCCCCAGACCCCGTTTCCCTGCCGGGAGATGCCCGGCCACTCCCTCCCCGGCCCCGCCGAGCACCGCCCGGCCCGGCTGCGGCGTCGGGGGGCTGCGCCCGCGGCCGCTCGGCGGGAGGGGCGGGGGAAGGGGAGAGAACCGAGGAGAAGAGGAGGAAAGAAGAAGAGGAGGAAAAGGTAAACGAGGAGTAGCAGGGGAGGAAACGTGGATCCTCGGACAGGGCCGGGGAAGCGCAAAGCCCGGTACCTGGGCAGACCGCCGCGGCGCCGGCTGTCTCCGGCGCGCTCGTCCCCAGCTCCGCAGCCCGGCTCGTGTCAGTGCCCTCCGTGCCTGCGGGCGGATTTCTCCGGCCGCCAGCGAGAGGGGAGAGGGAAGGAAGGGTGGGAAGGAGCGAGGGTTCGGAGGCCGTCCGCCGAGAACTCCTCGGCGGGGCTCCGCTCCCCGGCTGCCCCCCGGCCGGGGCCGCCGAGCTCCCCTGCCTGCCCGCCGCCCCCGCTGCTGCCCTCTCTCTCGCGGCAGCCGCAGCGCCAACTCCCGCAGCCGGAGCCGGACTCTCCGCGGGGCCGCTGCCCCCCGAGAGGGGCTTCCCCTGGCCCTCCCCGCCCGGCTCCGGGGCTGCCGCTCCCCCTCGGGGCGCCTGCGGCTCGGCGGGGTCGGGGCTCAGCCCTCCCGAGGGGCCGGGGAGCAGCAGGGGCGCGGCTGCCGGGGCCGCGCTCTCCGTCCCCGAGCCTGGCCCGCCGTGCGGGTCCCTCGGTGGGCTGTAGCCTTGGCAGCTCCTCCTTAACACTTGCCATTTTGCAGGTCCACGCTTTGCTATCCTGGGTGTAAACGCGGGCAAAGTTAGCGATTGACATCACCGACACCCAGCTTTTGCACTCACAAACAGACGAAAGGTCTGGACGCGATGACACTTGTGCGTTGTGGCAGGAGGTTTTTCTGTGACAGATCTTCCCGAACCCGTTTTACAAATCGATTTCCTTCAAACTGTGATGTTTCACTTGGGGAAGTGAGCACTCTCTGAAATAAACTAATCTGACAACAAACTGAAAAACATTTCCAGATTTCTACGCGTTCTTATTTCATTTTTTTCAGGGGATGCATGAGAGCTGCTGTTTCAAAAATGCTTACAGTAATGGCAGATCAGGTGCATGACAGGACTACTTCAGATACATTGTATTTCCCAGAAAGATGCGAGACAAATAGATTTGCATGAACATTTTAGGAATAAAACCCAAAAGCCAAGACCTCTGAAAGGTTTTTCATCTTTGTTCTAAAAAAACTTGTACACCTCATTTCCAACTCAGCTTGTCACCTACCTTTAGGTAAGGCACAGAAGTCCTAAAATAGCTGAAATAGCACCTATGGGAGGCACTACAGAAAACTGATACCGATCAACTTGTAGACATCACTGGCAAAATCCCTCTCTCTGAGAAAAGAAAACCTGCTTTATTCCTGCAAGCTCAGTCTGTACAGGTTAAAGCTGCACAGAAACATAGGATAATTTAGATGCCATTAAAAAGGATTTTATGTTCCACAAAAATACAAGTGAGGTACAAAATTTGTTCCATACTGTGTAGAATATATAAGAAACTTGGGATATAAATGTAACCTGGATTATTTTTTTTTTTTTCTGGGAAATGTCATCTTCACATTACCATGCATTTTAAACAGAGAGGAGCCCGTAGAGGTACATATTATGCACTACTCCAGAACAGATTTTCACATGTCCAAGTATTTTTTCCATTGGAAAGATGTACTGAATCTTCTGGCAAGCTGGCTTCTCTGTCTGTAATCAGTGGTTACTCTTTTTTTAATTCCAGTGCAGACATAGCCCTTCTAAAGCAACAGCTGTAGGAAAAATAAATCTGCTCTAATAATTTCTTAAGTGACAATTACCACAGGAGAGTACTTATATCATTGTGTGCATCGAATCTTCTCTTTGTTCTGGTCTAAAATTCATTAAATATTAACATCACTTGGTGTGAGAAACATACAAATCACAATGAGGGTATCAAATAACAATCCAGGCATCCAAATAACAGCAGGGAACTTGTTAAAATAGTCCGAAAAATGCAAGAAGTAAAGATCTCCTTTACAAAAGGAAGACAAGAGGTGACAGCAACTGAGCTTAATGCTCAATCTCTGCCATAACTCATTCAGTTAAGACAAATACTTAATGAAATCATACCTAAGTCAGGGCAGTTACAAAGCAATATGCACAGATTTGTTACATGATTTTCCTTTTCCCGTAGAGAAAAACAGTGTGATCATCACTAAAGCACTTTCAACACACCAATTAGGCCTAAAACTTACCTCTGAAACATCTGCAGCATGAAAGCATTGCCCATGTGGGGAGCTCGCTGGGTCCATGCCTCTTTTGGGGTAGCAGCAGTGTTGGGGTGAGGAATTTGCCCATGTTCCTTGCTTGAAGCACCTGCTGAAATGGAATTCTGAGCCTCCCCATGCCGTGCCTACTCCACATTTCACTGCCTATTAGCTGCCCAGTGGAAAAGCATGCAAGGTTAGCAGCAACCTCTGTTGCTTCCTTGATATTGATAATGGTGACATATCACAGAGGAAGATCACTCTCTCATTTAAATCTCATGAAGCAAAACCCAGCCTGGGAGGGAAACATACCATCTTAATCCTCCCCCACCTTAGTTTTACCCACTCAGTTCTACAGGTTTGTCTTGGCTTTTTATCTCTCCCTCAAACTCTCTCCCAAGCCTGCCTTATCAGAGGTCAGCATCCTTTCTGGTTGTAATGCCACATTAAGTACAGTTTCGAGGTGCAGGGTTTTTTTCCCTTTTGCATCCCTGTTTGAAGAGATACTTATTTTTCCAAGCAACATTCAGAGCTGGGGTCATTTTAGCCAAATCAGAGGCTCACACTGGAAACCATGTCCTGCTATCAGATACACAGAGATACTTTGTTGTATGCCAGCAGTTAAAACAGAAGTCATGTCATCAAACCACTTACCTCTTTTGTATAAGCATTACATGGTATCAGTTGTTATTGAAAGGATACATTCATTAGTTCTGTTTATTGGTCGACCTGGGCTCATCCAGCTTGATGGAGCGGTGGCTGTTCACAATTACCACTTTGTATGGAATTCAGCTCCTCCAGTGATGCTTTCCCTGCATGTCATACGTTACCTGATCGCCCAGCACTCACCTAAAAAGAAAAAAAAAATCTTTATAGTTCACAATAGCAACAGTGAAGAAGTGATCACACATCTTTCTTCATGATTATGTCTTACTGGCAAGTCCAAATTGTTAGAACGCCCATTCTTCATGGGCTAGGAAATTCTTCCAGAAGTGTTGGGAGGCACTGAATCACTGTGTTCATATGTATTTTCTTTTTTGGGGGAGGAAATTTGCTCTTCTAGATCTTGGACATAAGTTGTCCTTACCATGCAAGTGTGCAATCAACATGTTACATATATAGCAGCACTGCAAGTGTCCCTGCTTTTATTACCTTTATGTTGCTATACATTATCTTAACACAGCTTCTTTGAATTTGTGAGCCTTCTCAGCATAAAGAAGAAAATATGACCCAGATATACACTGTACTGAAGGCTATGTAAATTGGCATGGCTTGCTGTTTCCAGTTCTGGCTTGCTGAACAACTGTGCAGTTACAATGCACTGAAAGTGGTTTGCATATCAGATCAAGCTTACACATTTCTATTGTTATGAACATCTTGCTAAAGATAAAGAACTCCCCATCCAGTAACTTAGACCATCAAAAAGAAGGTCACACACATTTGATGTTGTTGGACGTGTGGGTCTGATAAGCTTCAACCCTGAACATTCTTGTAGAGAGACCTGTAATTTGGGAAAGTGTTTTATTATCATGGTGCATCAGCATGCAGCAATTGGGAAGCTCAGGAGTAACTCACCATAGGACTGTGGTGAAGATATGGTACTTTCCTGTGGGCAAGCAGATGGGAGTTTACTGTTCATCCTTCTGTACTGAGCTGGGCTGCACTCTTTCAAATTCTTATGCATCTTCATTCATTTCAGTGCTTAATCGTGTTTTAAAGTTAAGAGTATCCACCAGTGAGAGCAAATGGTATTTCCTGCACAGCCACTTGTCCTCTAGGAGATGATGTTCATAAACCTCGAGACTGGCCTGATTATGTCAAAGAGGTGCTCCTGACAAAGCTCCCCTACTGAAAAATATTCAGAAAACTTAAACGGGTGTAAATGAGGTCTGGAGACCACACCAAGAGGTTTTAAAACTGTAAGAGGATTAAAAAATGACATATGGTCAAAGTCTTTAAATAAAAGGAAAGTACAAGAAAATATCTAAAAGTTACAGTGAGACTTACTTGAATAAATGTTTATACATTTTATCAAACAACTCATCATTTTGACAGTTTTCCATAAACCCCTGGAACATGCAAAGCATTTAATTTATTTGTGGCAAGATAAAGATAATGAGTAACATTTTAAAAGTTTATTAACATAGAATGTCCTGGCACAGTCATACTTACATACTTCTATTGTTTAAGTTATATTTTCTCAGAACACAAAAAAGCCTTACAAAAGTGACCTTCTCACTGCAAAATCTTAAAAATTATCTTCATCATCTGTATTCATAGAAAAGCAAATGAAACAAACAGCATAAACTAAACTGAATACAAATGCCAGCAGTACCTCAAACTGAAAAATACTTGCATGCAGCAGAAAACATGGATCCAATATGGAGACAATAGGCTGTTGTAATAGTACATATCAAATACGCTAAAACAACAACAAAAGAAGTAAATTATAACAGAAATGCTGATGCCATCTTAATGATGGGATTCCCAGCAGAAGCTATTCCAGGGGCCACAGGCCAAGCAAACAGAGTGAAGCAGCATATGCTGGTCCTCCTTTCTGTTACTTCGCTGCTGCAAATAACTTCCCTTTCACAGAGAATAAAAATTATTTTGTGGGGTTTTTTTATGTTACATTTGCCCTTGAACATCTGCTGTGTCTGATAAAGGATAAGAGCTAATGAAATCACATGAAGAGTGACATATATGAGGTGCTGCTTTGTTTCAATTTGTGAGATACACCAAACCCTGCTTTTTGCTTGGCTGCTGTATTGCCTGATAAGTGCAACAAACAAGGAGTACTCAAGAAGCATTCTGTAAAATGGAAGATTGATTGACCGATTGATTGATTAACTGCTCATGAAGATGGACTCTTTCTGTACCAGAGAGAGATTATTTATCCCACTCCCTGCCCCTGCAAAAGACAAGATATGCTTATTGTGGCAGAAGATGGTTCCTTCCAGCCAGGATACAGTTGAAAAGCAGCTGCCTCTACGCAGCACAGAAAGGCAAAGGATTGAATTTTTGCTAAAAGACAAGTTTGCACGGCATGCATCGTATAAGAGCACCACTTCACCTACAGAGAGTGTACCCCGTGAGTTCATTCCTCCTAATGCTGGTCCCCTTTCACAGCAGAATTTCTCTCAGGACTATTTTTGCACAAAAACTAAAGGCTTGAAAACCGGGAGGTGAGGTTTGAGGAACAAAACATATCAACTCGGGGCATCCCCTCCTTCAAATGGGTGCCCTCATTCACACCGAAACGAGTGAGAGGAGACTCGGGGCCATTAATTTTAAGTCGTCTGTAATAAAAAGTTATCTAAGCCTGGAGGATCAGCTCCCTGCCGGGGTGGCTGCCGGCAGGTGGCAGTGTTGGGAGCCCAGAGCCCCGCGGTCACAACGCGGGATGAGCCGGAGCTGCTTCCACAATTAACCTGGGCCACAGAGCTGCTTAACAGAAATCTAATCCATATGTCCTGATGCCTTGCTCCTTCCTACACCAGTGAAATGCTCTCCTGGATGGTTCTCAGAATGTCCTTTTTCTTTTCACTCGTCTGGCTTTGTAGGAGCTTCACTTTTACTGTCCCTGCAATTAGTACAACGTATCTTATTTTATCTGGAAATAAGACAGTTCTGCAAAGAACCCCTATTTGTTGTTATTTTCCGAATATAAAGATTGAGCAATATACTGATTACTTTTTTCTTCAGTAAATTGGCTATACAACATTACAGCTGGTAGAAGTAAGAAATCCTCCCTACTACTTCTCCTTGGCTTCCGATTTAGGGGAAGCACACTCAATTAAACATTCATACCCGATCTGTCCTACTGACTGACAGTACCACACATATAGAGAGCAATGATCTGACAATCATAAGCAGTCTTGTAAAGCTCCATCTATCAGGATATGTTCAGATAATACACCTGTGCAAACTGGGGTAATGCTGCACTGATCTGTTGAAACTTCTGCCAGTTATGCAGTTTCATAAGTATTATAGCCATTATTAAAGAAGCAATACTACAAGATTTAATAATTATACCGAATGGCCCACCACTCTGAATGATTAATTAAACCCTGGATATCCTGCATGGGCTTAACCCAAGTAGACAGGAGTACACACAGACTCCAAAAAAAACCAAAGCAGAAATTCACTTAAAACCCATCTCATTTTGCTACCGATTCACGCAGGTCAGATTAATCTCAGACCTTCACAAAAAAAGAAAATACAGAGCCACTTGGGTAAGAGAAAAATAAGTAGTTCCAGAAGGCAGTATAATTCATCTACCTGCCTCTCAGCTATCTAAGGCTCTTTCAGGAGGAGATGAGAGCAGTATTAAATGTGCCAGAGGTGGGCTTTTGGTGTCATTAGACAAATCTGCAGGGAGTTTCTGCCAAATCCCCAAGTTGTCTGACAGTAGCATACCTCCAAATACATCATTTAGAAGCATGAGGTGAACAGAGACACGGAATAGTGTTTACTTTGGGAAAGTATCAGTCACATGTCTTGAATATATTAGCAGGTTGAACCCAGGAGAGTCAGCTGAATTACTTCTGACCAAAGAAAACAATTAATCAACAGTGTGAAGGCTTCCTAGAATTTTAAATATGTATTTACATGTGGTGTATGCTATTTATTTTAGGTATCTTTAAACCTAGACTCTGAAGTCTCAAGGTGCTGGCTGGCAGGTATTCCAATATACAAAACAACATCTTGTGAGAAACTGGTTGGTAATAAACTATTTTCACACAGAACAGAATTTGTGTCTTAGGGGGTTTGGAGTTTATTTAAGTGAACTAAAAAACAACCTTTTAAAACTCTAACTGGTTTTAATATTGTTAAATATTGGTTTAATATTGATCAAATTTATATGTTTGGATTAAATTGAAATCAGTCTGTGTGGCTGTAGCATAGCTTGTATCTGTATGAAAGTCAGATAATAAATAAGACACCTATTAATAAACAAAGAGAACATTATGGTGCTGGAAGTATTTTGCAAACTGCTCATCATGCTAATAGACCACATAATTTAGATCTTTTCCCTGGATTTCACGCATCAGAGTAGTCCCAAGAAGAACAAGGTCAGTAAGAATAATCACTTTATGATGGGCAGAAAGTTCTCTCCTGTAGACACCTGTTGCAGCAGGTGCCCAGAGAGTGCCAGGATAACTCCATTCAAAAGCAGAGAACTATAGCATCAGGACTACCTTGCCCCTACGTTCAAGGTTCCCTTTGTGTTGGATTACCCAACAAACAGGCCTCTTTTTCCACAGGGACTGCATCTCCTGGTGCTCCAGAGTGGGAATTTGGGTCCATAGCCCTCTAAAAGTGGCAGCACTGAGTGCTGTGCACACAGCCAGCCATACCTCTGGCCTGGGGTATGTGATCGTGGTCCAGAAGCAACTCAGGACACCCCACCCCATTTAGATAGCCTCGCATTCCAACTGGCAACAGACCTAAATTAATCCACAAACTTGGCTAAGCAGCTGTGAGCATCGAGGGTCTCCCAGGCTTCTGTGGGAGGCAGTGGTTTCATGGAAACTAGACAGAAAGAAACTAGACAGACAGAAAGTCCAACTGGAAAACTTTGGAAACAAGGTGTGAGGCTGCCCCGTACTTACAGACCACGCCAAGCAAGCTGTGTGACTTGGCTGCCCGCTGGCATTGCCTGGATGGCTTGCGTGGGACGCGCACAGCATGGAGCAAGGTGAAGACTCCAACTTTTCCCTAAGTGATCACCCAAACTTCTTAACTTCCACAAGTACTTTCTTAGACTGACTTGTTTTGAAGTATGTGTTTACCTTCATAAATGTTCATATGGAGAAAGAAAAATATCAAATAATAAATTACAGAACTGAGGGTTTTGCTGTCCCACAGTGGAGCTGCTTTCAGTTCTGCTGTGCAAGCAGTAATGAAAACAACTGCACTTCTTAAAGATAATTTCTGTGCATCTTTATTGAAAAGAAAAAAGGTCAACCCTACAATCCAAATGATGATGAACTGACATCTGAGCATTCCACAAAACGACTACAAGCCATCTATTAGAGAAAGTAATATTGTGAGCACTAGCCAGCACTCACAACAGTTCCATGCTTTGCTTTTGGGTCCACTCCAACTGGATGAATAGACAGCACAATTCCCAAAATGCAGGAATTTTGCTGCTATGAAGCACTCCGAGGACAACAATCAAGCCTTAGCTTTGTAATGATAGGATTGCAAAAAATGGCCATTTAATTTAAAATAGTCTCTGTGGTTTGTAAAGCTGTTTCTGCATTGCACACAGAGGATAAAATACACATGCTTTCACAAGCTTTCAGCTGCTGGCCAAGTGCAGAAAGGGATTAAGGCAAGACAGTTTGAATTTACATGATGCAAACTAGAAGAATCAGGAAGAAAAGATGGCTCTGAAAGCTATGCTTTGTTTTGTCCTAGAAGAGGTGTAATGCAAATTATTTTTTTCATAGCTAGCAAGACACAGCCAGATTGCAAAGGTATGGTCATGGCAGCAGCCAAACAATAGCTCTATTCTCCCACACCAAACTCTCCAAACCTGGAGTCTCACTTTATGGGTTCCCAGACTGAGCACAGGCCTTGCGTTTAATCAGGATACCTAAAAAATGAGCACAATCTGAATTATTGGTTAGTTTTGGTAATGCAGGCCTTAGCAAGGGAAAGCACAGGGACTGAGTCAAGCCTAGCAGAGAGTGTGGTACATTAACCCAAAGATATTCCCATAGGCACATAGTGAAGATGAAGAAAGATGTGGAAGACTGTAAGGAGAGGCAAAAAAACTCTTATACCAGTTTATGAGTGTTTTCTAAGCACTACCTGGTGCTATAGTTTACAAAGGGTGGAAAGTGTATAAAGAGGAGCCAGAATACTCCTCTGACATGAGCCAGGCAAAGGCATGGAGATAGAGGAATCGGTGATGAGTCTTAAGCAATGCTGGCACAGCCTCTGCCGGAGTTGTGTGCCGGAGAAGGAAATTTATCCCTGAGAAGTAAAGCTGAACATCCCTATTTCTGCTCTGTTCAGGAGCACAAAGGAGCCTGTGCTTGTGTGGGAAGGGGGAAGGGCTAGCGCACGGCTCTGGAGCTGCCCAGGCACACTGTCAGAGCCTTGACTACCCCAGTTTTGTTTCATCTTTGCTGAGAATAAAACCCACAATCTTTTCACCACAGAAGCCACATGACTAACAGTCTAGCCTCCAGCAACGATGAAGTAGGCACAAAAAGTTAGGAAGGAGAAGGTGCTCCTTTCGCTTATACCCTCTGGCTGGATTTTTTTTCTGAACAAGAATGTCCTTCGGCCACTTTGGTGAGTAAGTTTACCATTATGGAAACTGCTCCACCACACCCTCAGGATGGTGAATCAGTGAGAGTTATACAACTCTGCTGTTTACGGCCAGTTTGATCTGCTTGCCTCTGCTGTGCTGCTCCCTCTGCTTACAGTAGTGCACAACTAGCTTTGAATGATAGGTAGCTATCAATAGGAGTAAAAGTGACATGGAAAAGGAATAACTTGTCTTTAAACTCCGTGAATAAAAACTTGCAGTAGCAAGGACAATGGCAGAGAGAAAGAGACAAACTAATTTCAAATTAGAAGTCAATGTGGAAGTGATTTGGTAAAAACCCCTACACAAAAACTCACAGTGCATGTGGGTTTCTATAAATGTTATCACAATCCTCCAGCAATCCAGATAAAAAAGCATACAGGGAAATGCCTGAACTCAATTCCTAGATCAGCCCCCGAGGTATGGACATGCCCACTGGCTTGAGACTTAAGAAGCCTAATTCAGCTAAACACTTCAGGGTTCAGATTTGTGTACTGGCTATCTCTAAGTGACAGAGAAGTGGAAGACCATTTGTAAAAACTGTTCTTCTGACCAGTGCAATCATCCTGAACAAGTAGGACCAGGCTGTATTTTTGTGCCCGTTAGTTTTTGTCAAAATCAAAATCAAATTGTCAAGCTAAAGGTAGGAAGCTCGCCAGGCTTAGCAATCTCTCAGCATACTGTAAAGGAAAGGTCCACTGCTAGGCTTGAAAATTTGATCTTGATCAGAAGCAATAAAGGTTAAATGCACAAATTCTGTTAGTCACTGGGATTTATTTGCTCAGTTCTAATTTTAACTTTGGTTAGCCCAGTAAAAGGTATCACATCACCGTCTGGGTAGCTGTCGTACAAAAAACAATGCAGCTACCAACTTTCCTCTGTTGGATGACATACTTGGGCAGTAGCCCTTTAAAGTAAAGCTTCGACTTCTTTAGTGCACATGGTTTTCCATTCATTATTTTCCTGATGCTGAAAGCAGTGTTATTCATCCCAGAGAAGAACAGATACATTGTATTTCAAAAGTTTAACCAAAATAACTCATTTTGCCGCAAGCTTTCCTTCTTTCAGGATTTTTAAAACTTACACCTAACAAAGAGGCTGCTGGGCAAAATCGCCATTTTACGGTCAACGGGATTTGGTAGGAAAGAAAGCTAAAGGAAAACAGGATTGCAAGTGTGACTGGTACCTACAAAAATGTGGATGGCGAGAAGAAGGATTAAAAGTGAAGAAAAGACTCCTCTTCCCATGAGATGAGCTAATGAATGCTAAACATGGAATGACTTTATTATAAAAGACAAAAACAGGAAAAAAAAAAATCAGTTCTTAACACACTAAATGTGTACCATCCACAATCTATAACCACCTTCACATTCCCAGTGCTCTTTCATCTTGTTTTTGCCAACCTCACCTATCACACTTGCCCAGAAGAACACCCATTATCTTCTCCAGTCCTGCTCATCTGCAGTCAGGAAGTATCATCCACTTCTCAGGCCTTGCCAGATAGGTATAACAGCAATGACAAACCATTAGCTATTCTGAAAGGCCACTCATATTGTCCATATTCTTTTTTAGTTGTTTGGCCACAGAAACATTCATTTCCAGACATCTTTTACTGATGTCAAGCTGGTTGTTATCACTGCATCCAGCCCTGCTATCTGACCACCAAACACACAAATGCACTAATCCTGGGGACACAGTCTTACCAAGGTGAGGCAAGATTCCTCTTCTCAAGAGAGTACATTTCTCTGTGGCAGCCAGCGTGGGAGCATTTGGCCATGATTCAGCTGGGAATCCAGCTCTTTGGGTCTCCTCTTCCTCCTCCCAGGCCTTCTAAGTAACTGCCAGAAGGAATAAACCCTTACATTTGAAATACTGTTGCCCAGAGCAATAGGGGAAGTGCTCCCCTCCCAAGTCACACACCTCCTGACTGCTTTTGGGACTTGCACCCTGAAATATGCAAAAGAAGCTGTCCAGTGTCATGATGAAAGAATTGTGTCATAGCCCCACAAAATATTTAGTTAATGCTGGAACATGGCATTCAAATACACTGCCAAGAGAAACTCTCTTTGTTTCTACTGGATCAGAAGCAATCACACCATGTTAACCAAGCTGTATTCTTACCCGTTCCTAGTTACAGTCACTGCTCAAGGAAGACACTCCACTTCCAGGCAGCTGGAAAAAGCACTATCTGTTATATATGCAGCAACTTGACTGTTCTCCAATATTTATGGATCCCAACCATCTTGACTTCATTATGCCATGAGGGGGAAAAAAAAAGTACAATAATCCTCTTTATGTCTCTTGTAATTGAATCCAATCATGATTATAATATATTGTAGGCATTTGAAGTAACTATTAATTACTGAATGCTTGCTTCATAATGAATTGGAATATTATCTGTTATAGATACTTTTTAATATATTCTCTAACGCTTCCAAGATGCTGTGGAACTGATCTATCCTTTAAAATGAATACAGTATTAAAATCAACAGAATAAAAACTCTTTTCTTTCCCAAACACACTGTAAACTTCGCAATACCATCTCAGCAGATTTAGCAAAGGAAGGATGACTGATCCAAGCCCTCCTTGGATCAAAACCCTTGCTCGTTCCTAAGGTTGTCTAAGAATAGCACCTATGCTACATTCATTAACAATGATAAAATGTCTCAGTACAATTAGAGGACACTGGAGCTGCCAATTTTTGAATAGTACGTGACATTCAGGAAATAGTAATCATAATAACAACATCAATTTAGAGAAACCATGGCAACGTTTTAAAAGATAGAGGGCCAAGCTTTCTGTTGATCAAATGTCAAATTAATTAAATGTATTCTTCTTAATAGAATGTCTCCTGGAAATACATACTTCCCATATTGTCTTGGTTGAGGAGCAGAAGGAGAGCACGCTGTTTATTGCTTGATTCCCTAAACTATGTAATAGTGTTGCTATAACTGCTGAAAAACTGTTATACATCACCCTGATTGTCTCATAAGTGGCTGAAGTAACATGTATAGAATGCTCTAGGGTATGATTTTGCAAGTACCTATTTCACATGCAGCACCACTCTCTACAGAGAAGCAATCACTTCTAGGGTGTAAATTGGCAGCTATTTAATGAATACTGACTAGCCGAGACTCATGCACATTGTATTTTGGGAATAGTACCTTTTGTAGTGACCCTCATCATTTATTACACCATCTAGCTAGGAGTTCATGCTTTCATGTCATCTTATTTTGACATGAAGCCCCCAGTAGAAGAGTATGGATGTTCTCCTCTCAAAATCAATGACAAAATACTCAGTTAAATTCACTGAAAATAGATTTGAGCCTCTAATTAAATTACAGTAATGACTCAAGACAACTGACCTCCCTTCAAGGTTTCAGATCAGGCAACAGTTTACATAATCAAAACAGCTTTTATCTTGTCTCTGCAGATGAATACACTGTCAGTCTGCACCCAGCTGGAGCTGGTGGAGAGCAGGCTATGAGCAGCACTGATCATTCCCACTTAGGAAGCGCTCCCAGATCTCTATTCTGCTTACAAAGATGAAAGAAAATATTTTATCAAACACTGTTATCACTTTGCTCTAGAGCATTAACTGGTTTTGCAAAATATAATTTCCAAAAGAAACATTTTTTTATTCTGAGAGCGTAGTGTTAAACTGGTGCTAGCACACAAATGAACAATACAATATGCTGATTGAATGACAAATACTCCCATTAGAGTTAAAATCAATTTACATGGTATAGCCTGAGGGTGTGGATCTCTTCCAGGGCTTCTAGTTACTTTAGCAATTTTTTTCCTGATACATAAGCAAGATCCTTTAATTTAAAGCATGCAGATGGATACTGAAATCTTTAATACAGTAGATTCACCCATAAGCAGGAATGCCTCATACACACACACTAAATCAAAGCACGTATCACTGCATGCAAAGGAAACATCAACTTACGAGTGTGTATGAAGACAAATTAGTATTTTACTCTGTTTCGCAATTTCAACAACATGAAACTCGTGGAAAAAATACCAGAGTGTTTTAAAATAATAGCTATACTTATTTAAATGTATGTTCATGTTGCATTTGTTTGAACTTCCTGCTATGGCAGATGTAAAGATACAGCAGTCAGGATGCACTGTCAGAGAAGATGAGGTAAATTCAATTAGCTGGGTTATGCTTCCATCCCATGATAACTAAATCACTTGCCATACATTTAATGCTAAAAGAAATGATAGGCATCTCTGCTGTGATCTGCTGGTTTCCTGGCAAAAGCATATTCCCCCATCTTAGCACCTTCTACACAGCAAACAAGCAGCTATCTTGCAAAGAAGGACAGAAATAACCATTCCCGATACTACAGTCAATTATAAGAATTTAGAAGACAGGGAAAAAACAAGTACAGAGGAGGTGCAGGACTCTAAACAAAGCAATGTTTTTCAGTTTTTATATACGTAACAAGCTTGGGTTGAACTTGGTCTACTGGAATATTAGAATAAATTCCCATTGAAACAACCCATTCAAAACCACTTCTTGCTTGGGTCGATTTTGTTAATTACGAGCCTGGCCCTGCGGGCATTCTGCCCCCTGGATAGGATCAAGGCTCATGAACCAGCATAATGCTATGCAAACTTTACCCTTGAGCTGCAAAGGAACTAAGTCACCTGCAAATAGCATATGAAGATACCATATAAATAGTGGAGGAACGTTATGCTACAAATAAATAAATGAACAAAGCAGCAAGATGTGAAGGGGTGACAGCAAACAATGCTATGGGAAACTCAAGGTTAATTTCAAATGAAGAAGCAATACAGAAGCTTGGTTTCAGGAGTATGTCACATATTTTACTTTTGCAGTGTTTTTCTTTTAATAGATTTTTTATAAACAGGATATTCTGATAAGAAGGAAATATACTTACTCAATATGACACATACCCTGTAATTATTATTTTTTTTATGCTGAAAGGACTTCACATAAAAATACAATGTCTGCTCAGCTAGTTTCAGTTTATGGCAGTAAATTAATCTTTACAAGCAATACAAGAATAGTGAAACTGATCTCTAATTCTCGTTGTACAGTAAATGCTGAAGAAGAGAAAACAAGACATTATAAAGCAAAACTCAGCCCCTTGAAAGTAGAGAAATGTTGTTTTTCTGTGTCATAGTTGAATAATAGTTGGACAGAAGAATCAATCTGGGGCTGGAAACCACAGTCGTAGTTTGAACTCAGCATTGTGTACAAAGCCCAAAAGATCATCAGAGTCCAGACTTCCAGATTTTGGTCATCAGAGTAGTAATTGTTTTAATCTGTTTTTCTAAAATGTAACAGCAGAAAAACAAAATTAAAGAAAAGCCCTTGGACAATAACATTCCAAAAATAAACTCTACCAAGAAAATAATCTTTAGAAGTATTTCGCTGTTTAACGGAAAAATATACACTTTATATTAGGACTTATTTTAGAAAATGTATTTCAAAGTTCTACATAGTAAAGATGCCGTGACTCACAGCATAATTTTCAAAATGACACAAAATCTCTCTTAGATACAACAAATTATTTTCAATAAAATTATCATTTGAAATTAATTTTTGTCTGTGAGCCATCTAATCATATAAAATTCTACTAGAATAGCTAAATTTAAGATGCATATTTAAGCTGACCATAACAGCTGACCAGGCATTACTCTAAAACCCTGCTCAGAACAGTTTGACTGGGTAGCAATGTCTCTTTCGGCCTCGGAAACATCACTGATGAAAACCAAACATTTGTTCCCCCCGAACAATGTTTCCTTACATTTTCACTTGGCCAACTCTCTCGCTTCCAAACTTCCTGTAATTGGCCTAATTTTTTTCCAGCCAAAAAGAACTTTCTTAAAAATTCAAACTACATTTAAGAACTGCTAAGAATTACTTTACAATATTTCTCCTTAGCTGGCTGCATAAATGACTACATTTCAATTACTTCCTTCCTCTGAATTAGATGGACTATTTGGCGTTGGGGGAAACTATGTAATTTTTACTTAATGCAACTTTTAAAACCTGATGATACTATCAAACACAGCAATTTAGCACAATACACAAAGAGGTCATACATTACTACTATAGACAGTTGTATCTTCTTCTTCTCCCCCCCTCTTTACTACAAGTATGTTTTCCCGTTTTCCTAAAACTGTTCTCATGAGACCTTATTTTACAAAGCATGGAGTGGAAAAGGCAAATAAGAGTGCTTCTGAGCCTTACATCCTAAAATGACAGAAAATAACTTAAATAAGAGTGGGTGATATAATTGACTTGAGTGCATACTCGTCATTTACCCTGAAAACCCAATGAAGCCCGGCAGCTCTGAGCACTGGGATCACATTCAATAATGGGAATTATGATAGAGTAATATATTTCAAAGTCTCATAGAAGTGTACTTTCCAACTACATTATATGCCTACAGCTAAGGATTCTTTGGTCCAGGATTCCACATAACTATGGTATGGGCTTTTGGTAGTAGCTATGCTTGATTCTTCTAGATTACCTCGTAGCCACTGACAAGAGGACAAAAGAAGGTTTGAGATCTATAGTTAACGTTTAAGCCTAATAGCTACAGTAATTGATTAGTTCTCCATGGATTTTCTTTGGTCACTGAGGTGTGTACAGAGACTACAGGAGATTATTTTATTGTGTAATTTTCACAGCGCAGCAGGGTACCTTGACAATGGGTTGGATATCACCCTCCTCACAAAAACCACAGGGGAGGGATCAGAGTGAAGAAAACTCAGAGAGCAGAATCACTCCATAACAAGCAGGGGGTAGGATTTTTCATTCCTGGGAAAGAAGCAAGATTTCTGGCCCCACAACTTGCAGATATCTGAGATCTCCTGGGGGACAGAGTCATTTTTAGGGGGAGTTATGGTTCACTTCAGCCCTAGAAGTATCAGAGGCCTTACCCAGGTCCCTGGCTACTGAGCTCTATTTAATAGCTAACATGTTAAAAAAAGCTCCTTGAAACAATTATATCATGTTTACTGAACCAGACGGTTAAGCAAGTCATGCAAAGCTGGTTTTGTTTTAGGGGTGGATGCAAAGAAGTTGAAAGTAGATATGGAGACGATGAAGGTTGATGGCTTAAGACATCGTGGAAAAATAGTGTCTCCTTATTATCCACAGATCAAGCTAGCATTGACCACAGCAACTGTCACAATCTCTTCTAAAACAAAAGTGCGTTGGAGGGGCCTATTCTACAGATAGAACAGGAGTTGGTGAACCCCTGTTGAGGAGACCAAGAGGAGCATGGACTGTGGAGATGGCTTAGGCAATTGCATCCACCAGAAACTAAACTGAGACTATCAGTGCATTTTCTATCTGCCATCAAAGAGATCGCAACTTGTGTTTTGGTATGACTCAGCAACAGCCAGGAGAGGGCTTGTTCAAATGCTCTTTATACACTTGACCCAGATCTCAGTTATTTTCATTTCCAAGTATATTTTAGTAATATCTTAACTCACTCTCAGAAATCCAGACAGGAGCCTGACTCTTCTAAACTCTAGGCCAAGGTCCTCTCAAAGATCACCTCAGTTGCTGGGTGTTGCATTTCAGGTACCTTGCATAGACCTGACCATCAGAAGGCGAATACTCAGCACTTTCTAAATACACAACACTCAAAGCATCCTCCAACTAGATTAATAAAAATTAAGGCACTCAAAAATTGTTAGTTACTTTTGAAAATCTTGCCCATAACTAGAACAGACCAATTGACAAGAAAAACACAGGTAATCATAAAAAGATCCACGTGTTGCTGTGCTCAACGTACTTACAGTGTAAACTTTATTCCCATTCATAATGACATAGTTAATGGCAAAAGGGTTTGCCCCTTATGTCCAGTAACCATATTTTACTCTATATCTCTAGAGAGCAGGAGTCTGCATAAGCAATGAGAGAGGAGAAAAAGAGTTGATGGATTACCAGTTTTTCTTCTGGTGGTGAATTCAGCTGTCTGGAATTGCGAATGTTAGTACAAGAGGAAACGAGATAGTTATCTTTTGTCAAAACTGTGATATAACAAATGTTAATATAATCTCAAAGGGAGGTGCAGTTCAGAATATCTTTTTTAAAAAGATAAAACATATCCTGAAACAAAGGCTGCTTTTAACTATGTGTAAACAGTCTTTGATCAATCAACTGAATCCTTAGAAAGGGATGATATATTGTAAAATACAACACAACACCCCTACAACAGTTGGGTAAGGGCTTAAACTCTGCTCACAGAAAGGATGCTAGTAGTTCTTAAGGGAGACCCAACCAAAATTATTAGAACATAACTTTTTTTTTTTAATAAACTAGCACAGTCTTCTCCTTCTGGAAACTGCAATCAGTACAGATTAAAATGCATCGGTACTACTGCATTATAAATTCATCTGACATCAGATAGAAATTCCTCCTGAGGGTTGTCTTCAGGTTCCACGGCTTTTCACTTCCTCTGCTGCATCTTCAGACAAACCTGTAAAGCAGAAAGAAGATGCTTAAAAATTCAGTGTATATGGCAATTATGTGCACTATATTGTTGATTCCATCACTTTGTGAAAGCCTTGATTATAGCTGGAGGAAACAATTTATTACATGCAAAACAGTTAGGATAAAAATGCATAACTTGCAAATTCAAGTACTCACAAGTTCAGACAATACAAAAACTTAAGTCAATAAGGGCAATTTCCCCATCAGCTCTTTTATACATATCATTCATGATACCAATCCAAGTTATAAAATCATAAATTACTTTTGCATCAGAAAAAAAAAGACAGAACAGCTGGGTATATGATCTGAGACACAGTTACTCCAACCTCCTTGCATTTTTCCTGTCCCTTTTTCTGGGTAGAACTGATAATACAAATTGCAAAACAAAAGAACATTGACTCCATAAACTCATTAATAAGGATATAATTTTTATATATATATATACACACACATATATATATATATATATATATATATATATATGAGTATCAGCTTGGGCAAAGGGAAAAATGCCAAACTCTTGTACCGAAGAAAACTTTTGCCTTAAGGCAAGAGAATGAGTTTCCAATTTTTAAATATTAGTTCAAGAGACTGATCAGTCTTGAATAGGATAATAATATTTGCAATAATTAACTTGATAGAATTTGAAAATCGGGTAGAAACTAATAAAAAATGGCTTGGAATATCTAGGGAGAAAAGGAATAGTGGATAATCACAAAAATTTGTATACATACAGATTTGTATGGCTTAAATTAAAAGTGATTATTTCACCCAGCAGACTCTTACATATCCACAGCTAGTTTAGGCTGAAAACAATTCAACTTAAATCCTTTTCTAATTAATATAAAGCAAACTAAAATAAATTGGCATAATCTCCAAATGATATATGAATAATAATAAAAATTACAGATTTTATGAGGTTTGTTTTGGTATCTTTTTTTCCTTATGAGCCATCCCTGAAGAAAGCTGAAATCCCTACACACCTAGCTAAATGATCCAGCAGGTCAGCAGAATAAAATTTGAGCATCCAGGTGTTCTAATCCAAGCCACCAGTCACCTGCCAGGCTAAGTGCTTTCACAATCATGTTCACACAGAATTTAGCACAAACAACCTGCTTAATTCTAAAAAATTATGCTTTCATTTAGATCTGTTCTATTCCACATGATCAAAATCATCTAGATTTCTTTTCCAGTTTTTGTTTTACACTTCCAATGGATTTGGTGCTTGGGAATTTTAGTATTTACAATGGTTTTCATGGGTGATGGTACTAAACTGAACAAATGTTATCTCAAGCCTTGAGATACAAAAGACTAAAGCAGTAAAATTTCAGCAACAGCTGGAAGCCCAAGGCCCCAGGGGGCTAAGAAGTTACCCTGACTGAAGTTTCCACCTTTTTTTTTTTTTTAAGGACAATTAAAAATGCCATGTTAAGAGCTGACTTGGGTTTCCAAAGGTCAGACCTCAAATGGCAGTTCTTTTGTTCAAAACTCTTATCACATAGCACACGCTGGGATACCGAAGGGACCAGCAGCAGGTCCCATCTTGTTTTATTAGTGATCATGGGGAAGAAGGTAGGTAGCATGATAATGAAATTTGTGGATTATAAGAAACCAAGATGAGCTTCAAACGATGGGGAGGAGAAAGAAACCCTGCTCTAGGACTAAGAAATTAACAGACCTGAGAGAAGATAAAAGGAGATACCACTTGAAATACATTGTAGAAATAACCAAATTAAACACAGATACTTGCGGAGGAAAGCCCTCCAGAAGTAGCACAGTGGAAAAAGTTGTTCAAGACATATATTTGCAGTGAAATACCCCATGTAGCTCAATGCAGTGTAGAAATCACTGCTACACCCATCATTAATACTGTTCCTGATTACATAGCTTTGTTGGGATCACATTTGCTGCTCTTTAGAGCTCTGCATTAAAAAACTAGCAGAAATATCTTACTTTCCCACCATGATAAAGGAAAAGAGTAAAAGAATTATGAAACTGGTTGCTGCACACTCTTATAAAAGCTGGACTCACACATAGTCCAGATGAGAAACAGAAAAAAAGGAGTTATGGCTATGGTCAGCTCTTTGTACCTGCAGAGAATGGTTGCAGATTTACCAGAGACCAAGAGTCAACCAATCTGTGCATTAGCATTGCACACTTAAGACATGATACTGACACTGAGAAGGTTTTAATATCCTACTGCATCTTTTCCTTTAATTGGGCTGAAAACATGTCATATGAAGAATTTAAATGTAATTATAAATTCATAATGTAAAAAAAAAAAATTATTTGAGCCAAAAAAATAGTGTTTGAGATCCTGCTTTCAAAATCGGTTATTTCCCTGACATTGATTTCCTACAAATGACCCTTGTGTCTATTTCTACAAACTGCCATATCAAAATGAACCGTGTGAATGGTTACTTTCAAGCTCATGAAAGGTGGTGGATCCACCAAACCTAACGCATGAACTGTAATTACGGACTGGCAGAACTGAAGTTAGATAGCGGGACTTAACTCAGGTTTACAGAAGTTTGCCCAACAGCACTATATATGGCCGTAGGGAACCCGGAATACTTCTGCATGGATCAAAGAACTATTACATGTGTAAACTGTGGCAGAGGTGAGCTGACAGGTGAGGAAGAGACTGCAGCTATTCCCATTGTGCAACTCCAAAATAGGAGGCGGCATAGAATTGTGAAAACAAGGCTTGCAATAACCAGCCTTCCCACCTCTACCCTGTATTTTTGAAAAGTGCAATATTTATTAGTCATCTAGGAGAAAAACATAAATGTCACGTTGATCAAACTGGCACACGCTACATTATAGCAGATGAGATAATTAACATCACAGAGGTTTCTCATCAGCATATTCTGACAAGCTGAGGCAGATCCTAAAAAATACAGGGTATAAATTACAAATTCTGCAGATTAAGTCTCCTTTACATCATTTTATCAGGGAAAAAAAGAGCTTCCTTTCATCTTCATATCCCCCGTTATAAAGTTCTCAATGTTTCATTTTATAGTTCATCCAAAAATACTATCAGAATAACACTGGTCTGAGCACACACACTTAAAAAAAATGTATATTAAATGGTTTACATCTCTATTTATCAGCACAGCTACAAAATGCGAATCCAAAGGGGTTTTCAGAAAATCTAAGAAATAATTTCTTTTGGAAATAGTTGTGATAAATTTTAACTCTGCAGTGGGCAACTCCATGCAACTCCAAGAAAGTTTGGAGGTCATTTTTCAAAACAGTCAAAATACATGCTTAACATGTTATTAGTAACATGGTAGTAAGTATATCCAACATCAAAACAGTCACTTAAATTCCTCAAATTTTGTGTATTTTTTAATCAGAGGACATCAGCACCCTCAGAAATCAGATCCTATAAACAAAGACACAGAATACCTCAGTCATATTAATTTTCCTCTTGAAGAGCATGATTAATACACACATATCATTGAGTCACAGAAAGTTCATTTGTAGATCAAAATGTACTTTTGAGCCTTGAAAACCAAAAGTTCAAAGAAAATCAGTTACCGTGACAAAAGCACCAAAGACAGCTGAAAAACCCCAACTTTCCTGGAATTATTATTCATGTAGTTAAAAGGGGAAAAAAAAACAAACAATGACACATTTAAAGGGAGAGATGGTATTTGATCATGGTGGCAGAAGGGAGGAGAAAGGATCATTTTCTGTAGTCATAAATTGTTCACAGTAAGCATGATGGTGTAAGGTTTAAAAATGCTCAGGTTAAACAATTAGGCAATGGAAGAAACTACCCAGGGAAGTGGTCGAATCAAGGATATGAGAAGATTGCAGAAATAGGGTAGATGAAATCTAATGGGGATTAGTGAAAAGGAAGATACACAGGTTTTGAATTGGATGACCTAAAGGATCTTCTCCAATCCTATCATTTATGCTGCTATGATTCATCCTAAGGAGAACATTTTGGACTCATATGAATTACTGGCTGAGTTTCCTGGATACTATTGTACATTAGTCTACTCTAAAGCATGCATAAAACTAAGTCAAAGTTGGCTTTGAAGTGTTTGATCTGCAATATCCAACACTTCCAGTCACTTTTTCATACAGTGACTCAGAAAAAGGGCTGTTATAACAAGACAAAAGTTATTTTGAGTTCAGATTAAGTTAGAGAAGGGAGGCACCCTGTTCTTCAGCTATTCCCACCTAAAAGAGGAAAAAGCCCACCCCATCTCATGGCCTAATGGTTGGTATTGCTGTATCTAGACCTGACACAAAACAGTTTTAGAACAAACTACTGCTTAATAGTAACTGTTTTTCATAAAATTTTGGATCCAGAACTAAATGTTCCAAATGACCAAAGTTAATAGCTTTCTGATTTTTTGTTAACAAAAGATGACAGATCTTTCCCAGCACCTTCAAGACATATTTCTGAAAATCATAATTCTCTTTTTAAGAATGCCCATTTATTCACTGCTAATAATTTTCTTTATCATTATAAATTGCTTGAGGAAATGTACACAGCTTCCTTTTTCTTAGTATTTCATCTTCATTCCATGAACACAATCCAAAGGGGTTTTCAGAAAGCCTAAGAAAGTAACAGTGTCTTGCTTATCCCAAACAAACTAACCCAGTTTAGTTGGAGTGCAGAATGGATTAGTGTAAAATCATGAACTTCAGTGCAGTGCAGAAGATTGATCATCATGATGGAACAAGCTACAACTTTCCTACACTGCCTAAATGAAAGAAACTGGACTTGACTGGTATTCTGTATCACTTTTTATGGGCTAATAACCTGAGAGTGAGCCTCACCATTGTCTCCCCAAGTCACCAATGAGTCACTGATCCCTGCATACACAATTTTAAAATGCTCAGATTTTTGTATCTGAAAGTGGAGTGATGGTAGCTGAATGAGTGGGAAGCATGGACTGACTCATTCACTAAAGAATTGTGTAAAACAAATAAATTTGTTTTTCATTTAGGAAGTAATGCCACTGAGAGAAAGGGCTTCATTCAGTAAACTTTGCTTTGTCCTAAGGGACCATATACATCACAGGATGGATAATGTGAAACAACCGTTTCCATCACTCTAAATATGCCCCCTACTAACTGCGACTAACATGACAAATCCAACCTATATGAAGCTATCAACTGCTAAGTTTCTAACTGCCACAAAATAGCAGGGGTAGAAGGGGCAGCTCTAACCTTGGGGAAAGAGGAGAGTCTATTCCCACAAAACTTACAAAAACCTTGCTAAAATCTTCCTTTTGTCATTCTGACTTACTAGTGACCATAGAAGCCCTGTAACACAATAGACTTAATAAGGAGATAACAATGACAAAGGCAACATTTCCCAATGTCCACACAGGGGTTTTTTAATTACCTTTTAAACAGCTTTTTAAACAAGTTCTTGTGCATTCCTGCCTCTAGGCATTAGCCCTCAACAGCAATCTATACTTTCTTTAGGTCTTTCTTCTGATTCCTATTTGGAAAATGCACAAGGCATATGAAATGTTTCTAATATAAAGTTATTAAATTTGAACATCAGGAAAAACATCCAGTGAGATGATTAAAATTTCCCAAAGCACACAGCTGCTTCTTCTACTGACCCCAGTCACACACACACATACTATAAATACAATTTGCACACACACACACACACTCCCCATACACAAACAGCTGGAATAAACACATTGTCTAAGAAACAAAGAGCTGCCAAGACACCAAATCTAGCTTGTATATATAGATATTACGGAGAAAAAGAGGAATGGGATGCTGGTTAGTTTGAAGCAAGTTAGAGCTCTGTAAGCAGCACTCTAACAACAGCATTTTAAGTCCCTTTTAGGAACCAAAAAAAAAGAAATTGAAAAATTATTACAGAGAAAATGGAATATGGTTGGAGGATGACTGGTTGTTTTTAAAGCAGTTACCTACCTAAAATGATGTCATTGATCACTACTGTGGGAAGTGGAATTTCAATGAAGCTAAAATTTTGGAAATAAAAAATGCTTATTTTCTCCAAATATCTGGCTTATCACAATCACCTATCAAATCCTGGACACTTTTCTAGGAAAGCTTTCAAAGTTTTTGAGAAAGGTTTGTTTTCATTTAGAGATGATCACAAGAAGTCAGAAAGTACACATTTGAGCTGGAACAGATACTTTTTGCCAAGAATTAAATCCCTAAAAATTAGTTTGCTTTCCAGTGACCAAACCTTCCTTCTTTCTAATCAGCCTTTGTTAGGGTGGTAAATTAATTCAGTGGCTTCTAAGGCAAATATGCACAATACAAATCTAAAACTTAGGTAGTTATGGCCACACAAATGCCGGTGCTTCAAGTTATTCTTTGTCATGCCCATATCATCCCATTCACTGCAAGTCACAATCCTATTAAGCTTTTCAGAAATGTTGGGTCTTTAATAATTTACTGTCAGAAAAAAATAAAAATTGGACCATGTATATTGAGAATAGACAGATTAATTAGATGTATTAAAAGGAGGGTCTTTTTTTGTGTAGAGGTAAATCTCTTTTTCCCGGGGAGAAGTAATTCCACAGTAGTCAGTCTTTTGCCTGCTTGATTCGTTGTGCTGTTTTGTTGACATCCCAGACAGATGACCAGCCAGCTGACTATTAACAAATCCTTTATCTTCAATCACCATGACAGATAGGCAAAACTCCAGGGGTAGGTTAGCTTTAGGGCAAGATTTTCCAGCATTTTCATACGAATGGCAGTGAATCCCACTCCAGGGAAACCACCACCCAGGGTCTGCCTGCAGGAAGATCTAAGATTCTTCATGGATACGACATATATGTTACAGTCAACCTCTGCTCCTAGAGGTTGGCTGCAGCTCATAATTGACATCTGAAGACCTACAACCTCCCTGTTAGTATTCAAGCATTTTTCATCTATGTAATGTAATTTTAGCTAGTACCGAGCAAACTTTTCAGCTCAGATTATTTTCATTAGAAATATGTAAATACAGATCAAATAAAGCCATCAGATTCAGAGGTCAAATTTCTGCTGAATATGCCAGATCAATTTGGCTAAAAAGAACAAAAAAGTCAATAATGACAGCATTTTTGATATTTTCAAAATCCTTTCAATTTTCATTTCACACTAAAGTATTGCAAATAAACTCCCTTGAATGTAATGTTGGGGTTTCTTAAAAAAATAAGTTAGCAGATATGAAGTCTAAGTGAAATACTTCATTTGAGGAGAAAAATAAAAAAACCTGAATAAATCATTGAAGACTGTCCCAAAATAACAAATTTTCCAACTTTTTTGCCTCAAGTCAGAAACCTTAAAAAAAACCCCAAACAACTAGTTATTCACAGACCTCTACTCCTGATAGTGTGTACTTGTAACTTAAGTCAAAATAATGCAGTTATTCCTTTAATATGCATGATATAATTGTTAGAATGAAGTTTTCAACAAATTTATCTACAGTACATCCATGCAAAATATTGGCAGCTTTATCCAACACCATCTTCAGTAAAACATAGAATAAAAAGTATATTAAGTGTATAGGGGGAAAAAAAAGCCAGCTTTTTATGGATAAAGAATCTGATATAGACTTGTATTTAGGGCCTGTGCTGTGCTTCTTGTGCGAGTTTACCTTGTATGGCCACAAAACAATTCAGTACCTTCATACACAAACATCAGCTTCTCCAGGAGAGATTTCCAAAGTGTTCATTATAGCCTGCGGTACACATAAGCCCGTGACTCCTCGGTACCAGAAAGATGTAACAAAATAGAAGAAATTCCAAAAAGAACAGCACAAATAATTGTGTGATTTTGTAGAAAACAGAAAAGAGGAGAGGGAGAGAAACAAAACAGCCAAAGGCAAAGCAACATTGGGAATTTTTCGGTACAATGAAGAGATATGAGAGAGGATCAGGAAGATGAAGTCAAGGAAAGGAATATTCAAGGTTGCTTTAATGCCATGTGTTCTCCCAAGGGGAGTGGTGGAAGCCACATGGCTTATGATATTTGCAAATTAGTACCACAATGAAGACAACAATCTGGTGGTGTCAGGGAGATGTCAAGCTGATATAACAAGAGTTTTCCATTTCTAGCCTCTATTATCGTACAACAAATCTGAGGTGCTACAAATTCCTAAGCGTTTTGTAATAGTCACAGAAACATCAGCTTTTGCTTACTGTCAAGTATTCAGCAACTGAATACTCTTCAGTATGTTGCTTCTTGTTAAAATGGAACATTACAGTGCAAATGATACAATCATATTCAAGATTTCCATGGATCTTCTGAAAATAACATACAACAGGATTTTACCATTTGATGTCATTTTTCCTTCAGAGTCTTGTGGGAAAAAAAGACTTTGGTAGAGAAGGAGGTTTTGGGGGAAAATGCATTTAAAAAAACCAAAGGAAAAAAATACTTTTGTATAATACTTTCCAATCTTGAATTTCACACATTCCTTTTAAGCTACAGTATATGAGAAAAATGCTTTAAGAAGGTTTTCCCTAGTGCAATCTTTTGATAAGTCTCAACGTTGGCTTAAAAGCAAAAGAACAATATAAAAAGAGTCTGTACTAAAGTAGCAGATTAAGTGTTTTCTAAATGGGCACTTAACTCCTTTCTATTGCTCACAAAAATCTGTATCTGGTTTTTCTTGTTGTTGTCTTGAGGGTTTTTTGGTCCCATTTCCTGCTTTCCCCAAAATTTTATCTTTGGAAATGCAAAGGTTGACTTTGCAGGGGCAGTAGTGTATCATATAATCATAGAATAATCTGAGTTGGAAGGGACCCACGAGGATCACGGTCCAACTACTGCATAAAAGCAGTTTGTACTTTTTGTCTGATATGTATTCTAAACTGCCTTAATATCTTAACATACTAAGGACCTATAATGTAATTTTCCTTACTTCCACTACTTTTCCACAGTCTTGACTCATACTCTGGAAGCAGAGTTACCCCCTGCTACACCCCTGAATATTTCCAGCCATATCTTGGCCGTAGTAAGTATAATGGCAATTTCAGTACTCACAACAAAAATCGTAAAGCTACTCAGATTTGATGATCCAATTAAGGACCCTTATGGCCCAAAGCTGAACAACAACTAGAAATCTCTAGGCCCTCCAAGCTCACACCAAGATCAGCAAAACCAGAAAAAGGGCAGCACTTTGTGGGACTGAGCCTTTTAGCACCTCTAGCAAGAAAGTAAAAGCCAACACACTCAAATTTAAGGCTTGGAATGATGAAAGTAACAGTTTTAAATGTCTTATGGATTTTCTCATAGGCTCAGGAAGCAATAAAAACTAAGTACAGTCAGACTGCAGGAAACCAATACAGCTTTCATAATTTTTTGTTACTTTAGGGAAAACATGCTCAGCTTTTATAGACAGCCTATTCACTATTGCAAATTTTCAGGAAATGTCACTGCTATGGGATTCCCACAACAAAAGCAGTTTACTGTTGAAATTACTGTTTTCTTCAAGGACACTCCTCAAAATAAATTCACGTCAGGTAAACAACATGAATTTACAGTGCAACAAGACAAACTCCTTGATCACAAGCTTCTCACAGAATTTGACAGTAACAATGCTAGGAAGAGCAAATTATTTCATTCTGGTAGTTATTTAATGTTGACTATTTCCTAATGTTGACTAGTAAGGTGAGTGCCTGAACAAAGCTACGAAAGCAAAGACAAACATGCTAAATCAGAGAACAATCTCCAAAAGATCCAATACAGCAAATGATTTCCAGAAAATAAACTGAAATATAGGGAGAAGGAGGTCTTTTGTTGTGCAATGTTTCAATTTATCAATCACTGCAGCTCTTTCCAGTTTTGAAGGAAGTTCAAACAACATCAGTGGCTTGGAACATTTTAAAACAACATGCCAAATCCCAGCATATTTAAAGGGTATACCACAGATAGTTAAAAAAAAAAAAAAATCCTTGATTTAAGGTCAGGTACTGTAAACACTTACTGTGGTTTATGGATAAGTAATTCAACTGAACTTAAGGAGTCCTATAGGAATTCTCAAACATGTAAATGCTTGCAGTAGGGCCTAATTTTCATACTATATGGTTTTTTAGGCTGCCAACAAATTTTCTCTTTTTATTCTGATTGATATTAACAATTAAATATTATGAGTTAATGCAAACAAATGATCTCTCTTGAAGTATGAAATTCAGATTTCCTTGATAACAATGTTTATTTAGAAACAAAAATAATTTTTAATATATATATTCTGCATTTTAATGTGATTGTAACTTGCAAATAATGTTGATATGGTTTTTTTGTGGAAGGTTATAAGTCTAAAAAGAATCTGGTGACATCATCCAAGGAAATACCTATATCCTATATTACATTTAACTCAATACAATTTTGTTTAAAACTTTGAAGACAGAAAAGCATCTGTTTCCTAAGAAAGTGTTCTCAAAGGAGTCTCTGCTTATACATATGGCATTTCTGATCTCTCACTGCAGGAGAGCTTTACATCAAAGTTCACACAGAGCTCCAAAAGCCCCATTGGAACCTCTCAAGGTGATAGTTTCAGCAAAATTATAGTGAGAGAAACATTACTGAGAGACATTCTGTTATAGTAAAAGTGAAATCTAACTGCAGTAGATGAAGATTTATCAAAACGTAGACACAGTCCCACTGTGCCTGACCATTATCTGCTTCTGCTAGGATCCTATAACAAGCTGGACGGTATTGCTTTTCTCCCAATGCATTTGCAGTTTATACATCTTGTTGCTGTAATCAGGGATTTTTTTTTGGAAGAAAGGCAATATACTTAACATGTAAGACGTTTTGAAAGGAGCTGTGAGTTAAAGTATAGATGAGTTTTGTTTTAACCCTTATTTGGAATTGAAGAGTGCTTTCCAGTGTCTCATCCCTGAAGTCATGTTTTGCAGCCCATGAAATCACACTAAACATGAAAATAAACATAATTCTTACAGTACTTTCAGTTAAAGGTGCAAAGATGCCATCACCTGAACGAAACAGGCCAGCAGAAGCGCATGATTCAGAAAGTGTGAAATGCGAAGTACGTGAAGATGAAAAGTTAATTTAGAGATGATGAACAAGTAAAACAAATGAACAACAACATGTAACAAAATTTCTAACACACTGTTTAAAGTAGCACCTACCCTTCTTTCCTGCCTTTCAGAAGGCAATAAAACTGAAGCACTGTTGAAATAGGGCCACATATCAGCATCTCAATTTAACGGGTTGCTGTAAGGACTACCAAGCAGCTCAAGACAGACAGTTCCATTGGGTATGATGGAATAGCTCACACTTGACATAGCCAGACCTTTTGCAGCCACACAGGAGAATTCAAACTGTGCCATCAGAAATAGTATTTGCCCAAAGTATTCCTCACCTTTTGCCAGCTTGAGTTCCTGTGCAGTAGCTTGGAAAAGGATGGATAGTCATTTAAACAAGTTACAGATTTAAAGAAGAAAGAGCTATTCTCCTATCTGTCACTATCATGCATGGGATGACAAGTTAAATGACTTCAAGTTTGTAAAACTAAACTGGATCATACTGAGATACTTCAGAGATGCTGCAAACACTGCTTCCCTTTCAAGCCAAGACTGTTTTGAATGACATCATAGAAATGCTTTTAATACTTTTTTACCTTCTGAATTCCAGGATCAAAATGCTCTCTTCCTTTATTCTTTGTCTTAAATTTGATTTAAAAATCCCTTTCTATGGCATATGATGCCACCTTCGTATGACAGTGCCCAGATCTGGCATATTTCAAGCCTCATCTGCTTTTTCAGGTTCTTCCAGGAAAGACAAATATATGAGGAAGACGATAAAGTCTGAATACAATTTGAAATAAATCACTTTCTTTGTGAGATCTTTCTGTGCCATTTTGACACACTGAGATCTGTACTGGACTCAATGACACACTGAACTCTATGGTTGGACTTGACGCTCTTAAAAGTGTTTTCCAACTTCTGCAATTCTATGATTAGTGCAATCTGTCTAAAACCTTGGGTGTACACTACCATAAACATGAGTAAATACTTTTAATTAACTTACTTAACTGATGGAAATAATACAAGGCTCTACCATATCTTCCTTAAAGGCCCTTGCTCATTTGTCCACAAAGCACATCATCTAGTTTCTTAATCAAATTATGACAGGAACTGGCATTGGGCTTCAGGGTGGGAACAAAAGTGACCCTTAAAGCTCAGTGGGATCATGAGTCAACTGAAGTCATGAGTCAACAGCAGCCTGTTGCTGATTGACTCTGCCTCACCAGTAGGTGTTACTTCAGCCATTAATGCAGATTGCTGTATGGCTGCAGGGATGTGCATGCCTGCCAAGAAACATAAAAAATATCCAAACCAAACTCAAATCTGCCAGATCCTAAAAATATCATGTAACACCCTGCTCTGTATCTGCAACAGCATCCAAAGTAATGTTTGGGAGAGCTGACCATGACCACACCCATCCCCATGTCTGCAATACAGCCTGAAGGGTTTTCATTGACGGCCTTTCCACTTAATCATTCAAAGCAATGCTTGGCTATTTGATTGCTGTGATTTAACACAGTAATAACAATAATCCAGACTATGCTTAAACCACTCATAGTACTTCCAAAACTGTTTATTAGCATTGGCTTCTGCTTTACTAGCTATTTTCAACACCCTTAATACTGAAGTTCCTCCTCTGCCACCTCCAAGAAGGCCAAGACTATATGAAAAGGGCTGCCTTATTTTTTGTTGGATTGAGCAGTTGATAACTGCACTTAACTTTACAGTTTATTTATTTAACCTCAGCTCAGGCTCAAGCCATCTAAAATGCCCTGTGCATTGTAACTTTAGGTCCAAAACAGAACTGCATACAGAACACAGTCTCTTTCATTTTTCTCTTGAAATGAAATCCAATAGCTCCTCTTCAACCCATGAGTCAACTGAAAGGCCATCGTTTAATAATCCCATCCTTTTATTGCAATCATAGTCTGAAAATTCAGCTCACTTTGCTCAACACCTCTGAGGAAAGCATCAGACACACCAGACTGAGGACTTCTGTCATGCTTTGACTAAGTCCTATCTTTGAGCTAGTACTTTCCAACTGGCAACCGAGACACTTTCTGAAGACCTCCAGAAAGGGAAGCTCACGCTACTGGCAGTCTATTCTGTCATATTCTTTCAACACAAGTAACACTTTTCATGGATTGGAATGAATTCTTTCTTAATTCTTGAATTTCACCCCTTTTAACATTAGAATTCACAGGAACTGAATGTAAAATTTAAGGCTGGTACCCCAACAGAAATTAACATTTTACTAAGCAGTCATTAAGTTTGGACAAAGAAAGGGGCATTTTCCCTTAAAAGTAGGTTTTGCTCAACAAGCAAGGCACAAGAGCAATACACAACATAACAAAATTATTTGTCTATTGAACATAAAATAGCTCACATTTGTTTTCTGGAAAACGTCATCTGTTTAATGTACGCACTAATATTTTTTATCAATGTTTCTATAAAATACAACTTTTCTTGTCTCCACAAATACAGTACGTGAAAGGCAAAAGTATGCATCCTTTCATCTATACACAGTGAGAAAGAACAGCAATTCTCTAGGAGACTTTTTAACTGTAAATCCAATGCTTATAAAAGCAGCGCAATTGAAAGCAGGTGGGATGCAGTACAAGGGTTTCTCATCGTTCTAAGCATACAGTTCAGCTCACTCAAATAATAAAACCTTTATGCTTATTCAGTCTTGTACTTCTCTTAAAGCTAGGCCACTTAATCGTGCCAAATAATGCGTTATCCAACTTGGACTAAACTGAGAACACTAAGCTCATTTTCCTAGCAGAACTGTTCTGAACATGTACAATTTCTACACTGCAAACAGACATTATCTATAAGAAAACAGAAAATTTTCTAAAGTTAGCTCTGTTTCGAATTCCTTATGTTACTGATGAAAACCTAAAGGATAATATACCTAAGAGTAAAACCTAAAAAGAAGATTATTACCATGATGTAAATATACCTATAATAATGATATAATAATAATGGCCCGTCTTCGCGAACGAAGAGCCGGGGAAGGTCCTTACCCGCATATGCAGATAAGGCCTTCG